>JAQPZY010001650.1:2805000-3405000 GCA_029931535.1 Margaritifera margaritifera | reverse complement strand
TTTATCAATACGGTTTTCTGAATCGTAGATCAGTAATGTATGTCACGTACTACAAAACATGACCCAAACACATAATACTTATAATTATTCCTCTCTCAAATTAATAAACACTTATACATGAAAATTTCAAAGAATTCATTATGTCAAGAAATTAAGGAGTTTCTATTTTACGAAACTAATTCATGCTACCATAAAGTCTCGTGAATACTGTACATTATGACGTCTGCTCATAGTTGTTGGCTAATTACTCGGTTTGATAAATATCATGCCAACACCGACTCCCCATAAAGAAACAAAAAATCACTAAAATCTAACAAAGTTTTAAACGGAGATGTAAATGCAAATATCACATACCCTAAGTTTTTAAAATATTCCATACTACACGTTCAACCAAAGTTGCATGTAACCATTTGGTTTCCATACCAACCATGTTGAATTTATTTTCCCACATTTTTGATCAAACTTTGAAGGATTAATCCTCGGAATAAGCTCTTCCAAAGTTGAGATTTTGGAATCTTCTCTAGCAATCGTGTGGCTTTCTGAGCAACCAGATGGAATATATATGTTTTACGCATCTTCTATCGGCTGTTAAAAGAGCATTTCTTTCTCTGAGTCAGTTTCTATTAAACTTTCTAGAAATGTTTCCTTGGACATGTTCTACCAAAATTGTATTTTTGGTGTCATCGCTAGCAATCTTGTAGCTTTTAGCAACCAGTAGACCGAGTTCTGCTGTCTTAAAATTTGCACTTTTCTTTCGGCTATTTAGGTGTGAAACTTTAAAACATAGCTCAGAAATAACCATATAATAAAATGCAAATTGTTAAGACAGAGGAAACTCAGTCTATAACAACCAGGTGGAAAATGTAATTTAAATTTTTCCTCCAATACGTCTCGACAAATTTAAATTCAACTTTGTATGAATATTTTATATGCCATGCTCTACAATATTTTACCAAGGTTGAGTTTTAGAGACCCCACCCAACCCCCACTCCCCAGCCATATGGATTCCATTGCTTTTCAACTCAAATTATCTTGCCATTACATAAATAAGTGTGGTTTAGGTGAGAGATCCCATACCAACTTGGGCCTCTTGTTTCAAAATGCATACGACATCATTTATCATCAACGCTTGAGGCCTCAAAGTAAATCTAGGAAAGCGTTTTAAATTAACTGCCCTCAAAACACCATGATATAATTTAAATCGATTGAAATGTCATTGGGGAGAAAACAAAGCGCATCCGGATCCAATCTCCTATCCGGGTGCCTAAACTAGTCGGGTGCTCTTCTACCTAAACTATTCAAGCAACCGGTTCCTTCGGACCCCCCCCCCCTGATTATCAGATAGATACCTGTGTCCCCGTTAACTTGTCACTAAAAACCCCCCCCCCCCCAAAAAAAAAAAAAAAAAAAAAAATTACAAAAAAACATCTAGCCGGGGTTTGCTATCAGCTGAGTTATCCAAGCTGTCATTTTTAGACGGGTTTTGCGTCAGAAATTTTAAAACTATGTCTTTCTTTCCAGGATGAATTGCCAGAGGAAACTATTGCAGGTAATATTGCTGTAATCCTGATTAAATTGATCCCCAGGTGGAGCTTTCACATGGATCACAACGCCGCATGCCTGTACAGACTTCTTCTCCTGCAAAAATGTTGCAGATCCGCTCTTGTTTTTCTTGCATTCTGTTTTCAATGTGTGTTTGACGAATGTCACCAAGTACCGTATTTACTCCCTTATGAGTCGGGTCCAACTGCAAACAACATGGACCCTGATCTTCCGTCGCATAATGCGCTTGGTTTACAAATTTCGCTTGGTTGATCTTCTCTTAGAGACCTCAAATGCTATAATCAAGAATTTCTTTAAATTTATGTCAGAAAATTATAAGATTTAAGTATAACACTAACAAGATTTTATAATATATACTTTCGTCCTAAAATGAAAATGGCACTGTGTACTTAAATTTGAAGTCTCTCTCTCTCTCTCTCTCTCTCTCTCTCTCTCTCTCTCTCTCTCTCTCTCTCTCTCTCTCTGTAATTGATTGAAAACTGGTCATATCTCAACGATAAAATTATTATATAACTATGCATTCCTCTCATCCAGGCAAACTAATGTATTGTGAGAGGTATTGCAATTTTGGTTGTTGCAAGATCTTGTAAAAAAAAAAATGAAAACAGTAAAACCTTTGACTTTTGGGATGGATATGTAATTTCCGTGTTTACACCACATTGCAGAGTACAAGGAGATGTTCCAGCATTTCGACAAGAACGGCGATAACCGGATTTCCTCGGAGGAACTCGGTACCGTCATGCGAGGCCTCGGTCAGAATCCTACAAATGCTGAACTACAGGAAATGATTGCAGAGCTGGACTCTAACGGTTTGTACTGACATCCCTAGAGTACAGTCCAAGCGATAAATTGCCAACTATATTTTAAATCAGAGAACTGCTTTTTTTAAATATACTTCAGGTTTAACGATCAGATTGAATTAAACCAGAGAGGTGTTCAGTTATAGAGATAACGTACAGTTTGATATGTTTGCTGAAACAATATGGGAAATTTGTAACACGAAGATAAAACCTTAATACTCAAATTCTGTCCCCAAGTGTTCCAGCAAATGTTTAAAGTTCACAGATGGTGTATAATCGTTTCCTTATATAACCAATCACCCGGATGAGTAATTTATATAGAAAGCACAACTCCTCCTACAGCCCTTCTGGATGAGTTTTCTTGCAATGATAAATATTGTCCTGTGTAAATCTAAAAAAAAAAAAACGAATATATTATTCGAGGCTATGCATGTTAATGTTTCATCATCAAAAACATTTCTAGCCTTTTCGTCAACAGAAAAACACATTGTATGTAATTCATTTATCATCATGTTTGAACGACTTAAATCATATGACTGAAAAATAGCTTCGTCCTTAGCAAAGACGCCATATCGGTCACATTAGTTTGTGGGAAAAGCCCAATGTACTATGAATCTGTTTAACTGAGTAAATAGGTGGCTTTCTGGTGAATGTACACAATTTGAACATGTTAATACCCCCGAGATATTGCGATTGGGTATTGTTCCCATCTTTGTTCAGGTTCATCTCCAGCTGGTGGCAGACAGCTTCGAACAAAGAGTACTAAAATTCTCTTCCTTTGCATTATCTCAAAACACAATGTTTTTTCTTATTTCAATTAAATATTTAAAAACCGATTCAAGATATTTATCTATTCATATAGCTCATATTAGTCACCATTTATCCATCTCCTTTTTTTCTCTGTCCCTGTAGCAAAGAAGAGTCAGTACTGAGTAATGTTTGGATGATATGTTTGCATTTCAGGCAATGGAACAATAGAATTTAATGAGTTCGTCAAAATGATGAGCGAGAAAGCCAAATCAACCGATGAAGAAGAGGAAGAGTTAACAAGCGCATTTAAAAAATTTGACAAGGATGGCAATGGGAAAATCAGTGTAAAAGAACTGCAAGCCGTCATGACAGAAATTGGGGAGTCCCCATTTTCGAAAGACGAGGCTAAAAACATGATCAAAGAGGCAGATATAGACGGGGATGGCTGTATTAATTACATAGGTAAAATGTTTGAAAATATCATAATTGATTCATCGGACAGTAAAGGGAGAAGTTGCCTCCCCTGTTTGTCGAGTATGCACGTATCGAATTACAATATATCCAAAGTTAAATCGATAGCGTTGCTAATATCAGTAGTTGGGAAGTAATGCGGGGAATGATATTCGAGACGCAATGGGTCCTTAATGTTTTCCAAAATCGGGCACACATACAATCGACATAGTAATAAAACAATTCCTACTCTTTCTGTCTCGTTAACAAGTGCAGTGCTCTAATTTACTTAAGTTGCACAAATAGTTCGAACAAAATTAAATTGAGCACACATACATACACACACACGCACACACAGAAGGAAATGGAGAAAGATACTTCGAATGTAGAAAACGGGACTACATGATCACTAAAGTTACCAGTCTACAAAGGATGGAGACCATGAAATTCTAAAAGGTTCCGGAAATTTTTGAGTGTATGTATAATATATTCAGTTCAGGGCTGTAAATGTTTAACCCTTTGTTCGGGACACAAGAAGAAAATGAGTGCTTTTGAAACAGTTTTATAACTGCGTGCACGTATACTCTGGTGCCCGTAGGTTCATAAAAATTATGGTTACTCAAACGATAATAAACATGATATAAGTTGTGCTTAAGTTCATCATCCTAATAAAAAATATAGAATATCTATAATATTTGGTCGCATTTAATCCAAAATTAAAAACAAAGTACGTGGTTTTGGGAGTTTACGGCATCTAATGTGTGAGAGAGAGAGAGAGAGAGAGAGAGAGAGAGAGAGAGAGAGAGAGAGAGAGAGAGAGAGAGAGAGAGAGAGGATTGTAAGATGTACAATTGTCACGCATGGCTCTTTTTCCTTACAGAGTTTGTGAAGATCATGACGAGAAAGTAGATCCAAGTGGAAAACATTTAGGCAGGTAAAGGAAATGTTTGAATCTTGGAATTATAACAGCAACAAACAAAGGAAACAAAATTATATTTACGAGTTCACTGTCAATTGCTGAATATTGCAGGTATTATATTCTCCTAAAGTACATTGGTATGGCATAGAGATTAATAATATTATGAATGGAATATCCATCCGTAGCTTTCCAGGTACTTTGCAACAGGAAATTAGTAGGTACCAAAATTAAACCAATTGAAGCCACTGAAGGTAGTAGGTAATCAAACAAATTCTTTCAGGTCCCGTATTCTCGAAACTTTTTGAGAACGAAACTCATGATCTCTTTAACTTTAGCATCTTTTACACACACACACGCACGCGTGCGCACCGACTCCACTCACACCCATATATATATATATATATATATATATATATATATATATATATATATATATATATATATATATATAGTTTTCTTTGTTTTTTCAGACTATCCTATAGTATATATATATATATATATATATATATATATATATATATATATATATATATATATATATATATATATAGTTTTCTTTGTTTTTTCAGGCTATCCTATAGTACAACATGCTGGGGAGTTTGATGGAGAAGATTAAAAGACTACATCTAATGTAGATATATAAACCAATCCGTAATGTCCACATGGATTTCAAAAGCAATTTTAACCTGAGACATTTAAAACAAACAGTCCTATTTTCTTCATTGTCTTTAGCGCATGAGGATGCAAATTCTCAAAATTTATGTTTGCACTGCACACCTCAACCTTATTTGTTGTTTTGCGCCTTAGAAGAAAGAAAAATTAATGTTTACTCCTCAAATCTGAAAGATATTTATTTATAGAAGATGTGTAATAAAGCACCTATTACTTATATTTTTTGCATACGTTCTGAGCATAGGGAGAATATTCATATATGCAGTGGTGTGTTCGTACATTGATACCATACCGAAACGAATATAATATACAGGCTACGAAACTCTAACCAAAGCATATACTGGAAATGTCGGATTTTTTAAAAATTGTCAATGAAAATTCGGATTTTCACAAGTTGTGAAACAGATTAGCATCACCAAACCGTCTATACGGATAAAAGAGAAACTACGCTAATTAGCTAATTTGTAAACATATTTACTTGGATTAATGTTATATATATATATATATATATATATATATATATATATATATATATATATATATATATATATATATATATATATATATCCATCCATCCATCCATCATATCCATCCATACCTTAGGTACTCCAGCTGCAGTAGAGAGTTCATTCTTAATGAAATAATCTGATTTTAATCTGATTTCATCGTCTTTCTAAAGGTGAACCATTTTCTGGTAAAAGTTGAACAATGTTGCTCGTAAAGTGTGTTATTTGTTTCCTATTGTCAGTAGCAAATAGCTGTATCACACATTTCTATATGTATTAAAAGAATTCAACAGATTTGTTTGATTGTCATGTATGATTTATTCTAATAAGAGGTAAACATACACACAAATATACACTGTATTTTGATGTAGAGTTTTCAGTCTATTTCTCATTAAAACTTGAGCTTTCCACGAAAATAGGTAAACAGTACAGCAAAGTGAAACTTTATAAAAAGAATTTATGCTTGGAAGAATTTGTACATACATATATATATATAGATAGATATATATATATATATATATATATATATATATATATATATATATATATATATATATATGTATATATATGCATGCGTGTGTATTTATGTACACATTATAAGGTGTAAGATTAAACGCAATCATGACTAGTAGCATAAAAACAATTATGCCTTGCAATGCATAGTATTAAAAGTTACAGGAAATTTGGCTCAAGTCTGACTCTTCCTCCAGACTTAACCTGTGCATCGCGACTGGTTACTATTTCCACCTTAGTATTTGCTGGCTAACCTTTTGGATAAATTGGCATGGTATTATATTGTCAAACGAGCCACAAAATACAACATTTGAATGTGAACCTCGACAAAATACATTGAATTATAAAAGATTGTATCAAACTTAGAGGCTGTTACGTTGTCAGACAAGAGGTTTACACCTTGGTGCAAGACACCTTATAGGAATGTGCAGGTTTTTCAGTCGAATACAAGGGAATACACGAACCCATCTTGTTTTATCTTGAATGAACTCCTCAACATTAGAGATAAATGAATGTTCAGGCCAAGATATTGAAAAGTTTTGCACAATACATTTCTCTATTTCTGAAAACTGCATTTATCTTTGGTGCTATAGAAATTTCGCACTAATACATTGAAATGATTTTGTGGCATTTTGTTTTGCGCTATAGAAATTTCGCACTAATACATTGAAATGATTTTGTGTCATTTTTGTTTTGCGCTATAGAAATTTCGCACTAATACATTGAAATGATTTTGTGGTATTTTTGTTTTGCGCTGTGATCTTTAATACTCAGTTCATTTGGAAACCGCAATCATTTTTTAAATTTCTTTAAGTGTTCAGCCGTGGTGGCTTAACGGTTAGCGTTTTGGACTCGAAAGTCAAAGGTCGCGGGTTCGAATCATGCCCGAATCAGCATGGGTCGATTGATGTGGCGTGTCTCAAGACATGTCACTTTACTCCATTTGTGTCTGCAGTATATACCCTTGCACGTTTTAATGTGCCGTTAAATACCAAACAAACAATAAAACAAAGAATCATTTTATCAATGAAAATAATAGACTGGTCCCTTATTATAAATCCCCTCAGCATACTACTATCCCTTTTATAACGTTACATTGTTATGGTCATTGATCACATTAAATTGGTGAAATATTATTCCATTACTGCTACATAATTTATTTCACGTGATTTTAGTTTTTGGCTGTTGAGAACAAATAATAGCGTGGTTTCACACCACTTAAACCTTAATTTTGTGTTGTGTTCTCTGCTATAACATATTTTTATTGGAACGCATCTCAATATAAGGCGGTCTCACTTATACCACAGGTCCCATTTTGAGCAATAACAAGGGTTACTTGTATGGCTCACTTGAATGGCATTTGTAAAGGTGAGCTCTGTTATATGAATTGAGCCGGTGTTAGGTGTCAATTTGATAGGGCACAACAATTATTGTGATGATATTATAATGATGAAACAACTGCTGGTTTCTATATTTACAATTGACCAACCATCGTTCGCAATTTAGCCTACATATCTAAAACGCTTTGCAATCTTAATGCTATATGTTTATAATTTCATGAAATACCATGAAAAAATGTGCACGCATAAGAATATGTTTCTATATTATCAACATATCTTAGAGATAGCAAACACACACACACACACACACACACACACACACACACACAACACTGTGTATATTTCACAGCAATTAGGACCCTTGTTATTTTGTTCTTTGCTTACTAAGCGGTGTGTGTGTGTGTGAGAGAGAGAGAGAGTGTGTGTGTGTGTGTGTGAGAGAGAGAGAGAGAGAGAGAGAGAGAGAGAGAGAGTATGTGTGTGTGTGTGAGAGAGAGAGAGACAGAGAGACAGAGAGACAGAGAGAGAGGGGGGGCGGAGAGATTGTCATTATTGTCGCGGTATTTGGCTTACAACATGCAGAAGGGACACATCCAGGAGCGGGAGAAGAGCTGTGTCCAAGGCTAAACTGCAATGTCTTTGTAACTGAATAGCTACTGTATTACTCGTCGAAGACATGTAATGTATATCGTAAACGCTATTCTGATAGCAATCACATCAAGGACACTTATAATACAAACCGAATAGAATTGTATAGACACCACATTGAGGACGCAAATACTTTAAATCAAAAAAGTTTTACGAATAGCGTAAATTCAACACAAATGAAAACGAATATATTTGCTAAAACTGATCATAGCAATATATGTAATTTTATGTACCATTGTCGCAAATTAAGGTCGTTACTGAAATTCATACAACGTTTTGCTCCATAAAGTCTGTGATTCGCAATACATTCCCGTAGATACATGCATTTCTTGACAATATCATTTTCTGTGAATGCTTGAAATATACTCATTTCCGCAGAGAATAAGCGGATACGCCAGAAAAACGCCTTCCGTGGTCAGTGTATGATCTTAATTTTCACTTATTTTTAAAAAGAACAAATTATATTGCATGGACACGAAAATCATATACACGCAGAAGCATATTATATTTCGTCGGAGAAAAAGATTGCTTAACCAAATTGTAGCAGTCCGCAAAATATAATGTAGATTTCACGTTAAAGGTTAAATTGAAGGCTTCTCAGCACGATTCACACACAACCCAGCATACATACCAGTAGACTTAAAGAGACGGAAGACTGTTCAGTAAATGGCCAACAAATCTTCTACCAGCACAGCTCATCCCTCCCCATTCTCCCTGTTAGATCAAACCTAATCTCTGAGAACAGCACACATTTGCCCGCAAAGCGACTGAAATATATTCAAACAGTGTCTCCACATATGATGGTGGAAAGAGTACAACCCGTTTCCTTGTCCCTTTCTCTCCACCTCCTCTCCACGCTTTAATGTGACAGAAGAGGCGAGAGATTAGTGTCGTGGCTTGTACCTATGAGCTCTCACACCACGGACGGTCTTAAACACATGGATAAAAATAATTATCAAGCCAATTACTTTGTCAATTCCTTTAAAAAATAGAATGAAAGCTGAAAGTATCATTTATTTTAGAGTTTTGTTGTTGTATATATATATATATATATATATATATATATATATATATATATATATATATATATATATATTCTAGTACAGTTCGCTATTACATCTCTTTTGCAACGATGATAAATGTACTTTATTTAACAAACATGGACCGAATTCATTCGCAGAACTTATATTCCTCTATCATTTTTTAAAGATGTTATATAACTATCGAATTTTTAAGGTTTACAAACCACCAGAAAATGAGAGAAGTAGCGGAGAATGGTAGGTGCAGTAAACATGCATAACGCTTGAACCTTTTGATCCGTGATTTTACTGGTGTATTCCAATTTAAGATGCTTAATAAGTTTCAATGTCTTTTGAAGGGTACCATTGATTTATCCAGTAACTTAAAAGGACACAGAAAAATTATATCGTATATTTTTCACCACAAGATTTCTAGAGAATTATGTTTCCAGTCTGATATGCCCCAGCAAGATGCGAGACCCTAAACTAGTCATTAGGACAAGAAAAGTATGTTGCTGTGACTTACTTTTTAATGGTATGCATATTAGTCCCACGAGAATAATGTCATTATCAATTTTGGTAAATGTGTATACAGAAGTGTCATAGAGGTGGAACTCAATGCAAAGACTTCACGTGGTTCCCTGAACGTCACAAATAGTCCACCGTGACACTTCTGCTAGAATTTTCTAATTCTCTTAGAAACCAACATACCATGACAATAGATTCAGCAGTTTCTGAGAAATGGAAATGATTAAATAATGCTACAGGAAGAACTATACCTGTTGTAATCAACATCCTGGATCTGCAATAGAGTGTTTGTGTCGCAGTTTGAATTTCACCTATATTCAATATATTTAGAGACTTTATTCCGCGGTTAAACTTTCTTTAATTAACTTCTTCAACCTTCTGAATCTGTCGTTACATACGTCAGATTCATTCTTTAATCTGTCGTTACATACGTCTGATTGTTGAATCTGTCGTTACATACGTCTGATTGTTCAGTGTGACTGAGGTTTCACTGAAGTAAATTGTAAACATTTTCCACTGGTGATCTTTTTCAAATAGGTTTCAAAGTCATTACAAATTGATGCCATTTTTTTAAAAAAAATTTCCCGCCACACAATTTGTACTCATTCATAGATAGAGGAAATGAATCTCCAAGTCTTTTTGTTATGGTTCTGTTTAATCGTCTAATTATTAGTCCTAATTCTTTTCTAGTTAAGACATATTAGAGGGAAATGTAATTTTTAGTTAAGACATATTAGAGGGAAATGTAATTTCTAGTTAAGACATATTAGAGGGAAATGTAATTTCTAGTTAAGACATATTAGAGGGAAATGTAATTTGTTTGTCAAGTTTTGGTATTGCTCTTTCAAGTAATTGAGGTGCTAAGTTTGAATAATTTAACTGAAAATAGTTCACAATATTAAACTACTGTTTCTACATGCAAAAAAATGTAATATATATTTAAGAACTATTTTGAATTTATTTCACGGGACTTTTTCACGTGTACAACTACGTCACAATTTTAGGAGCTCAAGTTGATTTCTCTTGTGTTTACTTCACTATGTCATACGTGCTAAGCTCAAAATGAATTTGACTTGTGTATTATATCATTGTTGTATGCTGAAGTAGCAGACAAGTCAAAATCATGTTTTGATTTTAACTTGTGTATTGAATCAATAATTTAGGCTGAGATGTAGTTAACATTATAAGAAATTTTCGACATTTCCCCCAAGTAGCTCCCATGTTTTCTAATTGTTACTTACATATATTCAAGATTTATCTTTAAGCATATCCTGTACTGCAGATTATATTGACAGCGAAAGTATATTTGGATATGTTGTACTGAGACTATACATAACTTTCACCAAGGGAAGAAGGTCTTAACAGCATAATCATGACACAAGAAACGTATTTCCCTTGAACATTTTGCTTGTTGCAATATGCAATTATCTATTATCCGTAAACATTTCAAAATAATATTTTGTTTTCGCTCCGCCGATTTGCTTCGCTAATTGTCCCTATAGTCTGACTGGTCTAGTGATTTTCAGAGTAGTGTGTGTTTGTATATTTTACACACACACACACACACACACACACACACACACACACACACACACACACCTGAAGGCGACCTTTTAGCTCTGAGATAAGAAGAAGCTTTCTGATAGGTATACTATGTTTAAGTCAACTTTTTTAGAAGTAAACCTGTTTTCAGAATTATATTTTGGTAATGGGAAAATTGAAACAATCGACAAAAAGAAAAAAGACAGAAAAAAATAAACAACTTGAACGCTTACTTAAAAGAAGGGTTCGACAACAACTGATAATATGAACCGCACAGAATAACCAAAACTTGCATGTTTTAAGATATTAAGACAATGTAGATGATGTTGATAGTTACAATTATGTCATGATAATGATACTGGTGATAATGAATAATAATAATAATAATAATAATAATAAGAAGAAGAAGAAGAAGAAGAGGAAGAAGAAGAAAAAAAGAAGAAGAAGAACCATGATAGAATCGTGACATTATTATTATTATTATCATTACTATTATTATTATTATTATTATTATTATTATTATATCAAACATTCTAAGTGAAACTAGAAATTCTTGTGCTAATCATATCATAAACTTTAAAATGTCTTTGATAAAAACGTTTAAACAGTAGAGAGTAAGAATTACCACACTCAACGTTGTGTACAATACATTGTTATCACATTACATATCACATACTGTACTCTACACATCAGTATCAGTAATCTTCAATAAATTCGGCAGTGACATCTTGATTGCTAGACGATCCTGTGAAAAATTGTAGACGATATTGTGAAAAATTGTAGACGATATTGTGAAAAATTGTTGACGATTTTGTGAAAAATTGTAGACGAAATTGTGAAAAACTGCAGACATAGTTTACACGTTTTTACAAAAAAATAGCACGGATATATATAGAGTGTGCTAAAAAAATGTTGTCTCGGGTTCCTTCTCTGACGACATTGCGTTATATATGACCGGGCGGATTATTAATTTTTGCGAATTAATTGATCGCTATTTTCTCCATCTACAATATATTCGGGTGCAAGTAGGCAAGGGCGGGGTTCGTAAATACATATTTACATTATATATAAAGTAATACAAAAAATTTAAAAACCTCGATATAAACCCTAATACATATTTACATTATATATGAACCAATACACACAATTTAAAAACTTCGATAGAAGCCCTTTAGGTCTTGTCTTCTATTTAACAGTGAATTGATTGAACAATACTTAAAATATTTTTGGGGGAACCCAGGTTGCCGAGTGGTCGAAGGCGCTCGCCTTTACAGATCACTCACATATCACCTCTGTCCGCTTGAGTTCGAGTCTCGGCTCGACCAACGTGGTTATGTGAAAATGCTTGTCTTTAGCTTCCCATCGGTCGATGGTTCTTCCCGGGTTCTTCCTCCACCAAATATACAAGCCACCATGTATAGCCTGTCATGTGCTGAAAAATGGTAATAAACCCGACGAAACCAAACCAAACTTAAAGTATTTTCAGAAAAAATATTGAAGTAATTACCTTTGATGAGTATTTTCTATTGAAATGATTTTATATGTCAAATAATGTCAAGGGAGATAAATCAATTTGATTTGAAACGTTTCCTATAGGATTAGAATTTGAGTTATGTCCCACTATATCCCTTGACTGTCCTTTCATGGTCGAAAGGTCAGAAGAGATGAATATAGCAGGTGTTTTATTATTAGAAACACAAACAATTATTACAACAGAGAGTATACAGTGTACTGCTTAGAAAGGATTGAATAATTAAAATCCCTCTAGGATAAAAAAAAGTGTAATCGGACATACAAAACTGATTCTTCTTATTATTTGGGTTTGTGCGTATAGAGATTTGTCTGTTGCTCTTCAGCACAAAATAACACGCTTAGAGATGAGAGTTTCGATTTAAATATACTGCACAGCTTCTTGTAGAAACTGATGAAGGCACAAATTCCTACAAAAAAGTTAGGGTATAGTTTGTTTGCTGTACTTTAAATGGCCATAAAATGAAAAGTGTAGAAATAATGATAATAAAATTAATAATAATAATAATAATAATAATAATAATAATAATAATAATAAATTAAAAAAATAAAAAAATAAATTGAAACCTCTTTGAGTAGTATCATTAAAACGACTTCTCGTATGTGCATTTTTAAGTTTCAAGTTCTAAAACGTTGTTCTTTGTTATCACCATTCATATATCCATCTAGTGTAACTGGTTTTCCACACAGAAGAAACATGATCACTTCACAGGTATTACGCAGTTAAGTAATAGTAACCATAGTGGATAAATTGGTGATATGACTTGACCCGCAGCATAGTTGTATACGCGTCATAAACAGGTTAATTTTGGGTAGCAGCCAATTACATCCTACACTTACAATGTTAAATCTGCACATTAACACTTGGGTGTGGTACTTCTTCGAAAGTGCCCCTTTGTTAACTATTGTAGTGTTAGGAATTTTTTTAAAAAACAAACCGATACAAATTATGGAAAAATGTATAGCATTATGAGCAAGAAAAACTTAAAAAATCTGAACTCGCAGAGAATCTATTGGAAAATTTTTAATTTGAAGAAAATTGAATCTTATGGCCTGTGAATGAACAACAAAATACGGTATTGATCGTGTATATATATATATGCGTATGCGTGTTGAGCTGTTGGGTCATGATTTAGTTACTTATAAAATCTTTCGTCTGAAAGTTGTCTATTTGCCGCAGCAATGGAGTCAGACGTATTCATTACAACAACGAAAGATCCCAGTTTTTTCAGCGACTGTCTTTCCTGTCGGGTTAAATTGTCCGTTTTGGTATGGCTCTGTTCGTGTGAGTTAATGTCATTTTCCATCGCGGACAAAAATGCCTTTAGAGCTGGAACTTTACTAGGGGTGGAACATACTCGCTGTTTGGGCGGAATCTATGAGGCTCATCGTTACTGACATTGGATTCTCCAGCATCGTCACTAAACTTGATATATATATATATATATATATATATATATATATATATATATATATATATATATATATATATATATATATATCTATATATATATATAGAGAGAGAGAGAGAGAGAGAGAGAGAGAGAGAGAGAAAGAGAGAGTGACAGACAGTCAGACAGATACAGAGAGAGAGAGAGAGAGAGAGAGGTGCCGCGATTCATGACTGCAATCCCAAAATATGTTAGTTTGTTATTACTTGCTGAGTTTTTTCAGATTTTACAAACCAAGGTTGAATAAAAGTGTGTATGCATATGTATGTATGTATGTATGTATGTATGTATGTATGTATGTATGTATGTATGTATATATATATATATATATATATATATATATATATATATATATATATATATATATATATATATATATATATATAACTTTGAATCGCGGTACCTCTGAATTCTCATTTTACATTGACTCTGATTTACCAATGCGTACATAAGTTCACTGACGAGAAAATGCAACAATGACATTCGAAAAAATCGGTTTCATCTATCTTCGCAACTTTATTAACTACGATTTAGTAACTATATTACCTACGATTTTGTAACTATATTACCTACGATTTTGTAACTATATTACCTACGATTTTGTAACTATATTGCCTACGATTTTGTAACTATATTGCCTACGATTTTGTAACTATATTACCTACGATTTTGTAACTATATTGCCTTCGATTTTGTAACTATATTGCCTACGATTTTGTAACTATATTGCCTTCGATTTTGTAACTATATTGCCTACGATTTTGTAACTATATTACCTACGATTTTGTAACTATATTGCCCACGATTTTGTAACTATATTACCTACGATTTTGTAACTATATTACCTACGATTTTGTATCTATATTACCTACGATTTTGTAACTATATTGCCTACGATTTTGTAACTATATTGCCTACGATTTTGTAACTATATTACCTACGATTTTGTAACTATATTGCCCACGATTTTGTAACTATATTACCTACGATTTTGTAACTATATTACCTACGATTTTGTATCTATATTACCTACGATTTTGTATCTATATTACCTACGATTTTGTAACTATATTGCCTACGATTTTGTAACTATATTACCTACGATTTTGTAACTATATTACCTACGATTTTGTAACTATATTGCCTTCGATTTTGTAACTATATTGCCTACGATTTTGTAACTATATTACCTACGATTTTGTAACTATATTACCTACGATTTTGTAACTATATTACCTACGATTTTGTAACTATATTACCTACGATTTTGTAACTATATATATTGCCTACGATTTTGCAACTATATTACCCATGATTTTGCAAGGTTGAACGTCAATATTAGCGATGTTTAGTTTTGCTGCTTCCTTTCTGTTTAAGGTGTTTCATGGTTACAAATTTGAATCTGTAGTCTAATAATGAAAAAAGAAAGAAAGAACAAAATACGTGGCATAAAGCATCCCTGATCCTAAATGGGTGTTGCTCTATGTTTGTACTCTTCTTACAGACGATAACAGTTAAAAAGAAAATAAATGAATAAATAAATAAATGGACAGGAGTGAGAAGACCAGGAGTTTATGTTCTGTTTGAGATTATACTACATTATTCCAACCTTCAGGCCATTAGAATTTTTATTTTTATTTTATTACCATATCAACTGAGCTGTAAACATTCAAAGGAAGGATAAAGGGAAGCAAATGTACAAAACAAAATCAACGGAGCTAGCATTTGAATTAGCTCCCGTAGACAGTAAGCACTTGTTTTCTGCATCTGTGTGTTGAGTAATGGAAAGTACACTGTGTGTAGGTATGTAATTAGGTAGGCAGGAAGTTACGTTGGTAAGTATGTAGGTATGTGCTATATTTTTTTCTGTCCGAAGGGATATAAAATTCAGAGGTGTCGCTTTTTCTACGTTTTATGAAGCTAATCAGCGCACTCGATTCCTTTGCTCTCCTTTGTATATGCGATTTTTCTTTGTGACCATCATTTGCTAATGATTTTTTCTTTCTTTCTTTTCTTGACCTTAAGACTAACTAAATTAGACAGGAAGTTTAAAAATAAAATCACATTGATTAAATCAGAGTTTTATACTGAGCAGTTTTGAGCGAATTTAAAGCTAATTGCACAAAATTATAAATTTTTTAGGGGCATTATACTTTTCATTTGAATTAGATTGACATTATAAGCCTCCGACAGATATAGGAATCCTCCTAGACATTGCCCAGTCACTCGCCCATTTGAGTTAGATTGACATTATAGGTCTCAAACAGATATAGGAATCCTCCTAGACATTGCCCAGTCACTCGCCCATTTGAGTTAGATTGACATTATAGGTCTCAAACAGATATAGGAATCCTCCTAGACATTGCCCAGTCACTCGCCCATTTGAGTTAGATTGACATTACAGGCCTCAAACAGATATAAGAATCCTCCTAGGCATTGCCCAGTCACTCGCCCATTTGATTTAGATTGACATTATAGGTCTCAAACAGATATAGGAATCCTCCTAAACCTTGCCCAGTCACTCGCCCATTTGAGTTAGATTGACATTATAGGTCTCAAACAGATATAGGAATTCTCCTAGACATTGCCCAGTCACTCGCCCATTTGAATTAGATTGACATTATAGGCCCCAAACAGATATAGGTATCCTCCTAGACATTGCCCAGTCACTCGCCCATTTGAGTTAGATTAAAATTATAGGCCTGCAACATATATAGGAGTCGTCCTAGACATGTGCAATCACTCACCCATTTGAAATTAAGTTTTTTAACAAAAATTCTTAAATTATCTCGGACTTTACTCATTTGATGAGTTTGATATTTTTCTGGCTTCTTAGATATGATCTATAAATTAACTTTATTGTTAAATATGAATTTTTCTCTCCAATTATTGTTTTTTCCTTCCTTACAACTCAGTATTAGAGCTACATGAAATAGAATAATCTTTACACGAGTATGTGAGCTACCAATTTTTATCCAGAGAATGGGATATTCAATCACAGTTGCTAGAAAGACCCAATTTAAAACCTTTTAAAACAATTACTGTATCAGATGTAACATTTACACATTTAGGACGTCAAAAGGTTAAATGAAAATGAAACATCTGCCAATCATCTCGTGGCTCTGCTTTACTTCATTGCAATACTTCCTTTTTGTCCAATCTTTATATTTTCAAATAATTCCACGTTTGTTTTCTTTTAGATTAAATACAATAGACAGAGAGTCTAAAAAAAAAACGTTGATTAAACCAGAGTTTGATGTAATGCAGTGTTAAACAAATTTAAAGTTAATTTTGTTATATAATGATCAGATATATTAAGTCTGACAAGCATATGGATTATCAAATACAACTCGAAGGAAGGGTTAAATATGAACTTGAACAGCATGTTATAATGACGACAGAGCACGTCCAATATAGATTTTCAATTTTAGAAATTGGAATTATAATCCCTTCTATTTGGTGAAGTGGAACTTTGCTTGAGAAACAACTGAACAAAATTTCCTTAAATACCCTTTGCAGTTTTCGAATTAGCAAATATTGCAGATTATATATGATTGTTAGATCTCTGTATCTTTTAGCTGATTTTGCCTTCATCACGTTTCCGGTGTCGATACACAAAACATTAAAAATTACAAATTTCGCTAAGTTTTACGAATCATTCTTTTCAGTTAGAAGCTGGTATGCACACACATACTCTCATAAATCAACAAACCTGTAAAGTTTGTCATTCTAATAACATACAGGACGAGGACCATTTTGTTTTGATGGGCCCAATGTACCGTTTAGCAGGTGTTTTTACGCTGGAAGTAAATTATAGGATTTTTTTTTAACGAGATTTAGAAAAATCGCACATTTTCATTTTAATTTTTGAACGCCAACGTGGGAATTGTTTTGAAGCATGTTAACAAAATGCTTTAACACACCGAATGGACAGTAATCTATTATAATTACTCGAGTCAAAGGTATCTAAAACGATACTATATAAGAAAGAAAACGAATTTTGTAATTGAATAACCCTGTTCACATACATAACTATAAATAACACAGGAACACAATTAATAATTTAAAGAATTTTACGAAAGAAAAATTCTAACAAGTTAGATGAACGACTCTATCAAACCTCAGCAGTAAAAATTCTAAATTGTGCTGGTCTTTGATGAAATCTCTTGTGAAAGTAACCAGTTCATCATCTAATATAGTGGCATTGTTACAAGAAAACTTGGAACCAGTCTGTGTGGATAACGAGAAATCAAATCTCTTACAAGAGTACTTTTGCGAAACATTTTCAACTAGAAACTACCTGTACTTAAAAACATTAGCTTTGAGACAATGGATATAATTTATCCGTTGTCTCAGCGCTAATGTTTTCAAGTGTAATTCAAGAACAAGAGGTTTTATATACAATTCTATTTTACTTACCAATAAAGTCTTTGGTCGAGATGACATTGATCATATTGCACTTAAAAACAAAATGCATTTGGAAAACACTTACATTACTGTTCATTATGTCTTTACATACAATGAAGTTTCCGGATCATGGAAACTTGTTATTATGCTGTCTAAAAATGGTGATACGTTTACCGTTTCTGATTACAAATCTATTTCATTACTCAGCTGTACTGATAAAAATTTTCTTGGGATTGTTTTCAAGCACGTGAACAATTACTTTCATCACAACAATTTTCAATAAAAGTACCAGTCGGGATTTATTCCTGGCCATTCAGCCACAACAACTCGACTGGGCATTCAGTCGAGTCCCTCGAGATGCTACCGATTGAATCTAACCAGTGGTGCACCGATATAGAACACGCGCGTAATGTACGATAATGGATAGTACAATTTGAAAACTCATGTGGAGTTCGGCTTAAATGAAAAAGTCTAACCTTCCCAATGCAGTCTTATCAAAACTACATCCAGGCATCAATTTATCAGATGTACGCAATTTTTGCGATAATATTTAAACAAGTAAATATTCCATAACTCTTTACATATTATTATTATTATTATTATTATTCTTGTCCATTATCCAGCTACACCATTCTCTTTACATATTTCCTTTAGTACCATCCATGCATAACTTTACCGATATATAATTTATTTTGTAACTTTTGTAGATGGCGTTGATTTTTCGCCACGCATGGTTTCTGTCCTTTGTTCACAGCCTGTTATTAGGTCAAAACAATTGGTTCTCTGTGCGATAGGAACGATAATCGATTTTTTATTTTTGTTATACGACTTTGTTGGGCTGACGGCAGCACAAAATATACATGTAGTTTACCCGTTTAAGACCGTCAGTGTTTTCTTCTTACATTCTTGAATTTTTGTTATCCCTTGTTTGTAGATTTCCACACTGTCATTCAAACAAGTAGGAGTCAAGAATTTATCTTGGTTTTCGTGATTAGTGTTTATTTTGCGGACATAAGTTGCTCTTTCTCCTGACGAAGTGCTTGTTTGACTCAAATCGTTGAGAAACTGTTTTGTATCTGCACCGTTATCATGTCTTATATATATCTGATTAAAATCAGATCTCCACAATCATATGTGGAGATCTGAGGGACACCAGTAAGAGGTCATGTTCTGCTGACCTTGTAGTTAACCAATCAATTCACAACTTTCAAAGTTTTGAAAGTGACACACGTCATTCGGAATATATTGTTACTAACGATAACTCTCCCTAACACGAATTTGCAACGCTTTATTAAATAGGCTACTAAAAATAAGTGGACCGGGAATTCCAAAGGTCACCAAAACATGAACTTTTATCGGTGTCTGTCAGATCTCCATGTAGGACTGTTGAGACCTGATTTTAATATAAACATATATATACACATACATACATACATACATACATACATACATACATACATACATACATGCATGCATGCATGCATGCATACATACATACATACATACATACATACATACATACATACATACATACATACATACATACATACATACATACATACATACATACACAAGACCTTTGACGAGGTTTGCCATAAGGGTAACTATGCTTGGAAAATATGGTGTCACCGATAACCTCCTGTCTTGGGTTAAAGATTACATATGTAATAGAAAACAAAAGGTTATAGTTGGCAACAGCTTTTCACAAGGATTACAACTCTCAGCTTGTGTGCTCTAAGGATCAGTTTCGGAGCCATTCCTAATTTTAGTATATATAAACGACATTGCTGAAAAACTTAAATTATCAACAAGACCTTTTGCTATAACTCATTTTTCCGATTTTCTTCCCGTGATCCTCTTGAGATACAAAGTATACAAAACGACGATCTCGGTACGAGTGAAGATTAGAGAAAAAAAAAATATATAAAAAAATGGCGCGACAACATTAATCTATCCCAAACTGAGTGTATAATGTTTAGTAATGGAAACCCGTCTTGTTTTCCAAGTTTTGAATTTTTCGATGAAGACTTAACTTTGTGAAATCAAGAACTAGTTAGGAGTAACACAATCATCAAATGTATCATGGACTCAACATATTGATATTTTCATTAATTCGGTCTTAGAATAAAATGAATCGGAAGCCAGAAAAAAGATTTAAATACATTTTGACAAAGTCTACTTTAAGCAAATTCTATCTGAGTTCCTATTAGACCAACATGTGAGTATGCATTTGAGATCTGGTCATCATGTAGTCAAGCAGACAGAGAAAGACATGGAAAGAAAAAAAAATCAACTACAAGCGGCCCGATTAGAAACCAGCTCACGCAAATTCCCCAGCAAAAGTTCGCTTATTTGAAACAGTTTTAACGTCTTGCAAATCATCAATAACATAGAGCGGACATATTTCTCAGATCAGTTACTCCCTATTGTTAGAGAAACTACACGCTACAATTTAGGGTATAGTGATCATTTTGTTTCCATACCGAGTAGAACCACCTTGTATCAGAATTCATTTATATCCTTGACTACTAGTAAGTGGGAGAATTTGAACCAGTCTACTAGGAATGAATTATGTATTAGAGTCTATAAACAAAAAAAGTTTATAATTCTCCTGATAATACACCTCATATTTCGAATGCGCTAATCGTGGCGATAATATCCAGTTGGCATGTTTACGATATATATGTAGTTCGTTAAAATTTGAGATATTGATCATTTCGACTTGATGAAATGATGCTCTCGTGAGCCGCGTTACATCACGAGACTTTGTAGGTCAGGAGCACACGGTTATGTTTTTAGTATTGCAGTGTGTTGTGTCACCGACTTTTATCTACGGTTTTCAGTATTCAGTCAGTTTCTAACTCACCGGCAAAAATGTACTTAGGCCACTTCTTTTGACTCTTGATATTCCGATCCAATAATACACTCAGATTTACACCAATAAACTATTATTATTATTAATATTATTTGAACAGTAAATTTCATGAATTTTAAAGAAAAATGTTATACTGGGCACATGATTACCTTGAACTGAGAGTTAATATTTCATACAATGACCCATGATCATCAAGAATCAAGCGAGTCTCAGAGTACATTAATAAGTAAAATGATCATTTTTATCAGATGATACACCAAAGCTAAATCTTTTACTTTATCATTTTTTTATTCGGAAGAATGGTCATAATAGCTTTCATCTCTTTAATATTCTTTAATTTCAAAGGCGGATGAAATTATTTTACAGTAATAGGACACATTGATCAGGTACGTTATTTAAAAAACAAATGTCGAGGGATGCTTGAAAAATTTAGCAAAAACATAATTTTATTGACAATGATGCTAAGAAAAAAAAAAGATTACTAATTTCTTTTCCCACTATTTTTTTCACAAAGATTATATCAACTTACAGATATCGGAACTGTTGAGAAAGAAAGATGGAATTTCAAAGGCCATCGCAAGTTTATTAATTATGTTTGGATAATATCAACTTACGCGAAAAGGTATATATATATATATATATATATATATATATATATATATATATTGCAAACTTGAAATATATAATAGCGCATGGTAGTAGTAGACATAAATGCCGATCCTGGGCCACTAATCCTAGTTCAGTTTCCACAAATTGGTCGACACTGCGATTTTGTCGCTCTGGTCCTTCGCTCACGCTCAGGCCCATCGCTCCTCAACTTCGTTCTGAACAATTTACAGAAAATGAACTAGGATGTGTCCCAGGGCTCGGCCTTTATGTCTACTACTGCTTCAGCAGACATAAGGCCCTAACCAATAAAATATGATTAGCTTTTGTTTTCAGAATTGTTATTATTAATTTCACACACAATTTTCATATTGGTGATGTCAAAACAAGTACAATTTGTGTGGTTAAAAGATTATTCATCTTCATCATCAACTATTACTGTTGACACAATCTTTGTTGTAATCTCGTTGGTTACTGTTTTAACAACAGTTCGTTCTTCATTATTATCTAATTTTAGACGTTCCACCTTTTTAATATAGTGCTCAATCTTTTCAATTTCAACATCAATCTTCCTCTTGGTCTCCTTTATTTGTTCGATAATTTTTTTTCAACCTCATCATGTAGTTCATTCATTTTGACTATCATGTCCATTATATTTATATTTCACACAAAATTTACTAACAAGAATACATCTTCTTTATTTCTTTCATCTTTTTCTCATGGAATCCAGAATCAACTGGATAATCTGACAGATCAAACAAATGACGATCCTGATACATTTCAGCGTAAATGTCATCAGTGTAAATTTTACAGCACAAGCTGTCAGTGCCAGTAAACAACAACTCTGCAGTTGGATACTTTTTCTTGATGTAATTATAATAAAAACCGTACATTAATATCTTTGACAGATCAAGTATTGCAGCACCAACATAGCCTGGCTTGTTTAACTTCAGGTTCGTTTTTCTTTTTTGTACAGCAATCAAGTTCTCATTAAAGATTCGCATACTAACAAAACTATCGTCTGCAACAACCATGTTTCCTCGTTCAACGTTGTCAATTAATTCTTAGTTGACTCGCTTCCTAATGTTCTCCATTGTTTTACCGAAAACGCTGTTGTTCATTAGTTTGAATTTTTTTTTTTCGAAGTCTGATTTTGCAGTTGCTCGTTTTTCAGTGCTGAAATTAATGTAATCCTGTAACCAACATTTTTGTTTGTATTTCAGAATTCGATGAACTTTGTTTAGCACAAGACCATGATCAAGAGCCTGCTTTAATGCTTCAATATGTAGCAGGGAATTTTTCTTGTCACGCAAATTAGACACCAGCTTTTCAACCTTATTGTCACCAGCTTTGTATTTGGTTTTTAGTGCACGTTGTTCTGGTGACAGCATGTCTTCAGTAACCAACATTGTCTCTGGCCAAAATGGGTAATCATTATGTAATTCATGCAATGACCCCGGATAATCAATATCGCATTCGACAAAATAACCAACATCGTCTGGTACTCGTTTATCAATCTCAGCTAAAAATGTATTAGGCTCGATCCATTTGAAACCACAGTATGGTAGCGGCCGTGACATTGCATTGTCATAAAGATTATTGGTTAAAAATAAACTATGAAACACGACGGCTTACTCGGATTATAATTTGCAATATATTTGTTGATAGCAACAGCATGCTTCTTTCTTATCACTGATATGCCGCCTCTGATTCCTTGTTCAATGAAATAAAACATGTCAGGATCAGTCAACAACTCCAACTTAATTTTGCTTAATTTTAATGCTGCATCCCAGATTAGACCAGGAGACGAGTAATACCAGGCAGGATCCAAATGTTAATACTTCCTGCAAGTTTTCCGGAATTCTTCGAATACGTCAGCTAACAACAAAACATTTGTCTTCATATACAGGTCATGATAATATCCAAGATTTTTGCAACCAAATGTTTGCCAAATTAATTTTGCGTAATCATATTCTTCATCTTTGATGTCATCAAGTGTCAGCGACGAGTAAAATGCAGATTTTTCTGGCAATGTTGTTTCGTCAAATCGAGCACAGGTTGTCATATATTCATACGGATAGACACCCTTTTGCTTCAACAACTCAGATTCTTCACCAAATTCAGATTCTAGATTATTAATAACACTACAACTTTTGACAACCTTTTCAAGCGATGCTAACACAAATTGATAACTATCAAGAAACCTTAATTTGCCAAGTGAAAACGACATGTATTTTTCGAAATTGTTTGGGATGCACTTGATCTTATTGTTGTCGCTTAATTTGGCCGCTGCAATTACGTCATCATTACCAAATGCTTCAACGATAATATGAGCGTCATATCCTCGAATATTATGAAATACAACCCGAATAAAATTTGGTAATTTGTTATGCAAATTGCATGACAATGATCTCGAACACGATCATCATCTAATTTTTGTTGACAAATACAACAATGTGTTGCTGTTTTAAATTCACGTTGTTCTTGTTCTGTTAATGGTAACATTGGCGCAATTTTTTCGTAAATTTTCTTGATGTCATTAACTTCACTTATCACCGTGCTGGATTATCGCCTCTGTAGAATTTTATTGGTTTGCTATACTGTTCATCAATCGCACGGACAACAGCAACACCACACGGATAACTTTGTAAGCAACACCACACAGACAACTTTGTAAGCAACACCACACGGAATAAGTTCATGTGTTTTTGATGTTGACTATTTGTTAGGATTGCATTGCACATCAACAACTACAGTTTTTAACAACGATTCGAAATCTGCATATATTACAAATGGAACCTGCATCTGCTGATTAAAATTTTAAAACTTTAATTCTGATTCTTATTTTGTTGGCATTGTTATCGCCTGCACGTTTTTGCAATAATTAACATGACGATCAAGTATTGCTTGTGTTTTGCAGTCGTGTAAACAGCGGTAGCAGAAATATTTTTTATGCTGTGTTTTATTATATTGTCCACCAACTAATCCGTTAAAATGTTTGATCAATCAATAGTGACCAATATACAACAATAAATTGATAGTTTTGTTGCGATGCTTGTTCGCTTATAAATCTAGGACAAATGTTATTTTTTTCATCAACACCGAATATATTTATTGACAAATTATTAAGCATTTCAAATTTAGGTATCTGTCGTTCCTCAACGGGAAATTAAATGTCGTCAAACTTAAGTTTGTTTGAAAACGCGCGATAGTTGCTAATACGTTCTGCATGTGTATCGACAGGAAACAGTGCTGACATTACTGCCCATTGAAAGCAGAAATTGTCATTGTTTTTGACATTACCTACACACTTGCTGTTTTTTAATTTGCTTGGCAATTCAACATAAGACGAGCCTCTTAATGGCGTGTATTTATTCGTATAAAACGTTACTGATTTTAATGCAACAAACTGCCAACCAGAACCTGATGCCGTGTAATCTTCAATCTTTTTTGTATCTCTTGAAATTTTTTGTCAACAACTAATTTCAAATTTGTGCCCTTTAATATTCTTTTGGTACGCGAACCAACAAACGGCTCAGCCAGTTCTTCATCAAGATCATCAAGACAATAAACATTAATCTTGCTCAGAACAACATGAAAATAGACCAGCAATTTTATTGCACCATGCTGTTCCATTTCAGACTGAACAACAGGCGACAGAATATGCAGCAGATCATTCGCCAACAGACCTTTTAACGCAATTTGGTTGTTAACTGTCCAGCTTTTGTCGTAGCCAGCAAATGCTTTATCGGATCGTTTTGCAATTAACAGACTTCGACGTGATAATGTCTTCAGACTTTGCATTCTTATATTATTATGCATATTATTTCTCTAACATGTTGTTAAAATACACATGATGTGATAATCACATGTTAAAAACAACCATTTAGAAGAACATGTAATATATATTATGGATCAGAAAACGATAGCATTTGCAGACTATGTATTTATTACAAACACAGTTTACACTAACAACGCAGCAAACAAATTCGTTATGGTGGTGAACTTGACGTCTGCAAACGTCATTGCTGGCAAACCTACGCAATTTGGCAAGATCATATCAGTTGGCGTAAAAGGTGGGCATGCTATTACAACAATGTTTATAAAAAACTTTATTTGGGAAACATTAAAAAGCCCAATTCCAGCAGACAAACGAGTTGCACATAAAAATGGATGTGTAAATGAAAACAACATCGAAAATTTATTTTTGGAAGACGAGTTCAAAAGACACCAGGTGTTTGATATGTATGAGGCAAATGAAAAGGGCACAATCAGAAATTGCAAAACGAAAAATATTGTGGGAACAAAAGACAAACGAATTGGTTATCGTCAAGTTGGAGTTAGAGGTATTAACACGAAGCATATTCGTTATCGTGCTCATCGATTTGTATTCGAGTGCTTTGGTGGCATTATCCATGTCGGATTTGTTATTGATCATCTAGACGGTAATAAAACAAACAATAATCTTCTAAATCTCGACTCTGTTACTCGGCACGAAAATTGTAATCGCAGCAAAAACATAGGACCAAATAAACCAGCGCGACCAGTGTTATCAATAAATCTTGAGACAGGCGAAGAAATCGAGTTTGCGTCAATTTCAGAAGCAGCACGATATTTTGACATTTGTAAACCATCTGTTCAAAAAGTAGCTGATGGCATTACAAAATCCGCAACGATCAAGCGATTTAATCAAAAGATTGATTTTCTTTATTGTGATTAATCCTGTTTTTTCCCCAACGATTTTATTGTATTCTCCAGGGTTTCGACAGCGTCAGATAACGTTTCGTGATATTTTTCTCGTTCTACAAAGCTGTAGATTACGTTGAATATTTTCCAACAAAGCACACTAACCAATTTTGTTTGGTGTTTTTTTTTTTATTATTATTTTTTTTTTTGTCGCAGCATCAATACAATGTTACCGTATTCTTTTATAAACGAATAGCCACGACCGTAGTTAAACGAAATGGAATCCTGATCAAGCATTAATTCTCCACCTTCAACTTGGTCAAGGAACAAACTAAATTTATCACCATCAACATCGCCATAATCAGCAATATTTGAACCGATCTTGTTGTCAAATTTGTTCGATGAGAACACACCAATAACTCCAATCGCAATTGGTACTTTGTTGGCAAGATAATTGCGATCGAAATGTAATTAATTATTATAATCGGCAGAAAAATTTAAATCTCTGATCCAGCATCGCCTAAAGCAAGCATCAACAAATAGTCCGTGAAATGCAATTGGTGATAATTCTAGCCCACTCAGAACTTGCGGCAAATAATGCGACGGTATGTTTTTTGGTCTCCTCAACATCGGACAATTGAACTCGATCAATACAATTTTGAAATAGTCTGTGTCTTTTGATTCTACAGTAGAATCGAGCAGTTTTTCATTGCGAAATCTTGCGGCAATGTAACCATCAGGACTGAATCTGATACCAAAGTTTGTTTTTATGCAGATGTTATTGCCTAATACTTCCTCGCCAAAATCATCTTCAACAAATTTTGCTATTACTGGCTCGAACAATTTGCCTTAATGACACGGAACAGACGGATTAAATTTAACAAATGTTCCCTGTCTCATGTTTAATTTTTCTTGCGCCAATGTCAGCAGTGTTTTATACGGATTGAGGCCTAATACTTTTGCAATCTCAGATCAACCAACAGTTGTTGTAATTAACTCATGCCATGCTTCTGTTCTTTGTTCCAGCTTGTAAGTTACAACTTGGTTGATAAATTGTTTTATTGCTTTGTAACACTGTTCTTTATTATCGTTCATTGTTATTCATCTTGTTAGACAATTATTTAATCGTATTTGTTTTCGAATATTCATGCAAATTGTTTTGTTGTTAGACAAATTATTTAGTCGTATTTTTTTTCGAAGATTATGGCAAAATGCTTTGTTGTTAGACATCAATATACAATTGCCATCATAGTGTCCTTGTCATAACAAATTGTAATTTCTCCATGTTGTTCAAACAACTGCTGTTGTTGCTGATTCAATAATGCCATGTCATTAAAACCGTATTCTATTTTAAAATCGAACGATATTTTTCATTCAGAATCAAGGAACATCTGCCTTATTTCATCCATGAAATCAATTCGGTCTACGATCTTACAACGAACAATGTATTTTATTTCTTCAGTCATTGTTTATTATTATTTGTCGATAAAATTAACGACAATTAAATGTTGGATTATTAGATAATGCTGTCTATGTTGCAGCGATTGTATGCAAAACTAGTGCCAACATCTGTTGTGGTTGTTGTTGGTGACAAATACGATCCAGTTGCCAAATAATACAATCCAGAACATTATCGCGTGCAAGAAGTTGAACCAGAATACGGTGTAATTGTTGAAGAAAAAAAATGTTAACAACGTTGTTGATAAGACACACTACGCCAGACCATCAGCTGGCAGATATGATGTGAGGTATCATCTAACAAAAAAAACAAAAAAAAAAAAAAAAAAATTAGCTTTATACATGACGAGCGCACCAGTTTTTATTCCAGGCTAGTGCATTTCATGAACATATCAATCCTCGGACGGCAAACAAATATTAAATTCAACTTTATTTTTGTTAAGATACTTAATTTAATGTCCAAATTAACAGAAGACCGGAAACATTTTATCTCGCTTTGTAATCCGGTTAAATGTAAATCCGTGTTGATTAAATACGAGCGAATCTATGCTGACATTACTGGTCGAATTAAATTACAACATTAATGTAGAACAAATACTGTTGACTCGTAACGGTCGATAATACTGACATCAACATGTGGCCTCGTAACGATGACAACATTATTAGACTAGTGTGCTAGACACATATGGTTTGATACTGCTAATTGGAATCCAGGAATTAAATACGTCTGAGTAGCCTCGCCATTTAACCAAACTTTTGCTGCCTTTTGTTTTTGATACCTGTTCGATAACAAATACATCTTGATCTGTCTTTTGTAGTTCTTGTTCGTAAAATGAACCTTTCGTTTCTTCACCATTAAGGTCTGTTAGTTTGTAACTAACTGGTATTGATGTTAAGACCTTATTTACAACAAATACTTCTTCGGACCAATTTGGTGTCACACCTTTTTCAATTTTTTGTTTGTTAATGATATTCTGACCTTGTCATCAACCTTAAATTTATGTCTGCGGTATAAATGTTCATTTGCAAGTACTGGATTGGCAACAGCCTTATTTGGTGTCATCTTAATTGAACGATGTTTCGTGTTATTGTAATTGGATACAATCTCCTGCAATTTATCAACATAGTTGTTTGTGTTGTTTGCTGTAAAATATCTGTAGATTTTATCCTTCAAATTGCGATTTAATCGTTCAACAATGACACTTTTTCCTTCATTTCTTGTAGAATATTTCTGAATGTTATGAAGTTTTTAAAAAATCCTCGAATTGTTTATTGCAGAATTCGACTCCATGATCGGTCCATATTTTGTTTGGTCGTCTACCACTGCCAACAATTATTGGATTAAATGCTGTTGTTATTGTGCTGCCCTTCTTATCCTTTATTGGCATACTAAATGCGAACCTACTCTGGGTATCAAGAATATTCAACAAGTATTTGTTACCATTGTTGTGTTCTGCTACCGATGACATGTTAGCCAGATCAATTGCCCAAATGTTGTCTACAGCATTTGCAACAACACATCGTCTCATAAATTATTTTTTTTTGGTCTGTGACGTTCTTGTGCCAATGGTGGCGGTATGCCAATACCTAACTTGTGTTTTGCACCAATAATTATTATAATACCCTGCACAAATTTACGGTCTACACGTTCTCGCATATTCTGTAGTTGCATGGCGCTTAATTCGTCTAACATTATTCGGTCGCAGCCATGTTTGTCGCCTTCATTATCGCGATAACAAATATCGTGTCTCATAGCAATTGCGTCAACTAGATTGTACGGTTCTTGTCCTGGTAACGGATTATCGTTTTCATCAAGTTGTTCATCAAGTGGGTCCAAGGTCCTGTGTATTTATGACCTGGTAGTGTCCAGCCGCCTTTTGGTCGTGGTAGTTTTCCGATTATTTTATGTAAGTCAACTGCTCCACCAATGATCGCACGATGATTACATTTCTTGCAATAAGTTACTGATTTATTGCCTTATATACAAAGATGGCGATCACTATCACAATTACAATGCATTTTATTCATCAATCTAGACAATTATTGTTCAACATTAATTGCTGGTGTCAGACAATTGTTTGTGACAATAACATCATTAATTTCTGGTTGTATGCAAATTTCTGGCGAATCTGGTCTGACCACCGTATCAAGTCATTCACCTGCTTGTTTCTTTATAAACACGCTTTTCTTTTTGCCACAGATGTCGCAAATACTTTTCATCATTAATCTATTGTTCTTTGTTGTTACAGTCTTCTCATCAATGTTGCCTGTTCGTGTTTTGCACTTCAAGCAATACGTTGTGTTTGCCATATTTATACTTAATTATCACACAAAATTTACTGCAATTGCATCATTATTAATGTTTGGTACCGGTTCGAACTGCGTTATATAATAAAAAAATTTAATGCCGCCAGACATTTGTTAAATGAACATAATGCAATAATAACCACAAGCTGTTGTGCCAACTGGTTGTATTTGACTTGAGTTATAGTTTATTTTTCTGGCCATACTTGATGTTAATGTTTTAACTTAGTGCTTGACAGCATCAGAAGGAGGAAGACCAAAACGAGTCAAAGTAGTTGTTGTCATATAATGCGACCCAGTGCGTACCATTGCCTTCATTTAAATCCGGAATATTAATTACACAACACGTATTGGTCTCATTTTACAAGGAAATTGGTCTTTAGAATAAACTCCAACAAAACCACCAATTTTATTCAATCGATTCTATATTTCAAAATTTGTCAGAGACGCTGGTTCCTGGTAATGTTAGACCTCTTCCTTGAAACAGACTGGGTATTAGACTGCCTGCTATTCCTGCTATTAGTGGCCCTATCCATCCACTTTGTATTCTCATTCTTGTCGTTCTTTTTTGTTGTTGTTGTCCTCTTCTTTGGTGGTATTATTATTGATTGTAGGAAAAAATATTTGGTGACAAACAATGATGATTAGTTTTTTTATGCCAACTGGGCCAAGAATGTCAGATATTATTGGAATATAACCGCCTCTTGTTGTACTTCTTCTTCGTCTTTTTGTTCTTCTTCTTGGTCTTGTTGTTCTCCTCTCTGGTGGCATTATTATTCTTGATTATACTAAATTTTTTATTTGCAAATATTTATGGTTAACGAAATTTTTGTTGCAGTTTTGATGCTAAACGTCGTGCTATTTCAACCTCTCTTGTTTGTCTGCCTGGTATTATCTGCGGATACATCATTGGTGTGATGGTGATCCTACCACCTTGTCTTCCAGACACAGCTTGTAGCACAGCTTGTTGATACAGTTGCATAATTTGTTGAACAGCTTGTTGGGCCAGTTGCAGTCTAGGTGGCAGTAAACGTTGCATTAATGGCTGCATAAACTGTCGTCCTAATATTGTTATAACAAACCCACCTCGCCTTTTTCTTGGTCTTGTCGTTCTCCTGTTTGGTGGCATTATTATTGTTGATGAGACTAAATTTATTTGCAAATGTTGATGCCAACAATGATTATGGTATTGATTTAGACTAAATTCTTGCATCAGTGTTGCAATGTTGTTGCCACTAATGATTGCATTATCAGACCGTAACCTTAATACCTCTGCCTGATATTGCCTTATTTGTTGCACCAGAAATAGCACCAGATGCTGCTGCTAATTTTTTTATTTGACCTTTGGACAGCATTACTTCTTGCAACGTGTAGGTCATTGTTGTATCCAAAATTGTTAGACAAAATTGTTGCCGTTTGTGTTGGCATCACTGTTTAACCAATTATGGCCACCAATATTTGTTGCTTCATTGTTTGGTTACACACGGACCATCATGCGGCCTATAACAGCATCAAGTGTAAGATATCTGTCTGAAGTGATTAGTGCGTAAGCAAAATATCCAGCACCAGGTGCTCCTTCTAGTGTCCATGTTATTTCTATGTCAGCTGGTGCACCTTTTAATCGTTCGCTGTGATGGCTAACATCAAAATGAAATATTGGATACAACGTTCTAAAATCTTTAATCGATATTTGGCTGCCAATGTCAGTGTCATGGTACTTCTGCATTGCTTCCACCAATGACAGGTAAGCGCGAGAAATGTTTGTATTTGTTCCAGCTGTAAAATTACAGATAAGTTCTAGTTCTGGATACTATCTCGAATTTATTTTGGTAACAATTCTGGTTAAACTTAAATTATCAAAAATTCATTTGTTTGTTGTTTGGTCGCCATTAGTTTGTGCTTGTGTTTGAAATACAACGTAAATGCGACGTGGCAATTGCTCAGATGGTGCGGTTGTTACTCGACATGTGTAACTTGCTGTGTCCGGTATTGCCTGTCTGCAAACTTTGTTTTGTTCAAAATAAATTGGTCGTGTAAATGATTGAAGTGAGTTTTCGAGTTCAAGTTGAGCAGTGATTGATGGCACTATTTTTGGCATCCATAATGACAGATGTCACATAATAAACTCTCCGTCTGCTCCTACTCTGAAAACGATGTTGTTGTTTTCTGCTCTGTTAAGGATGAGTGTGTGTTTAATGCTTCTGAATACTTTGTTAATATCACGGCAAAAACCAAAAATTGCACTGAGCGGCAAGCACATAGTGATCTGTGCACCAGCGTCAGTGTATATTCTTCGTTTGGAATATCCTTCATTATAAATTGGACTTTTCTTGTACGTTAAATTAATCTCGTTTGCTTTATCCAATGCTGCGTTTGTGTCTGCTGCAGCAGCTGGTGGTGGAACACCAATTGCATAACATATGCTTACCATAACACCAACAGTAGCTGCTAAGTCAGCATTCGCAGCTGGTTGCCCAATGCCTAATAGCTGTGTTATTGATGTAATATAATCTCGTATTACTATGAAATTTGCAGCAATATTAGCGCCTGCTACGAGCGTTGCTACTTGCGCTATTTTTTCTTTCGAAACGGCAGCAGCAGATGCAGTGTCCTTGAACCAGAACATATTAGTTGCGGTTGATCTTGAGTAATCTTCGGAAAAAGACGTAATGTTCATGATCGTGCTTGCTACTGGCAGATGCTCTGCAATGTCTTCGATTGTTTGATTAACAAGCTGGTATCGCGCAGTACGAAATAGGCTCCAACCATTATTTAAAAATCGCAATTTCTTTGCCAGCAGCAAACGCAGCAGGTGCGGCTGCAGTTGTCATTAGTTGTCCTCTAACCTCAAAATAGCTTTGTGCGGTAAAAGATAAATATCCTCATCTCGTGTGTTTATAGTACGCTGTCCTGCTGTCTTCATGTCATTCGAATTGTCGTCAAGGTATTCAACATATTCGAATTCTGTTGTTGACTCATCAAAGAATTGTGGTTCACCAATGTCGAGATAAGTTTTGGTTGAGGTCATGTCTTATTCTGATTGGTTAGACAACATTTTTGTCGTCAATTATTACTGCAACAAAATTATTGTCATTGCTGATGACTACAATCGCGGCAGATCAAGTTTTGGTCGTGATTGTGTTGCAAGTCGTCTAACGATCTCCTCACCTTTTGGTGACAACAATTTCTTCATTGTTTTTATCATAGCATTTGCAGTCGCTGGTGTTGGTGCTATTTCATTAATTGCCTGCTTTATTACTTGCGTTGTTGGTGTTGGCCCTTTAATTTTGTCAGCAATATTTTGGCCAACTGAAGTACGAGCAGCAGGTAAGGCTCCCGTTGCAAAAGATTTTGCTGCATCAGTAGCTACTGGTGCTAGTTTAGTAGCAATTCCTGGTCCGTGCTCAACTATTTTTGAAAATATACTGCCAAAGATATTGCCTCCGAAAATTTTTTTACGAAAAATTTTCGTCGTTGCATTATTGTTGTTGTTTAGACAAATTTCTGCGACACTTTGGTTACCAATCATTGGTGACCAATTACTGGTGTACACAAACGGTTACCGTGCTGACCTTAGATGAAGATAATACGTGACAACCTCATTATTATGATCAAGTTGCCTGTTTGATTGATCTGTTAATTGCATCGTTATTGTTGTTATTTGTTCTTCAACATTAAGCGGATAATAAATTACTTGCCTCGGATTAATTTGCAACAATGATCCAGGAGGAAAGTCAGGTGAAAAACTGTAGATATCTTGTATCTTGTCCTCGTACTCCTTTTGCTGAATACGATCCTTCAGCTATTGAACAATTTATCACGATCGTATTAACATTAATGATATTAATAGGCTTCTCGCCTTCATAATTGACTGACAACTATTGTTGTTTGTTGTAGCCTAATAATGAGCCAATGCTTGTTGCTTTGCTAAAATCAATCAACATATTATTCTTTAATGTTATGTTTGCGCGAAGTGTGCTGTAATTTAGTTCTAACAAAAAATTGTCAGCATTGCCACCATTTTCTATTATTAACGATTTGATTGCTGTATTAAGATCAGTAACGTTGTAGGCTCCAGGTTGAATCTTGACACTGATCCAAACACCAGACTGAAATGTAAAATCATCGTTAACATTGAGTTTAACACTAAACATCTATGCCATATTGTTGCTGATATTACACCGATTTCATATTCTTCTTTTGGACCGAGAACAATAGGTGGATTGTATGTTACAGTAAAATTAGTGCTATCGTTTTGTGTCTGAGATGAGTCGAGTAATAATGTTGCTTGCATTTTATTATTTTGGTTAGATTAAATCTGATCATTGTTGGCAACAATTACACAAGATCATTATGCCCAACATTGTAACCAAATTTAGACAAGGTCTGTGTGCCCAACATTACAAGAGATCATTGTGAAGAACAGTATAGTCGTCTGTTGTTAAGATTCCACTTGTTCGAAGTTGATCAAGTTTTTCAACAATTTCGTTGTCGATTTCCATGCCAGTATTACCAGCTTCTTTTGTTGAATAAGTAGTATCAAACGATCAACCATTTCCTTGTTTGATTTAAAAACTTTAATGCCAGTGCCAGATGTTTGCTTCTTTTGTTGAAAAGGTTTAATTCCAGTTTAAATTTCATTTTTATTAAGATAATCTTTTAGTTCACTACGATAATCTAATGCAGCATTATGATAATTTATTAATCCTGGATTATTTGCTAGTCGTTTTCCACGAAATTTATTATCTTTCATCACATTTTTATAAAGTTCAACATGTTCATTTTTGAATAAATGTTCCCATTCATTTTTTTGGGGGTGGGTGGGTGGGGGGGGGTATTCTAACGATCTAACAAATTTTCTTCGGGAGTTGGTGGTTGTGTGTAAAATGAAACTCTATCACCAGTAGGTGAAGATGGTGCTGATGAAAAAGGCGGTACCATACCTATTGGTGTATCCTCACCAGGAAATGTGGAAAATCTTGGCAACGCACTTTGTTTTTTAATCAAATTCTCTATCATTCCTTTTGTTAGAGGATCAATTTCAGATTTTGGTAATTGTTTATTAATTTTGTTAAACTATTTGACTTTGTGTTTTTTGGTTGTTAATAATCCGATTTTGCGTTTTTTGCAAAGATCTAATAGCCTTGTTCTGGCTTTCATCAATAACAGCCTTTAGGCTTTTTTTTGGATCGTCAGATTTGTGTTCACCAACTATTGCTTCTGTTATTAGCTTAAAAGCCTCAATATGCTGCTCAACTAATTGTTGTTGACCAAGACGAGCAGTTTCAAAAATTTCTTTGTTTCGTACTTCTCGCTTGTCTGTTGCCATTGTTATTCATTATCATTAAACAGAATTAATCAGCCAGATACTCGTCTATAAAACAACGAAACATTTTACTGGTTGTTGCTGCAAAACGATCGAGCAATAAAAAATCGTGATTGCCTTTTTTCGCTTGGTGATAATAATCAGCAAAATTTTCTTTTGTAACGTCGCCACATTGCTCGCGTGCTATGTTTTTAACATCAGTGTTGTCAAGGCCTGACAACAAAAAACAAAAAACAAAAACAACCAGTATTGCGTCTGATAAATCGATCGATGTTGTAGAATCCTTGTGCAAGAAATATCGCGTTGCATCGCTTGTTACGTGATAATGAAAAATACGATTTTATCTTATCAATTTCCTTATGCTCAAGCGGAATGTCCTCAAAAACAATGATCTTGTGCTCTGAGGCATCACGTTCTTTTACCGGAATAACATCGTCTGATTGATTGATAACAAAAATATCATCGTTTGCATGAAGTTCATTTTTTAATTTGTCGTAGTAATCGGTTAGCAATGGATACTTGTCCTGCTGCGGATTAACTGTGTAGATGTGAACACGATCGTAGTTAAGATTATCATTCAACAACAGGTTCATCAACAAGTTCGTTTTGAAAGAATCAGTACGACCAACAATAAGGTAATGACAACTTGGTAAATTATGGTTGTGCTGTTGACTAATTACATTTCCGTATCGAAGTTGATGACGCTCATGTTTTATTGTATTTGATTAGATTAAATTTGGTTGCAAACATTTTGTGTGCAGTATTAAACAAACAATGATGACCAAAATTTTGTGTACAATACTTAAACCATTAATGACACAGAATTTAGTTTAAAAATACAAGAATAATAAACAACAATGACCTATTATGCAAAATGTGGAACATTAGTTGGCAATGGTTCTGATACTGGATCAACAACAGGCGTTGACTTATCAAATTATGTATAAAAAAAAGTCTGGTGACTCAATGTCAGGCAGCCTTAACATGCAAGGTAAGTGAATACTTAATCTCGAGACAATATATCCGCCGCCAAACGTTGATAATTCACAAGCAGCAAGTTTTGGTCAACTGCAAACAATAGATCTTAAAAAATTAAATTTGTCTGGTGGAACAACATTAGGAGACATTAACATGTCTGGTAAGAAGATCACTAATCTCGAGACAACATATCCTTTGCCTGGTGGCAATCCGTCGCAGTTGAACTCTGTTAATAACACAAAAGTAACAAAAACAGGTGACAACGTTCCTGGTATTATCAGATTTTACAATGGTGGTATGATAACAGGGCTGCCAACTAGTTATCCACCTGGAGATTTGTCAGACGCAATTAGCTACTGCCAAATTAATACTGCATTGTCAGAATATGTTAAATTAGGTGGCGCAACAATGACAGGATCATTAAACATGGGCACTCATGTGATTAGTTTCCTTGACCAGATTCCACCAGGAGATTTAACATATGATGTTAGTTACAAATGTCTGTGCGATTATGCGCTGGACAGATCAGGTGACACTATGCAAGGAAATCTTAACATGAACAGTAATCGTTTAACAAATATACCAACACCAGCTGCGCCTAATGATGCAGTTCCGTATCAAAGCCTAACTAATTTGCAGTAGCTGTTGTTCAAAAGGCTGGAGATACAATGACAGGTGTGCTGGACATGGGCAGCAACAAAGTAACATCAACAGCAGTACCAACAGCAGGATCTAATTTAACAAATAAAATGTATGTTGACGGTGTTGCATCTGGTGGCGTAACAAAACGTGTGAGAAATAATGTTGGATTTATTCCGCCAATAGCAAGTGATTCGAGTAATCGAACCGGATTTATCGCAAGCTCATCAACATTTTACTCTGGATACAATCCGTTCATTGCATTTGCGCCACATTTTTAACATCATCTTCAAACACAAATGAATGGGCAACAAATGGTCAGGCAACAAATTTTTGGATCAAGATACAATGCCCAATTGCTGTTGCTATCTGGAAATTTCAAATACGTGGCAGAGCTTCAGGATCAGAACGCATGTATTATTGGCGACTGGACGCGTCGAATAATAATATTGCATTTACACCACTTTATAATACGGTAGCGCCTGATTAGGCAACACATTAAAAGAGTATATTCTTCCAATAGATATCACAACAACAAAGTATTATTTCTTTAGAATGTATTGTACAAATGCAGAAGCAATAAATCCTTGACTGAGCATGTTTAAGATTTTTACGCTTTATGATCTCGTTTGATTTGTTGGCATCTGTATTACAACAGAACAAGTTTTATATAACACAATTAATAATGCCCAAAATAGTTGAAGTATGCCGTGAATTTTACAGAGAAATATTTGATCCGGATGTTGTGCTAGTACCACCAGGTGAAGAAAATGTTGCATCTGAAGCATTTAATTAAACTAGACAGAATAAAAAGAATATTATTGCAGGAATAGCAACTAACAACAACGAACGCAATTATCTTTTGGTCTACAGCATGAGATCAGCACAGATGCGAGATCAATTGTCGCGTTATGATGCTCAGATCGTGCTAAACTCGAACAGAATAAACTGCTTGAGGACATGCTCTAGGACATGCTGCACGATATAATTTTAGAATTTGATCAGGAGATTAGACATCTAATCGCAGCAACAAAAATTATAACAAAACGCAAATTTGTTGGAGATAAACCGAAGGACAAGGAAGGGAAACACAGGGAAAATGCAAAGTGCCAAAAAAAGTTGGCGCTGTTTAAACGACCAGAGCTTAAGGAAATATTTGCAAAACGTCGCTTGTTTAAGGAAATAGGGATAAATTATAATGACGTTGACACAGCAGTAATGGTCCATGATGAACAAGACGATGCACATGTGCTAGCAACAGTGTATTTTATATTGGCAATATCTTTCACAAGCAAGGAAGACAAATACACGGAAGAACAAATATACACAGCGCTCGAGGCCATAGATAGGATAGAGGACATGACAGACAAACTGGACACAGATGAGAAAACTGAATTTTATAATGAAATTGCCAAACTAAATTACATCGAACCAAAAATAAGATGGCAACTTGAGACTGATTTCAAAGCTGACAAATTAAATAAGGTCAAAAACGGCGAGTATTACACAGAAATTAACAAAAAATTATGAACGATTGATTGATCTGTTGTCAATAAAGACAGGTGTGTCGTTAACAAATTTGTTTTCGAATATCAACAACAAATTGCGTGACTTTGCAGCTGCGTACACTATAATGTATCAGGCAAGGATCATGCATGTCAACAATCTTAAACAGGGAATCTTAGAAAGAGCATCGCATTACATTAATGAAAATCAAGGGCTACTATATAATGTTGTCTACACTGTTGAGCCGTTGCATATTCCAATACAATTTGATCATCCACAAAGGAACAGAGTTTATAAACCAGTGATATATTACCATTTCTTAGACGATCCTAAAAACGCAAAATGTTACGAGTCAATAAAGGTTGTAGCTACGACCATAGATTTCCTTGAGAAGATGAAGCCTAAATTATTGGCCGCATATGTTATCATGTTGCAGCATATATTTATTGGATTTCCAGCACCACTAGTTAAGGCAGCAATGGAATACATCGACATGTAGGAAGAACAAATCACTGATTATAACACAGAATTTGAGAACATAACATTACCTGACGATTTTTATTATAAGTCTAAACTTGCGTACACGGTAGAAGAGGACCAACACTTGGACAAGTTTTCTGAGCGGTTTAGAAAATACAAAGACGTGTTAAAAATAATAGAAAATTTCGAGATACTGTTGTTAATAAAGCTAAGATGCACAATTACGTAAAAAGTGAGGATTATTTTCCATACACAATTATAAGCTTTGATATAAAACTAAGTTTACTACAATCGCGTATAATCACACTTGAACAATTTGATGCTTTGATTAAGGAGGAAATTCTATCACAGCAAAATTAATAACAATGCCAACAAAAAAAAATGTAATAGATTTCAATCACATTTCACGCAGTATTCCAGAAAACGATCGCAAAGAACTAATCGCATACTACAACTATTATCATAAAAAAGTTTATTGCGCTAAAAAATCAAACAGGTATTATGGCAGAATACTGAAGTTAATTGCGTACGTTCCAATGGCACAAACAGCAGGTGATGTTGCATCTGCAGGTGGAACAGCTAATCCATTTATGTTAATAATATCTGGCGTTGGTATTGGATTAAATGCTGCTAACAAAAAGATTGAACCTACATTTGAGAACAAGGAATCAGCTTGTCAAATTGCACTAATGACTTACAATAAGATTTTGAACCAGTTGCGAACGTATCTTCGTGGCGAACATAACATTATGCTGGATCTGATACAAGAAGTTCGAGTCAAAGATGACATGTTAAGCGATCTGTTGCCATTAAGATTAGCTCATTATGAAGAACAATGCGAACACGAGTATAATGAATACAAAGACATGTAATTTTGTGTGAAATATAAATATAATAATGACAAACAAATTAAAAGATAAGATAACAATTGAGGACACACAGAAAAAAATAAAAAGATATTGTACGATGGCGAACACTTGAGCGAAGAAATAAATGATGAAAAATCTGGTGTATGTTTTAAGCACGGCAACAAAGTAAAATTATCGTTGGTTAAGACTGAAGACTCAACATATTTCAAATTTCTCGAGGATTTAACAGATGTCATAAGTGATAAGATTGAGAATTTTTATGATCCTGTATCAACGGAAAAATACGCAAAAATTACAGTCGATGATGACACAAAATGTTTCAAGAAAAGAAGAAGGTTTAAATTTCAACAGTTTATTAACTTTCTGAAGCCTGACAAATTAATTAGCGGATTAATTAAATTTTATCTTTATGAGTATGATGACGATCATTATCTTATTGCAATAGCTGACGTATTAAACGTTAGCAGTAAACTAGTCTAATGTAAATTTTGTGTGAATTTAATAAACAGTGAATACGATAGATCAGATCGATGAAATACTTGATGAGATTGAAGATATTGCAACATCAATTAGGGCAATAAAGGATAAGATTGATGATGATGTGAAACGCATCAAATCAAGGTATAAAGATGAAGATAGTGCCGAAGAAAAAGTTAAAGATTACATTGAGAAGAATGAAATCAATGATCTTGTTCATTCAATGACCAATCTGTTAACCGCAACAAAGAAAATACAGAATAAGAATAAGTTTAATCCGAATATTATGGAAATGTTACCTTTGTTGATGTTACCAGCTATGATGCAAATAATAAAGAAAAAGTAAACAAGTGCTGTAACCACAAATTGTACTTGTTCTGACATCACCAATATGAAAATTTTGTGTGAAATTATTATAGGGGGAGTCCTCCTTGAAGGTATCAGACAACAACGATGAGTAATCAAATTGTATTAGTTCTGACAACACAAATATGAACATTTTGTGTGAAATTAATAATAGCATCTGTAAGATCAGAAGCTAATCACATTTTATTGTGTTAGGGCCTTTTTTCTGATGAAGCACTAGTTGACATAAAGGCCGAGCCCTGGGACACATCCTAGTTCATTTTCTGCAGATTGGTCAGAACGAAGATGAGGAGCGATGGACCTGAGCGTGAGCGAAGGATCAGAGCGACAAAATCGCAGTGTCGACCAGTTTGTGGAAAATGAACTCAGATTAGTGGCCCATGATCGGCCTTTATATCTACTACTATGGTAGAATATTTATTAAAAAGAAAACAAAATAAAAGAAATGACGGAGTAACCTCAGCAAATTTAATTTGTATTGAACATAGGAATAAGATGTATTTTAGACTCTTAATTCTTCTTTGCATTAGAGCTCCAGTTAAATAAATCTATTTGTTCCAGTCTGAAGTGATCAAATAAGTATTCAGTCAACTTATTGTATATGAAAATTAATTTGAAATAACATAAATTATTGGTAGCGAGTAGTTCCCTTAGTATCGAGGCCTTCAATCCTCCTGACCTTCAAATCTCGTGGTAACAACATCTCGTTTTCAGCGTGATTTCGAAATGTCGAAATCTAGAATATCATGATATATCTCAGAAATAGCCCTATCTGCGTGTTTGGTTTACAGAATGAAAACGATTTCCTTTATATGTTTGAATGTAGCCGTTACTATCACAATCATGCTTTCGACTTCAAAAACTGTCATGTGTCAACATTTTTATGAGGAAAGGAACATCTTTCTGCTGCAGGGAACAGATATATACTTACTGAAACGCAAAATTGATTAAGGAATTCTAAAAGTTTTGATGATTGACTATCTCATGTTTCTATAGCATTGGTTGTCAGTACAGGCGTAAGTATGTATGTTTGTATGTATGTGTGACAATTTGTTATATGCTTAGATAAATAAAAAAATGATACATTGATCGAAACATTTATTATTTAAAATGAAATTATATTAGTATATGCACTATAAATGTGTGTATATTGCAATTTTCATGTGTTTCGTTTTCGAAGACAGAGAAGCTATTCACCTAATTCTTGTCATGTATATTATTTTCTGTGGACAACGACAACGACGACCACGTCGACGATGAAGATGTACATATTTATATGTGCTGTTCAAGTACTTGCTTGATTTACCTCAAAAAATGTTATTATTTAGTATGTCCGTTAATATTTGCCAAACTATATAGGTACGTATATATGTGAAAATCATATCTATTTATAGCATGTATGGAAGAATATAAATTCATAAAAAATCTATCTTGCTGCCATTATCTCTCCTTCATTTCTTTTTACTCTTCTTTACCTGCTCTATCTTTTCAAATATTTATTTCCTACTTATTGCGTTACTTTTTAATACTTATTTCCCACTTATTGTGTTACTTTTTTAATACTTATTTTCTACTTATTGTGTTACCTTTTTTAAGTTCTATTCGCCGTGAGATTGTATAATATGGCGGAGAGGAACTTGTTTGAAATAAATTTGCAAATATAATATTTTATGGCAATAAAATATGTTTAAATTAAACGAAACTACGAAGGATAAGTGCGTGTATATATGTTTTCTTTATGGAAACTTATAGTATTGTTACACGCAAGGGGTTTCACTTCCGAGCGAACACCTGCGTGAGCCTGGCTTGAGGTCCATTGTTTCCAATATTTCCAAGGACCTCAAGACATCAGTCGTTGTCAGCTGAAGGGTTCTTAAACGCGTAAATACTGCAAATAATTTTCTTTTAATTACCTAATGACCACACATGACGAAACTATAATTTCACACCTGCATGGTTTTTCTTGCTTCACATTTGTGTGATTCATCAGAAAGCCTTCCCAAGCCGAATATTAGTACTTTACGCCATGTAGCACGAAACACGACCCAAACACCCAATATTATTATTCCTATCTCAAATTACTAAACACTTATACATTAGAATATCCCGAGAATTCCTTATGTTAATAATTTAGGGAGGGTCCATATTAAGAAACTAATCCATGCTACAATAAAGTCTCGTGAATACTGTACATTATGACGTCTGCTCCTAGACATTGGCTAATTACTCGGTTTGAGAAATATCTTCCCAACGCTTTGTCAAGTTTTATACTGTAAAATGCTGCCAAATATACAAAACGTATTAATAAGTCTGCCAAAAAATAACAATAAAATTATAAGAAAACGAGAATAATAGGGCTTCTGGGCTTGTGCAAAGAAAATGTCGTGGACTCGACCAGTTTTCAACCGAGATCAGTTATAAATGTCAAGTAGGAGAAAAGTTGCTACTAAATTTATCAAATTGTTTTAACAGAAATAAAAAATAAAAAAACGAGAAACCTCCTAATTTATTTAATAAGTAGAGAGTACATAGATGAACGTTTCTGAGAGCAAACCATAATTATTTACCAATTATAATGAAAGGAAGCATCTCTCTCTCTCTTTATATATATTGATACATCTCTCAAACGAAAACTCAAGGATGCGAAAATGACTAGTCAACATATGCCGCGTACTCACTAAAGCGGAGCATAGACACTGTACTCAGACTCCAAACATGACTGGTGTATGCCTAAATTGGCAAGCGAACACCGGAAGTGTGACGCAGTTGTCAGCGAAACCCAAAACTTCTGAAATGTAACATCTTACTAGGACTCTCTCTGTTTTATGTGATATAAAGCAGGGATGTATGTACAGATGATTACAATAAAATAATCCATACATATTTGCGAGAAGATAGACAGTTTGAAATTTGAACATGAGATCAAGTTATTTGCTCAGATTATTTTTTAGTACAGAGCTTGTCAATTAACAATTTCAATGGTTATTAGTACTAAGAATACAAAGAAATTTAATTAGCAAACCACGAGAAACAATTAGAATGCTCCATGCTCAAACCTTTCAATTAGGAAATACGGTCTTACAGAGAAAATTATGATGCTTATTTTTATACAATCTTTCCACTTGTAAACGTCCAAAAGGTTTCTGATGCGAAAAATCACATCTTGACCCTCTCCCCCCCCCCCAACGCACATACATACAAACATCATGGATACTGGGACTTCTTTAATAATATGCTGATTACACAGAGGATCTCAAATGGATAATGATTTAATACTGAATTTATTAAAGGAGCTTAATCATTTCCAGCTTTTACGAGCCTAAGCAAGCAAAAGCTGGACAATTATTCAGCGAGTTTCTAAATTCAATAATAATCCATTGCCCATTTGAGACTCTGTTTATCACATAGGTTTTGTTTCGTTTGTAAGTGGAAAGTCTAAATAGAAAGAAGAATAAATGCTTTTCTGCGTTCATTTAATTCTCGCTCAGATGCAGCACCTTTCAATTCTTGAAAAAATAAAAAATAGTTCCAGACGCGAGTTGAATTAGTATTGCACAATTCGAAAACCAGTAACATTTAGAACTAGATGTTTTTTCACAAATTACAATCAGAGAGCAACTGTCCTTCCAACTGACACGGACAACATCATATTTGAACACTGGATCTTACATGTAATTCATGTGCGATGTCACATAGTTCACTCAGTTAGGTCAGCTGGAGTAGTTGAGCCGCTATGAACATGGATTTTCGATGAGAATATTTACAATATTTCGACCGAAGAGTGTGTCGATTCCACAATTGACATTCACCACAGATGCAGTTTTGGATATGGCAGAAAACATAGCATTCCAGTTGTTGGATATTTGTATGAAAGGATGATTAATGGATGCAGAAAATTGTGCTAAATCTAGGGGTGTTTCTGATAATGGAGGATATATGTCGGTGCTGATTTGCATTCACATGGCTCTAGTGATTCCCAAATTGAATATTTTTGTGACCGGATATTTGCCTTGCTTGATTTGGAAGAATGCTGAGGTTAGATAACTTTTTGTCATTTGAGAGACCAACATTTGTCTATGTTCTGTTCATAAGAGAAGTGGCTTTATATACTCCTATATATTGACATTTAAACCATGCAGCAATGTAAAGAGGAATGATTGCATTCCAATCGGCTGCCGGGCATTTCTCTGCATAGACTCGATACGTTCGTGTTGGACAGCGCGATGGATTTTTCTCGGTTCTTCCAAATGTTCCGTTTAACTGTTTTAATAACAAGGCGAACGTCCAGCAGGTTTACTCATGTTCTAGTTTTAGTTTGGCATTCGGAGAATTCTATGTAGGGTAAATGGGCCATATTCCGATAATATGTAACCCCTACTGTGCGTTTTTGTGATTGTCGCCCATATTTTCCCTATGTCCATTCGGCTACAGATTGGAAAGACGGCCGCCATATTGTTAATAGTAATAGTAAAATAAAGTGGTTCCAGAGGGCGGGGCAAGGAAAATTCCCACGGTCGCAGCGAATCAATAATGAGAATACTGCGCAAGGATTTCATGGGCTTATTTGGCCCAATCAGATTCACAGAAAGCGAAATGTTAATGTATTAACATATCAAAAATAATAAACCGCAAACACTCTGAAAACGGGAATCAGCCAAAAACTACTTGAAGCTTTACCAGGGCTTTATTGTATACTTAGGAAACAGTACCATTAGTTTGGCATTGTTGCTACCGGTCAATATCCAGCGGTAGTGACTGAAGTTATGTAAAAATATTAACCGCTACCTTATATGGTAAACACGTTCGCGCATTCGATGAACAACTTCTGGGTACAGTTAAATAAAATTGTTGACAGAAACGTCGAACGCTGACAACATCATAAATCTGACGCCCACCAGAGGTCAACAGTAACAGTAGCCCTTTCTACCTGGCACCAGTGTTGGAGAATGACTGTCTGAGAAGGATGATGTTTGATATTGCTCCTTATATATCATCCCAAAAATATCTATCATCAAAATTAAATAAAGAAAATCTGAATACAGTACATCCAAAGACTTCAATTGCATGGAGAAAGAAAAAATATTTATAAAATATGTTGAAAATAGACTGCTATTGATCGCTAGTTGCAACCGTTAGCACGAGAGAGAGAGAGAGAGAGAGAGAGAGAGAGAGAGAGAGAGAGAGAGAGAGAGAGAGAGAGAGAGAGAGAGAGAGAGAGAGAGAGAGAAAGAAAGAGAGAGAGAGAGAGTCAAACTGACCTTTGATACAATGTATCAATAAACAACTTCTCTTTCAAGTAAACAATGCACTTTTAGCCACTCTCAATAGCATTATTTTATCCTGTACAAGAAATTTAATGAAACACAAGCGACTCTAAAATGAATATAATACCCTGGCAATAATCCCGACGCACACTGCACATTTCAAATTTACCCGTCACCATGACAGCAGCATCAGATAAGGCCAATTACGATGACCTCCTTAGACGGGATATTTCTGGCTCATCTTTTCATAATTGATTCTTCAATTTTGATTGATGTATTGCGTCATTTGTTTTTTCTTATATCAATATTTCGTTGTGTTTCTTTGACTAGATGACATTCCATCCTCTTTAACAAAACTTAGTTTAGTTCACTGCTGAATGAGAATTGCCCCATGTATGAGACATTTTTTCTGTACCTACCTACCTCTCCATCTATCTGTCTATATGTTTGTTTGTCTGTCTATGCATCTGTATCTATCATTTCATGCTTTTTCCCAAAAATGTTGTTTAAGAGTGTGATGGCAAACGTTCACGTTGTTTGATGCAGTAATATAAAAAAATTCCAAAAATTACCACAATTGCACTGTATATACTTTCAGAAATGGGCAAACATGTTTATAAAACATACTGACCCAAAAAAGAAACGCATCATTTTGGAAAATGCGTTATTGCTACCAACTGAATTTGTTGTAAAACATTTCTATGCTGGCATGTCCTGTTTTCCTCTGAGACGGAAAACTTCACGTCTTGAAAGTTTTGAAAATGATTTTATAGAAAGTTTAAAATGACGATGAATTCCTTGGCCATTCTTGTGATTTTTTTGAAAGTATAAACTATGAATTAAAAATTTAGACTTTAAATGTGTATTTTTTTCTTCTTTTTTCAGTATACGAATTGTTCTTTACAAAGGGTTCTGTTAGTCTTAAATGGAAAGTTGAATGGATTGATGGATCCTTTAAAGGCGAAAATAATGCAATGAAGGTGTAGTTGCTACATCAATAAACGCAGACTGGGGGTAAACAAATATGTAATGAAAAGTAAAGTTTTCGAAACGTGCGATAGGACGGACACCGACTGTGTTTAAGCTGCGAGAGGGAGCACATTTTTAAAATGTACGTTGTTTGGTTTCAGACTCGCTGTTTGATGTCACCTGTGATATTTAACCGCGTTTGTGACATCTGGTATAACGGTACCAATTGCGCAAGACCGGGGTGGGTGGGGGTGGAGCTAAATGTGTAGGAACTTTGGATTCAGAAATAAACAACAAGGCTAGCTGTGATTGGATCATTATGTAAGACTTGTACTTTATATCAGGCTTAAAAAAAAGTTGAGTCGCTTCACTACATGTAAACTTATGTTAATTATATTTAGATCATGTTTTGTATTTGTTATGCTTTTCAAAAATATAACATACATCAGTAAAAAATATATCTCTTGCGACAGGATAACTCTTACTCCTGTCTAGATCAGGCATTGTTATCTCTCTTAAATGCTGTGGTGTACATGGTTCTCTCCTCGTCAAATTACTGGCAGCAAATGTCACATTTCCAGGAATGACATTCACCGATGTTTCAGGAATGTCGCTGCCGAATTTCTTTTGGTACGGCTATTGCCATACTACAGTGGTCGGTGAGGGAGAGAATATTTCCCTAATGAAGCAACAATTTCGACCTCTCTGTAGGTTTCATCTGGCGGCTGTAGCAAAATAAAAATATCTTTTGCCATAGATGTACTCATAATTATTTTAAGCTATTGTTTAAACTTGTATTCCTTTTCTTAAGCTCATGGACTAACGCATTGCCTGATTACCAAGTTTCATCCGTGTCCTTGAGAGCTGAAGAGGCTTTTCACTGAGGTTTTCTTTCCAAACTTTCTTTTTTGAAACTTAAGTGATTTAGGATGGTTAGGTTCAGTAGTGTCACTGCTACCGAGTTGTCATCCATAATACTAATCCATTAAAACTGTCAAATCTACATGTGCGATATTCGTGGCATACATGTTGATACTTAATAGCTAAATGGTTTATTCAGTTTTAAACATAAATACTTTTGTATAGCCTTAACGCATTTTCATGCAAAATTTGTAATTAGGATAAGTTTTCAACTGATTTCTTTGATTATCCGCTCCATCGGAAGATTTAGTCAAACCCTAAAGAAAAGTCTTATTTCAATAAAGCACGGCAATTTGAATTAAACCCCAATTAAAATGGCATTTAGCGGAAAATTGCCTACGTGGGTCAATTGCTCTTTACAGATGGACTCATCAACCCTTTAGTAATTATTGTTACAATGATGCTTATACAAGACTACAGTTGGGAACGTCTAAGAAGAGGGTGGGGGTGAGGGTTTTGTTTATTGCATGGCTCCATATGGCTTGCGTTTTATTTTTTTTTATAGCCAACTGCCTAATTCTAGCAACAATGTGTTTCAAAGCTGGATAATTTAGTGTCCAATATATGGTACGGACATGGCCGTAGTGGCCGTACTCTCCGCAATGGCCTTGTATTTATGACATTTACTGGCGGTATTGTCGCCGGTAAACGTCACACTGTAACATTCACTGGCGACTTTGCATGTCACATGTGACATTTAGTGTCTCTACATACGGTTAGAAGAACCGATTTGAGTGCCAAAATAAGGATTTAAGATTGCAAAACAGACACACCATATAGTCAGCGCTTTTTACATAAAATTAAATCTAAGATATCTTTCACTTGAGCACATAATGCAATTTTTTATATTTTAGACAGGCGATGAAGCATTTGTGAAGTAGCTGTTTCGGAACATTAGATTCATGCAACATTTTCAATCAAGGAAGAACTCTTAGTTGCAAACTAATACGTGTCGTCTTCCCTCTTTCGCAAAACAAATGGGGTTTTTTATATAAAAAAAATTAAGAGTTTACCAGGTTCAGTTGCCCACTTGAAATGTCTCCGGTATGTTAATTTTTTTCATGTCTTATTAATTCACCTCTGACAGGTTACACGTTATCTTACGTGGTTTTCTCGTGAAATTCAAAAGATTAATGATAACCATATGGATTTGTAACACGGAATTTCGAATTTGATCAGATATATCTTTCTCGAAAGGCGAATACCATTTTGTATCTATGACACAGCTTACTGCCTAAAATGGCAACAAGTAACGGGGATGTACATATTAACAGATCATCAGCATTAGAAAAATGTGAATTGTACGTTGTTTTATACTTTCTGTGTTATGTAAAAATTATTCTTTGTGTATAGTTGTTTTGTATTTTAAAGATGGTTAAATACTCAGTTCTTTTCAGAATACTAGTATGTTGTTGATTGTGCTTGCTGCTTGAAAAAAGATTTTGCAGCAACAAACATTTCAAAAACTGTGTTCATCTTCGTGCCGTTCATAATATGTTTCCATTCAGTCAGCTAATTCAAATTACTCAAGCTCTTAAATACATACACTCACGGATTTAATACGAAATGGATAGAAAGGAAACATTCGTCCGATATAAAACTAGGCCCGAACTGTAACCGAAAGCAAATGTGTATGTGTGTGAGAGAGAGAGAGAGAGAGAGAGAGAGAGTTATAATGTTAGATGCAAGAAATTCATGCATAACCCGTCTCTTTACAGAGTAAGTGCAGGTCATGACGAGAAATTAGATGGTAGTGAAAGACTAGCATGCATACAAATATAAGACATATTGCTAACTGCAACGGAAACGTTATGAGGTACAGAATTAAAATCCGAATTGTCAATGCTTCAAAAAAGTCTGTAAATAATGAGGATACGGCGCATACATATTCTTTTCCTGCACACGCGTATTGGACCAGCATGGATATTGATAATAATTAGGCCCCAGGGGCTTGCTTAGGTCTTTTTAAAGGTAAGTTGGGCCCACAGCTTCTCAGAGTCTGGCTGTTCAGGATTCAGTAAAAAATCGGAGGTAAACTTCATCTATGGCTTATTACCGCCATAACTCCAATAGCAGACTAGTTTCGTGAGGGAAAGTTAAACAGACTACTGACGAGAGAGAGAGAGAGAGAGAGAGAGAGAGAGAGAGAGAGAGAGAGAGAGAGAGAGAGAGAGAGAGAGAGAGAGAGTGAGAGAGAGCCTACTGAACTAGATCTCTACCATAGCGTTTGTCAGGCTTGCAACGATTGCAACATTACAGGACCTTTATGTATACAGTAGCGGGTGTCAGGCTTGCAACGAGTGCCACATTACAGGACCTTTTTGAACTCATGCCGCCTCAATGCCTCGGCAATTTAGCCAAGAGTTTCTTTTTTTCTCAAATATTAATATCTGGTCAGATGTTATGGAAGTGTCTATGTATGACAGATTTGTACTCATTTGGGAATTACAATCACAAATACATGTATATATTGAATCGGTGTATCCGACGAACGTTATCTAGTCGGAATAATTGACACTGCTGAATCGGTCACAAGATCAGTGACATATAATGTGCTATTGACAACTCCGTGGCACATACCACTGACCAAAGCGTGCTCTCCGCGAATATCTATTTTCAATTCTTGTTTAATGAGAGGGTTATAAATCGAATGCACTCTAAATATTACATAACTATCGGTGGTTTTTAAGGACGATTAAGATGCGACAAAAAGGGCAATAATGGAAAGTTTTGTTTTAAACACTCATTTGAGACCGAACTTCAACCTTTATTTGAATCGCTTGTGTTACAAAAATACAGACATACGTCGATGGGAAATCAAAGATGACGATTTTTAAAATTAATATTAAAACATTTTCACTTTTTCCGCTTATTCAGGGGGCCATAATTATGACTATGTCCTGTCTAAAGTTCGCACCACCCACCTTTTCCGCCAAAGGACGCATACTTAGCAGCTGACTTCAGGCTCTACAAGACTTTCTGAACAAAAGTCCATAGGTAATGGAACAAGGTCACGAACGGTTAGGAGTTACTGGCGAGGAAGGCGTCATAGATCATGGAACAAATTCACTTGAGAATTAAGACTTAGTGTCGTGGGAAGGGCACGGGTCAAGGAGCGATGACGTGGCGAGTTAGGAGTTATTGGCTTAGCAGGTATTCTGCAGAGTGTCAACTTTAATATTAATGCTACACTCTATAAATTTAAATGAAAGAACATGTAAAGATTTTGATACATTTATTAAAACAGAAAAAGCCTTGTTCACTTTTGACAACTTATTTGAGAACCTACATACAAGGAAACTTTAAAGCATCTTTGAGGCTTAATGACAATTTCAACTTTCCATTAACTGCACACATTCCGTATCTACATTATAATACGCAGTTAACTGAATTGCCTTACTAAGAAGTAGAGATCATACGCAGTGGGAGTGATCTCATTAAATGTCATGGAATAAAGGCTGGCACAAAAAATAACATGTTAATTTATTAATTAGTTAAGAAAGTTAGTTTTTTTCCACCGTCACTCGCGAAGAGGTTATTACCTAACCAGGAAGAAGGGGTCATTTGAATGTGAGAGTGGCCTTATATTAACTGTCACAGTCTGTTGGTTTGCGCAAACAAATATAACATGTGAACTTCTGAATTATAAAGGTAATTATTTTTTCCCCACCGTTACCAGCGAAGCGGACGCTGGACGCAGGGATCGTCTGGATATTTGAAATACTTTCCACTATTTGCGTATCTGTCTAGAAAAGAACAAAAACACAATTAAAATATAAGGAAACAGGTGATATCAATTCAAACGAAGCAAGGTTGAAAATTGTGTTCAAGATAATCAGCTGGACATCCAGCGGAAGATTCTGGAAATCCTCGAAAAGTTTGCAACAACTCTCTATTGCCGCCTGTACGTCGGCTTCGTACGCTGCCTCTATCCTTTCCTTAGAGACCTTTGTTCCTATCGGTTGACCGTTTTCTGGGTCCTCTATGGTGACTTTGTGGCCAATTCCAAAGGTAGGGTTTCCTGTGGTATCTCTAAAGATGTTTTTTTTGTATCCTTTAATATCTATCAGTTCTTTTCGTAGTTGAGCCAAAGTGTCTGCATCTGTAATACAAAAGACACACAGATCTCTTTGTTTTTCTTTCCTTACGGTTTTCTCTTGATATTCGTTTAATATATGTATGCACTTTAAAGATGTTTTGTTCCATTCATTGCTGATTCAAACTCTTTGTTCCATTCACCACTGACTAATATTTTTGAGATCCAACTGAGAGGGATTGGGTATTGTTTTAAATAATATATTATTATCTTTTCTGATGAGAATGTAACATGCCATAACAGTGCAGGTCCCGAGCATGCCACATACGCAGAAAAGCTCATGGCGTTGCCTTTGTTGATATACCATGGTTGACACGAGTCGTTAAATTATGGTCACTACTGTGTACATAGGTGTCTTTTCAATTGAAAATGTCTGTGTTATAAGGAAAATATATGTCTTTTCAATTGAACATGTCTGTGCTATAAGGAAAATATATTCGCGGCAGGAGCGGGATTCTTATTCTTGACACCCGTTCCTCCAAGGTTGTACGCTAGAGGCTGAACTATTGTATTAACTTGATTTACATGGCATATGCGAGGGAATTTACCTGCTTCATGAGAAACGAAAAACATTGACGTCAAATTAACTAATGGATTCTCAGGAAATAGTTTTCTGTTTTATGCTAATTCATGCTAATATGACATGATACCGAGTTCCAGATAACATACATAAGAAATACTAGTATGCGCAGCAGGTTTGGTATTCGAACCGTGAATCTTTGTAACACCAGCCAGATATAATACCAAGTGAAAAAGTAAAGGACACCTGAGAAAAATTAGTAAACACTTGCGAGGTAGATCAAGGCGGATTGTCTACATACCCTTCATTTATAATGAATTTAGAAGGTTATGTAATAAACTTGACTTGTTTATCGCAGTGTTTTAGTAAATGTAACTATCCAAATAATATATTGCATAGCAGTCATACAAGTGGTCTAACTGTACTCTTTCAGGAATAAGGTATAAAGTAATCAAAGGCAGGATTCGATTCGTTGACTGACGTTGTTGGTTTTTACGTGACAATTTGGAGACTAATTACAATATTCCGATAACGAATATGTTCCATGTCAGTATATAGTATTTGGTAGTTCCGATGCATCATGATATTTTCAGACTAACCCACTCATATACGACACTTTAAAATAAAAAATCTAAAAGCTTTGCGCTAGTATGTTTACGGCAACACAAAAAAGAAAAAAACAAAACTATATTATTTTGGCGCAGTTGCTGAGCCTTGAGCACAAACGCAGCAAAAGGGCGAAAAGGGTGTTGTCTAGCAGGGGCAAGCCTTTTCGCAGAGCGAAAACGGTTGAGCGACATTAAGCAATTTTGAATTCTTGTACACATCAAATAATGGAACAAAACCACATCGTATTGAATTCAACAGTTTTCAGAGAGGTAATATAACTATGTTACGAATTTGACACGTAATTAATAATGTCGGTATCTAGAGATAATGCCTAATTAACGTGGTCAAAGCTTGTTTTGTCGAACAATAGCATTCAAGAGAATAAAATTGTTCATTTATTGATTTCAAACATAAAAATATTAACTCCAATTTTTCTGAAAAGATCCAGATTTACATATTACTATGAATGAGATAACATCGAGACAAGCAGCATCAGCCTTGATAGCAAGATGGATAACAAAGTAAAGTATGAGGAAGGAATAAATTACGTATTTGACGTTCGTAAATACACGAATTTGTGTTTCGGCAAATTTACAGTAGAATTTAAAGACTTCATACATTTTACAAGAGCAATTTACAATGCTTCGAGAAATTTTTTTTTTTTTTTTTTAAATAGAATTTATGGAAAATAAGGTTCAAATTAAAACGGCATGATAACTCCGCATATGAAATGGATCTAGTAGAGTCAAGCATAGGAGTGGCAAAACCTGACAAATCTAAAATCATTCATATGTTTGAAAGGATCGTTATAATTTTGTTTAAGTTCTGTCTATTCATCCGTTTTAACTATTAGTTGGAAGACGCATTGAATGGGTTGAAAATATTGTTGTCACTTGTTTGGTATTGACATATCAAGAACCGAAGTCTTTATTTTGCTTTATTTCATAAGAAATATTGAATACATATTCATGCAAAGGACCTTTGACATTTTAACCTTTGACCGTTATCATAGATTTCACAAGAGCCCATCTGCTTTCTCCGATCTGTCAATCCCTGGGGACAGCCATCACTGAACTTTTCGGCGCATCTGACCGCACACAGGGTCAGAATGTATTCACTTATCACTCTTGTGAATTGGGAGGGTTGTCCCGACTGCTTTCTTACCTCAAATCAGCCGAGATGTCGCTGAATTATTTGAATGACACGATTAAATGTACCCCCTCTCCCCCATTTGAGCAATAGGTCGAAACGAAAGGTTAGTAGCTCTCGAAGTAATTCAACCTATAGGAACAGTAAAACTGTCTCAAGAGTTGTAAGGTGCAACGCAGTTTCACATACCCTGTAATCTAAAGTAATGTCAAAACATACCATTGGCAGTGATTTGATGTCAAATCAAATTTTACTCAAGCCATTCAGCCCAATTAAACTGTCACACTTGAATGATTAATTGACAAAAGAAAAAATCATCTCTGACAAGAACTGAGCCCTAGATCTTTCTATCTGTAATACCGCGCGATATGCCTAGACCAAGCGGCTTCAATTTTGAACACACTGTTATATAACTAAATATCTACACATGGGTCGTTATTTCCACTTAAAGCCCCCAAATACGGTTTCCATTTTAGGAACGAATATAGATAGACCTGAACTTATAATGAGATTATATATAAGGAAAGACGAGCATACGTTACCAACAAAGCCCCCACAAAACAAATCCTTAAGCAGTGTCATCAGTTAAAATTAAAAAGTATACTGTAAAATTGTCTGATCTTTAAACATGAAGCTGCAGGCAAGAAGGTGAAAGTTTGGACTCAGGGCTGCAGAGCATTGCATACTGTATTAAAAGTACTACTAATACGGTATGAGAAGATACATTGTTATCTTACCGTCTATCACGCAGTCTTTCTTCGACTTTTCGGTCGTGGTTGTGCCAGTGCTGCGTTGAATGGTTGTAGTGGATGATTCGACCAGTGTTGTTGTTGTCTCCGAGGTAAATTTCTTTGTCGATGTCGATGTTGTAGCTGGTGATGTCCTCGGGGTTGAAGTCCTTTCTTCATGAAAGCTTGTAGTCGTTTCATTCGCAGTAGTAATGTTGTTTTCAGTACTGGTAAGTTTTGATGTTGTCTTCGTATTTGGTGTAGGGGTGGACCGAGCTGTGTTTCCTTCAGAGGAATTTGTAGTAGTGGCGGAATAATAAATCGTCCCACTTCCTTGTGAAGTCGTCGGAGCTGCGGTTGGGTATGCAGCCACAAACTGTGTTGTTTTTTTTGAAGCCGATGTAGGAACGTACAGAGTTGTGTTATCTGTGGAGTAAGTCACCACCGTGGACGAACGATCGACCGTCTTATTGCCTTGTATAGTCGTCGGAGCTGTGCTTTGAAATGCAGTCGCAAGTTGTATTGTTGTTGTAAGAGGCAATGCAGAGGAAAACATATTTGTGCTTTCTTCAGAGGAATTTGCAGCAGTAGAGGAAGAATTGACCGTCTCTGTTACTTGTGAAGTTGTTGAAGCTTCAGTTGGGTATGCTTTCACAAACTGTGTTGTATTAGAAGCCGATGTAGAGACATGAAGAGTTGTGTTCTCTGTAGAGGAAGTCACCACCGTGGACGAAAGGTCGATCGTCTTATTTCCTTGTGAAGTCGTCGGAGTTGTGGTTTGAAAAGCAGATACAAATTGTGTTGTTGTTGGAAGAGGCAATGCAGAGGAAAACATATTTGTGCTTTCTTCAGAGGAATTTGCAGCAGTAGAGGAAGAATTGACCGTCTCTGTTACTTGTGAAGTTGTTGAAGCTTCAGTTGGGTATGCTTTCACAAACTGTGTTGTATTAGAAGCCGATGTAGAGACATGAAGAGTTGTGTTCTCTGTAGAGGAAGTCACCACCGTGGACGAAAGGTCGATCGTCTTATTTCCTTGTGAAGTCGTCGGAGTTGTGGTTTGAAAAGCAGATACAAATTGTGTTGTTGTTGGAAGAGGCAATGCAGAGGAAAACATATTTGTGCTTTCTTCAGAGGAATTTGCAGCAGTAGAGGAAGAATTGACCGACTCTGTTACTTGTGAAGTTGTTGAAGCTTCAGTTGGGTATGCCGTCACAAACTGTGTTGTTGTATTAGAAACCGATGTAGAGACGTGCAGAGTTGTGTTCTCTGTAGAGGAAGTCACCACCGAGGACGAACGATCGACCGTCTTATTGCCTTGTATAGTCGTCGGAGCTGTGCTTTGAAATGCAGTCGCAAGTTGTATTGTTGTTTGAAGAGGCAATGCAGTAGAAGAAGAATAGACCGTCTCGTTTACTTGCGAAGTCGTTGGAGCTTCGGTTGGGTATACAGTCACAAACTGTGTTGTTGTATTAGAAACCGATGTAGAGACGTACAGACTTGTGTTCTCTGTAGAGGAAGTCGCAAGTTGTATTGTTGTTGTAAGAGGCAATGCAGAGGAAAACATATTTGTGCTTTCTTCAGATGAATTTGCAGCAGTAGAGGAAGAATTGACCGTCTCTGTTACTTGTGAAGTCATTGAAGCTTCAGTTGGGTATGCTTTCACAAACTGTGTTGTTGTATTAGAAGCCGATGTAGAGACGTGCAGAGTTGTGTTCTCTGTAGAGGAAGTCACAACCGAGGAAGAAAGATCGACCGTTTTATTTTCGTGTAAAGTCGTCGGAGCTGCTGTTGGGTATACAGTCGCAAGTTTTATTATTGTTGTAAGAGGCAATGCAGAGGCAAATAGATTTGTGCTTTCTTCAGTTGAATTTGCAGCAGTAGAGAAAGAATTGACCGACTGGGTTACCTGTGAAGTAGTTGAAGCTTCAGTTGGGTATGCCGTCACAAACTGTGTTGTTGTATTAGAAACCGATGTAGAGACGTGCAGAGTTGTGTTCTCTGTAGAGGAAGTCACCACCAAGGACGAACGATCGACCGTCTTATTGCCTTGTATAGTCGTCGGAGCTGTGCTTTGAAATGCAGTCGCAAGTTGTATTGTTGTTTGAAGAGGCAATGCAGTAGAAGAAGAATAGACCGTCTCGTTTACTTGCGAAGTCGTTGGAGCTTCGGTTGGGTATACAGTCACAAACTGTGTTGTTGTATTAGAAACCGATGTAGAGACGTACAGACTTGTGTTCTCTGTAGAGGAAGTCGCAAGTTGTATTGTTGTTGTAAGAGGCAATGCAGAGGAAAACATATTTGTGCTTTCTTCAGAGGAATTTGCAGCAGTAGAGGAAGCATTGACCGTCTCTGTTATTTGCGAAGTCGTTGGAGCTTCGGTTGGGTATGCAGTCACAAACTGTGTTGTTGTACTAGAAACCGATGTAGAGACATGCAGACTTGTGTTCTCTGTAGAGGAAGTCGCAACCGAGGAAGAAAGATCGACCGTTTTATTTTCGTGTAAAGTCGTCGCAGCTGCTGTTGTGTATCCAGTCGCAAATTGTATTGTTGTTTTAAGAGGCAATGCAGAGGAAAACATATTTGTGCTTTCTTCAGAGGAATTTGCAGCAGTAGAGGAAGAATTGACCGTATCGATTACTTGTAAAGTCGTTGAAGCTTCAGTTGGGTATGCAGTCACAAACTGTGTTGTATTAGAAGCCGATGTAGAGTCGCGTAGAGTTGTGTTCTCTGTAGAGGAAGTCACCACCGTGGACGAAAGGTCGACCGTCTTATTTCCTTGTGAAGTCGTCGGAGCTGTGGTTTGAAAAGCAGATACAAATTGTATTGTTGTTTTAAGAGGCAATGCAGAGGCAAACAGATTTGTGCTTTCTTCAGTTGAATTTGCATCTGTAGAGGAAGAATTGACCGACTGGGTTACCTGTGAAGTAGTTGAAGCTTCGGTTGGGTATGCAGTCACAAATTGTATTGTTGTATTAGAAGCCGATGTAAAGACGTGCAGAGTTGTGTTCTCTGTGGAGGAAGTCACCACCGAGGACGATCGATCGACCGTCTTATTGCCTTGTATGGTCGTCGGAGCTGTGGTTTGAAATGCAGTCACAATTTGAATTGTTGTTTGAAGAGGCAATGCAGTAGAAGAAGAATAGACCTGCTCGTTTACTTGCGAGGCCGTTGGAGCTTCGGTTGCGTATGCAGTCACAAACTGTGTTGTTGTATTAGAAGCCGATGTAGAGACATGCAGAGTTGTGTTCTTTGCCGAGGAAGTAGCAACCGAGGAAGAAAGATCGACCGTCTTATTTTCGTGTGAAATCGTCGGAGCTGCAGTTGAGTATGCAGTCGCAAATTGTATTGTTGTTTTAAGAGGCAACCCAGAAGCAAACTTATTTGTGCTTTCTTCAGAGGAATTTGCAGTAGTAGAAGAAGAATTGACCGTCTTTATTACTTGTGAAGTCGTTGAAGCTTCAGTTGGGTATGCAATCACAAACTGTGTTGTTGTATTAGAACCCGATGTAGAGACGTGCAGAGTTGTGTTGTCTGTAGAGGAAGTCACAACCGATGAAAGATCGGCAGTCTTATTTCCGAGTGAAGTCGTCGGAGCTGCGGTTGGGTATGCAGTCGCAAGTTGTATTGCTGTTGTAAGAGGCAATGCAGAGGCGAACTTATTTGTGCTTTCTTCAGAGGAATTTGCAGCTGTAGAGGAAGAATTGACCGTCTTTGTTACTTTTGAAGTCGTTGAAGCTTCAGTTGGGTATGCAGTCACAAACTGTGTTGTTGTATTAGAAGCCGATATAGAGACGTGCAGAGTTGTGTTCTCTGTAGAGGAAGTCATCACCGTGGACGAAAGGTCGACCGTCTTATTTCCTTGTGAAGTCGTCGGAGCTGTGGTTTGAAAAGCAGATACAAACTGTGTTGTTTTTTTAAGAGGCACGACAGAGGCGAACATACTTGTGCTTTCTTCGGAGGAATTTTCAGCAGCAGAGGAAGAATTGACCATCTCGGTTACTTGTGAAGTCGTCGAAGCTGCGGTTAAGTATGCAATCAAAAGGTGTATTGTTTTTGGAGGCAGTGTAGAGGAAAATATAATTGTATTCCATGCAGAGGAACTCTTAACCGTTAAGGTAGGATAAACCGTTACATTTCCAGGTGTACTCGAAGGAGTTGCTGCTGTGGATGCAGTCAGAGGCATCGCACTCACTATTGGCCGTTGCGAGGAGCCTATGGCAAAGGCAAACAACCAAAGAGTACGTGAGCTGTACCTTTGATGCATCGTAGATGCCTTTTATCCAGCAGGCGCAGTTTTGTAAATTCTGTGTACGAAATAGAAAGATATTATGTTTTTCTATTTTTTAATACCAGTATCCTTAAAGTTTTTACAAATATATCTCTTTGAAAAAACGGAGCAAGGCGTAACATGGATAAAAACAGTGACCCGAAGGGAAAGAATGTTGAAAAGACGGCGATCACTTGGAATTATACCCCGCTCACATGCACTAGTTTATATACGTGTTCAAATTTACCATCGTATGTAAATTTGCATACATGTGTCAATTTCGTTTTGTGAACGAATTTGCACAGTTATGTAAATTTGCATGGTTTGTAAATTCACACAATATCTGGCAATATCTGTAAATTTGCACGGTGTGCTAATTTCGTTATGTGAAGACATTCCAAAAATATGTATAGTATGTAACAGTTTTGTATGGTATGGTATAGATAGATGGATGGGTGGGATGATATGTATAAATGTATGCATATATACATATTTGTATGCATGTGTTTGCATGCATATATGCTCCCATAAGTGGTAGTCAAAATAGCCATTGGCTGCTAATTGTTCCAGGTGGCTACTCAGTTTTATGAAATAATGTGTTTGGGTTTTTTGTATTTTACTTCTTTGTCCATTGTAAAAGAAAATGGAGGTTTTTATGATTAACATAAAAATTCTGCTAATTGATGCAATTTGCTAATTGTGCTAATTGATGCAATTTGAGGTACTACAGGAAGTTTTTGGTGAAACGTATGGAATGACACTCGGAGTCCTAAATACGAATAACGGTAGGGGTGCACCACAGCGCTGTTCAAAGAATCCTAAGTATGTAGAGTCACGATGGACTAATGTTGCAAGTTAATAATTTATTACAACAAAATTAGGTTTTGTTGGATTATGATAAAAATAAATTAGGAAAACGGGGAGTGCGGCCTGACACGCGAGGCACCACGGCATCTGAAGTTGGTGCTAACGCGTTCACACAGCGTGAGCGAAAGTGGACATACAGCACATGATAAAACAAGACAAAGAATTGAATCGATACTATCCCTTTTTACATCATAGCGCTAAATCACATGTCCTGCGTTTCCCTGCGAAACAACACAGAAACCGCGCCTTCAAACTACGCCGGAGCTACTAACGCAGACTGGTTCGCTGAATAAAGACAGATCATACGCTTACAGGAATAATAATAGTTCGTGTTCAGGCATATAGGGTTCGATCCAGTGTCGTTTGATTTTGCTAGTCTATGTGTAAAGCTATTGCTGATCTTAACACCAAGACATATAGAATTGTAATTGTTAGAGCTAAAAATTGTTAACCGTATGTATAAAGAAAAAGGATACAAAGAAATTATTGTTTATAATGTATGTTGGAAAGTATAATTTTAATACTAGTATCTTAAGGAAGACACGATTAAGGGCATTGCAGTGGAAAATGCTACTCAATATTGATCCCAGGAACATCCTACTAAAGAAACTGAAGATAGTTTCGCACGATAAAAATCCAAATTGTGGTGAAACAGAATACAAACACAGATTATCTCATTTTTTGTTTAAATGCTCTCACTTAAGAAACCTTTGGTTTTATGTAGAAAAATTATTATAAACACAAACATGAGAATCATGTTTACAATGGAGAATGTAATATTTGATATACCACACTTTAATAAAACTATCTATTAAGTTTATCAAATAATCTTTTAGTGTATATATAAATTATTACTATTATGCTACATCAAATTGTATGCCCGGTATAGTATTACATTTTGTTTTTCATATCAATTTAATGACTTATTAATAATTGTACATAGTAGCAAATATTTTGTATTTGGTATGATATTTGGAGTATTTATTACAACACTGCAAAATATTATAAAGTGATACATGGGATGATTCCCCGACCAATGTCCATCCTTGGCACCGTTCTCTGTCTGGTAAAATATTAAAATAAATATAAATATTTCTTTTCTACACACACACACACACACACACACACACACACACACACACACACACACACACACACATTGTTAAAATGATTGTAGTCTTCTTCAAAATGTGTACATATATTGTTGAATTTCCGAATTCGTGTCAAAATGAAATTTTTCATTGGAAAAACAGTGTATATATCAGAGTATTTGCCACATTTACACGGAAGCGAAGAATGTTATTCATTTTGCATATATAATCTTTGTAGTAAACTTTTGCTTACAAGCTATCAACTTTATACCTTTGTAAAAGAGTGTTAACGTTTTTTAGTAAACTTTTGCTTACAAGCTATCAACTTTATAACTTTGCAAAAGAGTGTTAACGTTAAGCAGATGGCAAAGGTTGAAGTGGTATTATATTTACTTATTAAATTTTATAGCACATGCAATACTTTTACTCAAACTTTTCCCTGTGATAACTTTTGCACGTGCGCAGATGTTCAATTATATAAACCAAGTGTTCAAGTGGAGATGTTCAAGCACCTATACACTCTAGTATGTGTAGCTTTAATACCCAGATACCTGCAAAGTCCTTTCCAAACGAGGCTCCTCCGTCGTAACACTTTACTCAACATTTCCAATAGTAAATCTCACTGAAGACAAACACATCTTACTCGAAATGTTCAGATGCATTCATTTGATTAGTCTGAATATTTTCATGTAAGATTTTGAGTTTTACGATGGAGGGGCCGGATATTTTAAGTAAGTTACCAGCCGAATTTCAGGTTTTCAAGGTGCTTGGCACGTGCATAGGTAAACCGAGCGAACGTTACGGGCGAGGTTTTCGTGTGCATGTGTCGGGTCTGCGAGCACATTGAAGGCCACGCGACCAGGTAGGTAACCGAATTGCGTAACGATGCTTTTGTTTGATATTGCATTAAAATACAGCATGTCAGCGGGCAAGTGCTTCGTCTCATATCCTAAGGTGGGTGGATTCAAAACCCGACTGTAACTTATTTTTTCCCACTCGAAATGTATTCATTTTAAATATTTTTGAAATTATCTTAGCTTTGATTGAAGTGTTTTTAAAAAAAAAATATAGAACTGTTCCCCCTAGAATTTTACCTCTTACATAATGTCAAATTTATTTTATATTTTGGGGAAACAGATTTTTCTCATCGCATAATCCCTGCTCGGTGATCCCTATATCGGTCGCATGGCACATAACGGAAAATGACGTCAGTGTTTTACTTGACATATGTACACCTTTCAACGCTCTCGATGATAATTTACAATTATTTACTCGGATTTGAATTGCAACAAAATTGTATTTTTATTCAAATGAAACCAAAAGGTGACAAACCTAAACAATATATTTCAAACTGAAGACCTATTTTACTTCTAAATGTGTCATATACAATTTTTGCTTGTGATTGTATAGCAAATATGATTATAAAGCCACCCTACAATTATACACGAAGATCAAATAGGTATTTTGAAAGGGAAATAAGTTTGGGAGAATATTAGGAATTTATATGATTTTATGTTTTACAGTAGAAAGCATGACATTCCTGGTCTGCTCCTTTTAATTGATTTCGAAAAAACATTTGATTACGTTGCATGGTTGTTCATAGATACAGTAATGAAATTTATTAATTTTGATGAATCGGTTATAAAATAGATTAAACTTTTTTTTATTTTAACATCAAATCATGTATAACTATTAATGGACAAGTATTTAAATGTTTTCATATTGAAAGAGGATGTAGAGAAGGTAACCCTCTCTCATCATATATCATTATTTTGTGTGCGTAGATATTGGCTCATATGAGAAGAAAAATAAAACAAAAGAATATAAAAGGAATACATGTTGATGGTACAGCTTATGGTCATTCTCAATACACAGACAATACATCACTCACTCTTCATGCTTCATGAAAGTATTTGAAATTTGCTTTCGATCCTTCATATCAAGATTGAAAATTCACAGGTCTAAGTATTACTATAGAAAATACAAAAGTAATATGGTTTGAAAGTAGAATAGACAGCAACTTGATTATTTTGTTCTGAATATAAACTTAATTGGGACTGCAGTGAATTTGTTTTTTAGGGAGTTAAGTTTTCAACTAACTTTGAGAATATCCCAATTCTTAACTATCCCACCAAAATTACAGAACATAAGAATTTACTTTTACAGTGGAATAAGCGCGTTCTTACACCATTTGGAAAGACAGTCTTGCGATCTGAAAAATATCCCACCTTTTATTAACTTTACCAAATCCAACATGTACTTTATGAACTTAATACACTCTTTTACAAGTTTCTATGAAATGGAGGAAAAGATAAAATATAACGAAAATTGTAATAAAAGGGTATTATGAGGGAGATATAAAGATGATAAAAGTTGTTAAATTTACATATGCTTTAAAACTTACACGGCTTAGTAGAATGTTGTCCGTGAACTCTAAATGGAAAAATCGATTACAACTTTCAGTTCCAAATACTGATCATTTATTCCTTTTTTGGAACAGATTTTGTTCAGTCCATAAGAACGAATCTTAACCCTTTTTGGATCGATGTTTTTGGCACTTTCTCAGAATTACTAAAATCAATTCAAGTTAATTCATCTGCATTTTTGTTTGCAAATATCTGTATTAAACCATCCTAGCATACAATTAGAAACTGTCAATGAGAAAAGTTTGATAGTAAATGGTTACTATACAAACAATTGATTCACTAATCTTATGTTCGCTGTCTGTTGGTGTGTGTAGAATTACCGTACTTTTCATGCTAAGTTTCGTCTGACAACTATTTATTCTTTACCTTCTGCGGTATTTGATATAGATGCTTGCCACGTATTTTTGTCAACTTTTACCTGGATGAGGTTCAAACAAAACTATCACATTGAATCATCGCGATTACAGAGTATGCGTGCTCCTTGGTACATTTATACATGGCCACACCTGTTTCAAGTAGTAAACACTGTAATATCAGCAAGGTTCTATATGTACTAGATCATCATGACACATCAAATACTGTAACTTTCAAATTATATATTCAACATCTACCTTGTATGAGTATGTTCACGATGATTCAAGGCCCCTACCTTGGCACCGGTATGATTCGGAGGTAAAAAAACAAAGGTCCCAACGTATGTTGTCTGAATGTTTACACTGGCAAACAAATATGTTTTGTCATGTAGATTACCTGTCACAAAATAGAATCTGAGCCAACTTCCTATCTGTGGTGTTGTGCATATAAACCTGCATAAATTATTTTGCTATATTATGAGATTATTATATTTTGGTATCTGAGATGAATTAACATTAGAATATCAAAAGAACATAGTGTGACAATGTTCCTAAGATGCTTATGCCAGGAAAAGTAAAAAGCTACGCGTGACCAAACAAGTTTTCAACCCAATTTTAAGACCTGGTCTGTGTCAAATAAATTATTTAAAAAAGTTTACATTCTTACGATATATATATATATATATATATATATATATATATATATATATATATATATATATATATATATATATATATATATATGCGTGTGTGATTTTTGTGAATGAGTTTGCCTATACATGCTTGCACTGATATTTATTTTGTAGAAATGCCAATATATATTTATATATATATATATATATATATATATATATATATATATATATATATAAAACATATATATATATATATATATATATATATATATATATATATATATATATATCCTTTTCTTTTCTATTCTACAACATTTCTTTTCTTGGCTTCTTTCTTGCACCTTACAGTGACACAAAATAATTTTCTAGAACTATTTACATTTTTTGTCTAACTGAAAAGTGGTTGAAATACTGTTCCAATATTTAATGTATTTTTATGTCAATAAAACTTTTTAAAACAAAAGTTCGCGGTTGGTGAATAAAAATGAATACAACCTGTAATATGTTTAGAGTGAGCTTGATCTTGTCTTCAAATAGTCAAGAGGTATCATATTTCGATGGAAAAGTGAGGAACGTTTACACAGAAGAGTAGTATAGAGATGGGCATTTCTGGACACTAGCAAAAGAGTGGCATAGATAGGGGAGTGTCACTGTGACCAACGTTTTGACCGTGGTGAGTAATACGCTTTATGACAAATACACCCATCAAGTTTCATTACAGTACATATAGTCAAACGTAATCGATGGAACTAGAAAGTTACGTCACTGTTACCTACTTTTGACCATGGTGAATGGCACCCTCCAAGATTAATCATCCTCATTTCATGACTGTACGTGTAACGGAGTCTAAGAAAGTAATCTAAATGCAAAAACCTAAAGGAATTTCTGGAAAGTGAAAAATACATCACTCTGACCTACTTTTCCCCATTGCGAGGTGTATACACTCATAAAGTTTCAGGACTGTACACATGGCCGTGTCAGAGAAATTCAGCTAAATGCAAAAAATTAACGGAATCAATTAAGCGTGAAAAGTAGATAAGGAAATGCCCTTCAAGACGAATTAATCCATTAAGTTGCATGAATGCACATACGACTGTGTCAATTACTGAGTTAAAAACAGAAGCTTAATGTCGACCCTACAACAGGAACAAACAACAACAACAACAACGCCGTCAGAAACGTCATTCTTACGTCACGCCTATGCTTCGAAGGTATACAAAAGTAATAAGACTTCCAGGTCTATGGGGATTTCTGGACCATAGTGAAATTTAATCAGATTGTAATCAATGATTACAAAGTTGATATTTACAAGGCTATGTAGTCTCCAGTAACCATGTAAACATAAACTATCGTGCAGAAAATAAACTCAGACTAAAGTGATCTTTACAAGAAAATGTTGGCCCCTGTGACTGGGCATAAAGGACGTAAAACAATAAAAACAGAACATTCTTTCCTGTCATATCAACACAGAGGTACCACAATGACCTGATACATTTTTGAAAAAAAAAAAATTGTTCTTAAAATCTGTACCAGAAGTTATTATCGTTGTCCACCCTAGAAGCCATATTTTACTGGGTGAAAGTCACAGAGTTTGAGTAAACTTTGAATGACAGCCAGTATGATCACTACTAAAAACCATAGTTCATGCATTATTAATTAACTTGATTAGCCACTACAGCTGAGGCCTTGCGTGTAATGCATGCAGTCGACTCATCTAATTCATATACTTATTCGCGTATGCAATACACAGTTATATGCAATTTAATGTCAATAATGTGACAAGGTTACCATTCAATAAACACATTTATTCCTACTTCCAACTTCATTGGTCAGAAAGAGCTGTATTATGTCATGGACCAATCTATGTAATTACGAGCTAAACAAAATTAATTAACCTATGTCAGTAAAACAATCGTTGGTTTTAACGGCATTAACATATTATTGGCTAATTCATGCCGAGAAAATGGCAGCTAAGTGCCTTTCGCAAGGACACACCGAGGCAGCAGACTCGAACTGGCCTGGGCGGGTATCAAACTATGTTAGTAAAATATAGGTCAGAATGGCCTTTGCTTGTAAGAGTGTAGTACCAGCAGAGATACATCCTTTTATCACGTTTCGTGATTCTAACATGAGCATCACCTATACTCATTCATATGTACAATACACAGTTAACCTGTGGAGGGTGATCAATCATAATATACAATGTATAGTCATTAATATGGAACGCTTACCAACGAATAAGCATAGTTACTCCGATTTTCAACTGCAGTTGTCAGAAATGGCCTTCTGTGCAGGCAATTGTGCATATAGCATGGAAAAATCTATGTGGTCATGAGGTAACACAAATACTTAACCACTGTTAGTAATGCATCTAACGTAGCCATAATGGCCTTTGGTTGTAAGGGTGTAGTACTAACTGAAATACACCCAATTATCAAGTTTATGATTCGAACTTAAATAACACCCAATAAATGAACTTAAAGCACAATTTGTTTTCAACAAAGCCACTGAATCGTGAAATACAGGCCACAGAGACCTCTGTTTGTAATTAGAGCGTAGGACTTATTAAGATGCATCGCATCGTAAAGTTTCATGATTCTACGAAGGATAATAAGCATATAGCATGTCAAAACCTCACGTGGTCACGAGCTAAACGAAAAATAATAAATAACCAAAGCCAGCAAAAGATTAAATATAGATCACGATGAGTTTTCTGCTGTATTAAGGAGGATGTGGTACTCGTCAAGATGTATCCTTTCAAAAAGGTTTCATGATCCCATGGATAACAGCATGTATACTGGGTGCAAAAATCATATGTGCTCATGAACTAAACTAAAAAACTTAACCTAAGGCTGTAAAATCTAGGTCACAGTTACCTTCTGTTGTAAATATGTGGTACTAAAAATGATACATACATTTATCTCGTTTGATGATTCTAGCAAACACAGAGCTTGAGGAATAATCGTAAAACACAAAATGTAACCAATTTCAGTGACGCGTGAAACATGGGTCGATGACCTATTTTCTGATGAGGGTGTATTACTCATCAAGATACATCCCCTCACCAAGTTTCCTTATTCCAGGTGTAACAGTATGTTAATAGGGGCAACGTACGTGAGCTAAACGCAAAATCTTGATCAAGAATATACAAATAAGACCCCTAAGCCCCCATCCCCAGACGATAGGTGCTACGAAACTCACTCCAAAATGTTGCCTAGGACGTAGTAAGAAAGAGCCGAGATAGATAGACTTTGCATGACTAAACCTTTTGGAAATCATCAATGACAGGACCATAATTGATCTGGACAGATACATACAAACTTCTCCTCGAATGCAGATCGACAATTTTAATTCTTTTGCATAAAAAGTTGTGTTCTACAAGAAATGAATCGAAGTTTGATTTAATGAAATTAAGAAAAATTTAAAAGTATTTGTCAACAAATAAAATTGGTCAATAAGGTTATTTCAGATACAAATTATTATCTTGAAAAGTACTAACATACATAGAATCAAACAAAGAACTACTAAAAAAATAAAAACTTTGTATCTGCTAAATAATTTTATCTTTTTCAAAACAAATTGTATACAAATCGATAACTGAAACAATTATTTTTAAAAAAATTAAATCACGCTTTAGCTATTATTTGTACAATGTTTGCATGTTTGAGTACTATATTTGTCTTTCAAAATAATACGAAATCAATACAAAATCAGCATTCTCACTCTTTTAATCAGTCCATTTTGAGCATAAAATGTTTCCGGTTTTAACGGGTTTTGTTTCAGAAATACTCATATAGGTCAATCCTATTGTTATTCACTGAGCACATTTTGTTCTCATGGAAATTGTTTTGAAAGATACATTATGGTTCAATTTGGTTTAACCAAATTAAACTATATTTAAATTTCACTTTGGTCCAGAAAAGTTCACAGACCTGGTGGTCATTTTACTCTTGATATTTAAAGAGTGGTCCAGTAACGGGTTTTGTTTCAGAAACACTTATCTAGGTAAATCCGATTGTTAACAACTGAACACATAACAATATGAATCAATTCATTTTTACCAAACCGAACTATTTTTAAATTTCAATATGGAACAGAAAAGCTTCAGACCTGTGTGTCTTTATTTTGTACGATTTGAGGGTGGTCTAGTAACTCCATCACTATACTACACAGAAGAGCCATTAATGTCTAGTATAATGTGATACATAAGATTCATGCTGGTGTCATCAGTTATGTAAGTGCATTTTCAGCAGTTTGATAATACAAATATACATCGCGATTCGAGTGATTTGCTTCACCTGTTTTGACGTGATTTTTTATCAATGTTATGCCCAACTCAACTCGTAATTCATAAATATAAAATACAACTTGTATCTGTTATTAAGATGTATGACTATTAGTCTAATTTATGTCACTCAAACGCCTCTCTCTCTCTCTTTTATATGTCTATAAGTCGACATATATACATATCTTCAGAAGAAGTTCTGTTTGAAAATCGTTACTTACCGACCTACTTGAAAGACCTGCATATATGCAGACCCATAGTGCACGCGAGTTTCGCGGATAGGTACACTTGTTGCAGACTTGCTGTCAATATGATTAAAATCAAAATCTGTTGATTAATAAGTAGACATGATTAGCATCGATACAATTTCATGTTATGGTGACCATTGGAATTCCCTGTCCACTTACTTTTAGTAACATCTCAAATAAAGCGTTGTATTTCGTGTTTTGGAGAGTTATCGTTAGCAACGATATGTTCGCAATGATGTTTCTCATTTTTATCAGTATGAAAGCTGTGATTTGACTGGTGAATCAAAGATGCACTCGTATCGTTCACTGTCATATTTACTTATTTATAAATACAACTTGACTTTAATCAGATTGATCTGCCGCAAACACACGAACCTGTATATAAGACCTACTATAAGACAGTATATCCAGTGTATAAAGGTAAGAGGAAGTCGGACTAGAATAAAAATAGTGAACTTACCCACTTCTCGCCACAGCTATAACAGGTCCGACCTAATGCCCCCCCCCCCCCCTAATTTATCAAAACGCATCACGTGATTGGCTCGCAATAGGAAAGAGACAATAAGTACACATGTACTTTACGGTGTATGACCACAGCACAAGAAGTGCGTGCAGGTCGGTACATAGTGTGAAGAGTAATTAATATACTGAATAGTTCTCTCATTTGCTGACTATTGATCACTGCAAAATTAATAATTACAAACTTACTCACATACTAATTATTACTGAAATGAACATTGAACGTTACAGTATGTATGTATGTATGTATGTATGTATGTATGTATGTATGTATGTATGTATGTATGTATGTATGTATGTATGTATGTATGTATGTATGTATGTATGTATGTATGTATGCATGCATGCATGCATGCATGTATGTATGTATGTATGTATTTAATATCTATTTTTCAGTGTCCTTCCATCCATTCACCCATCCATCCATCTTTCTCTCTCTCTCTATCTATCTATCTATCTATCTATCTATCTATCTATCTATCTATCTATCTATCTATCTATCTATCTATCTATCTGTCTGTCTGTCTGTCTATCGATCTATCGATCGATCTATCTATCTATCTATCTATCTATCTATCTATCTATCTATCTATCTATCTATCTATCTATCTATCTATCTATCTATCTATCTATCTATCTATCTATCTATCTATCTATCTATCTATCTATGCGGCCATTTCAGCTTATATCTCAGCAAATATATGTTTGTTTCCTTTATTTTGCGCAATATTGTACAAATACATGTATAAGAGGTTATACAATTTTCTGAAATTGTCTCACTGTGTGCCAAGTAGTAATAATTGGCTGTACTGGAATGTATATGAGTCTGTCAAAGTGCAGCACTATTATTTCTCAAAGCTATGGCCTGCAGAATTCATTCACACATAAGAACTTCATATGCATCTTATGTTTAGTATAAAGTTTGAAAGTTACCGACAGATTTATTCAGGAGCTCATTGTTTTCCAGCTTATTCGTATATGTTACTACCTTTTGATATTATGTTTCTGTTTCTGAAATTCAGAAAAAATGCAAATTAATCACTCTCGTTATATTATCATTTTTCGATACTCTGACATTTTTTAAAATTTGAATTCGATTCCTTCCAAGAGAGCATTTTCATGACTGTGTGTGCAAGTGGGCGTGTATGAATCCTCGTGAGTGTCTTCTCTAAGTGTAGAGTCACATATCAAGACTAAGAATACAATAATAGTACATATTTAATAAACAGCAGAGGTTTTCATATATTTCTGTGACAGATTTAAATTAGCTTAATGAATAGAGATATACTGATTATGATCATGAAGATGACTATTATCATAATTCTTATTACTAGTAGTACTAGTAGTAGTTTATATATTGAGAGTGATGACCACATTACAATGTGAGAATCCAAATTTAAAATCCCGTGTCCCAGCACGAGAACATTTCTGGACCACTCCTATTTTTAATACAACAAAAATACTCTAAGGTACATGACCATAGTGATATTTCGCAGGTAGACTATGGTGATATTTGAGTGAGAACTTTTCTAGACCACTCATATTTTACCCCAAAAATACCCTCGAGCCTCTGGACCACTCAACCAGATCAAACTGATTCAACTCGGATTAAACTATACAGTCAAAGTTTGTGTATGACCATCTTGTATACCGATAGTAATTTCTGCCCTGTGCATTGAGTTGAACGTAAACAGACAAAGATATACGTCAAGCAGAGCGAACAGTAAAATCAATACATGATCCGTAGCTGTGTGGCCGGAATACTAGCCATGCATTGCATCATATATTTCTTAACCATATGCTATTAATGTGAACAAAAAAAAATACAGCGCAAGAACCAATAGTGATTTATTACGTGTGTACATCTTACTTTTTGCATATACTGTTAGCCCACACAAAATAAATGAAAAACAGAGATCACACTGGGAAATAATTTCCAGCACAGTCTTTAAACACTAGTATATTCATGAAATAGGCCTACTAACAATAAATGGAGTTGTTAAAGTGCAGGTATGCTACAACACATACAAACAATCGCTAGCTCGACAACGGCACAGCCCGAAAACGATGCAAAGAACCGCACCAACTATCATCTGCAAGTAAAGATGTATTTATAGTTATTTCACTTCATTTAATATATTTATAGCATCAGTACAATATATGAAAACTCACCTACACCATCAGCATGATCTCTAGGACATGTAAACGGTTTACACATAAATCGAGGATGTATGTATAATAACTGTGGAAATCTCTGGATTGCTGGGCTCGAATTCGCGAGAATCTGCAAGCTTATTTGGGGTTCGGCCCAACTTCTGTTGCGGGCATGGCCTCAGTGGTTACGGGGAGTTGAAAAAAGGTTTATGATTAGCCAGCCTCTGAAGCCGTCCAAGCTGGTGATTGTGGTGCGAACATGGCTGGTGCGATTCCGTTATGTTTCCTGATTGCTGGGGAACAAACGTAGTCTTGAAGGCTAGCACCTCCGTCGCCAGGCTGGGCGTTTTCTAAAATTTCTGACTAAAGTTAAATATATTTTATATATATTTAGGGCACATGTAAAATATTTGTAGTTAAATATATTATTTTGTTCACATATCTAACAATAAATTATTAATGAAATATATATTGAAATATTGCTTGTTAAATAAACGAGAATGAAAACGTCTATCAAAGATCAACCATTTCCAACGCAGTCTGAAGAAACTGCAACTCACTTTAATACGCCATCAAAACAAAAACGAATTGAGACGTTTTAATAAGCAAAATTAAAACAGAATTAGGCTTAGAGATTCATTTAAGAGACATTTAAATTTGTACATATTTTATGAGGGTAACAGTCAAGATATGTGTGAATTTGTCAATGACATTAAAACCATATTTGGACTAGATCAACATTACATAAAATATGCGCTTTGATTCTGTGAAAGTACAGCTAGACTTAACGCTCAGACAATATGATAAGACCCAACCGGGACGGAGAGCAAATTATGTAAAATTGTATTTGTTAAAAAAATTTTAACAGTAGAATAAGACATATGAAGATATTGTAATGATGTGAAATGGATGATTTCATTGAACGTTTATTGTACATTTTACATACCAACTTTGAACAGAAACTAATTTCAAGCACAGGATATATATCTGACGGGATTTAATATTTGACATTGCACATAAATATATACCATCCGTTCAAAGAATACTCTTATATAGATTTGTCCGAATGAGTTTAGAACAAATAAAGCGTGAGTGAAGGTAAAGTATATGGACAATAGGTGTCGTAGAATCGTTATCAAATACTCCAAGTGATCATGCAGATAGGCCATCAAAATACAATTCAGATAAAGTCATTGGTTTAATAGATATCCGGTAAAAATATACGATAAAAAAAAAATGAGAATGAATTTAATATATCTGTAATTGTGTTTGAAATATTGGAAGAGAGAGACAGTGTTATGGAGAGAAATCACATCAAACCGGTCATAATAATGAGACCAACAGATACACTCAAACATGTCAATCATATTCGCTTCAGCGATGCTTCTCAATTACAATTCGGCTGTATTAATGTTGCACAGAAGGTGCACCTATCCTTTGGAGACGACGTCAAGGATGGAAGGTATCATTACATTGGAATACAAGCCTTATCAAAATTGGTGTCAGTGCATATAAAGAAACATGACGGGCAGAAATATATCTGTAAAATAAATGCTTGAATTTGTTTTCTGTAGGCCAGATAAATTTCAGACCACAAAAGACTATTTTACAATGTAAGCATCTCGATAGATATAAGACCTAAAGTAGGATATGTGCTATTGTGATTTTGAAAGTATCATAGTCACACACACACACACACACACACACACACACACACACACACACACACAAACACAGCTATGCATCATGCAGATATATCCTGGCCAACGCAACATCTAAACACATTCCATCAGGGTTTTGTTTGTGCTTCAAATCAAGTCATACACGTTGCGGACCAGTGGTTTACGAACGTATTGATTGGATTCAGTTGGTTTACAACGTGTTGGACAGAATCATAAAAAGTTGTCTTCAATGAATTAAAATGTGTTAAGCATGTGATCTTTACTGAAAAAGATGCAATACATTTTAAACAAATACATGACATATCTGTGATAAATTTGTTTTAGAAACAATGTGCGTGATCATGACCACTTGACTGGACTATATAGAAGGCCTGCTCATAGCAAGTGCAATTTAAATTTAAAATATCAGAAATTGATGCCTTTGTTCATACACTAGCTATCAAGATACGACAGCAACATGCTCATTGAAGGAGGTGGAGAAACAGGACGCAAGAAGTGAAGTAAAATGTAATCCTAACACAGCTGATGAATATATATCTTTTAGCCAAGACTTAGTGGTTGAAGGGATTGACAAAGATCATAAGAAAACTCCCGAGAAAATACACAATTAGATTTTGTTGATAACTTTCGTTTAATGGTCCAAGCCCTTGAGCAACTGGCAAGGATTTTAGATGGCACAAAATTTACAGAGACAATGAAACAGTTTCAAAATATGCAAACTGAATTCCTGAGAAAGAACATCTCTTCCTCTGAGTACATTGATAGTTTTGATTAGAGTCGATGAAATAACATTCAAACATTAGGTGATCTACAAAACATTTACGTGATAAAAGATACTTTATTTTGTGTGAAATTTTTTAATAATATAGAAATACATGTATGGCATACTAAAAGCTAGACCATGTGCGATATTTCAGCGCACCTGGGTTAGCTTATGATGCTAGTTTTTAAAATATTGGGTATTCAATTAGAACTTTTGATTGATAACGACATGTTTCTGATGATTGAAAGTGTGGTTAGTAGCGAACGTAACATGATACCGTATAGGCATGTTATAACCAACCACGAATTCGACGCGGACGAAAATGGTAAGATCAAAACTGATAGAGAGTTCGTTGAGGCAAAACTAAAAACATTTAGCATGTGCATAGATACTACGAATTTGAATGGGTAGGGGATGAACCAATACATACAGGTAAATTACTCTAGGTGGAGAAACAATCTACACATTTGATGGATAGAAGAAACTTTGTGTGAAATACCTGACACTAATGATACTGGCTATATATTAAAAGTAGAAATGGAGATTCCAAAACATCTCCATGATTATTTTAAAGACTACCCTCTTGTACCGGAAAAACTTGTGCCAGGCAAAAATGATTTATCTCCCTTGCAAAAAAAAATTGATTGATCCTTACAATGGTACAAAACCAATGTATCAAGACTGTCGTGTTCATTGAAAAAGAAAAAACAAAACATACTCTTGTTACAAATCATTGAAATCTTTTCACATTTGTTTTAATCCTTTCGCCAGATTCGTCAATGCTACCTTGATCCACTCTGATATTTTGAATAAAATGTCCATTAACATATTTTTTCTATCTGTTTTAGATTGTTCAACAGCAGTGTGTGATTCGTTGCAAAATTCGGTGAGTTTTGAGGTTATCATTGAAATCCCTAAAAGATAAACCGTAAGTCGTTTTCATAGATCTATTCATGCTTTCATTCACATTCATTTTGTCTTTAAACTCCTCTTTCGTAGTTGCTATCTCTGTTAAATCATTCTTTTGCTGCAACTCTGACAGTGTATTGGTGTTAGCTGTTATCGTGCTGTTCAGGTGAGCAATTGATGTCCCAAAATCATCATAACCTTTCAATCTCTTGAAGATTGTTTTGGGTTTAATTGCATTTAGTCCTCTCTGTAACTGTTCCAGTTGAGATTATAAAGTGACACAGTTTTCCAGACATTTGCTTGTCATGCAAAGAATCTATCTCACTTGTTATCCTCTGCAAGATTGGCTGTGCATAATTAAGAATGGCAATGTCATCAGTTAAAATTTGTGTTTAGACATCTATCCTTTCCTTTACTGTTTCTAGGCATTGAATAGCAGTATATGCTGTACTTAATCTCTGTCTGAGCAATTGCTGCGCATTTAATTTGTTTTATGTATTATCATCAATCTGACTCTGTAGCTGTGATATCGTGCAAGTTCTTTCATTGTCATTTTGTTCAATAGCAGTTAATGTATTGCCTATATTTCCTCTTCACGTTTGTATATCTAATTCTTATCTGCCAGAGTTTTACGTATTTGAGTATCAAATCGTTTTTGTACAAGAATTTTATTAGTCGCATCAAATTTTCATGCTTGACCTGCTAGATTGGTAGTACAGTTATTGTTAAGGTTTAAGTCAATTATAATGATTTCACCTCGTACATTATTTTTTCTTCATCTGTTTTTGTCTCAATTTTGAATGGAAAACCAGAGTGACTAGGAACTCGAAGATATATATCTCCCATTTATCTACAGATAAGGCCTGCGTCGATGTCAAGTGTTTGCAAGGAAAGACACCTGAGGTGCCTGTCATGACAGTTATTTGCTTTACATGAAAAACAATGGTACATGTATAACTTTTCCATCTTCATCTCTGATGCTGATATTTAGTGTTATTTGCAACCCACTGTAATTTCTTGCAATGACCTTTAACATTGTATGAAACCAAGTATCAGTGTGTAACATGATGAAACCGGACGGGATTGGATCTAGCGAAGACATATAACAAAAACAGTTGAATGAGATGTTTATTTATAATGTAAATAATGATAATGTAATCGCCCTAGCTTACACCCTTACTTCCACCAAGCACAAACTAAACTAAAACTACTGAAAAATATACTCTACACATGCACACAAAATTCATAATCGGATATAATAAAATGGTATTGTTCTTCAACAGATACGATCAATGCACCATGGTTCATCAGCAAATATCACAAATTGTATCATTTGTCAACGTATACCATCAGTGCGTGGATTTATCAACAGGTATGATTGATGTGTGGATTTATCAACAAATGTGATAAATGTATGGATTTATCAACAGATATGACTAATGTATGGATTTATCAATAAATGCAATCAAAGAATGAGTTTATGAACATATATGAGTGTAATGTTCATAAAGAAGTATGATGGTGAATTAGATTGTCATAACATATAATGACAGCAGTTTTCGTATCTGGAAATACACATGAAATATGTATACTCATTTGACTAATTCTTGCATGTGTGTGTCTTTTGAATGGCAGCAGAAAATAGCACAGCTAGATGTTTCCATCCACACTGCATAATTTAGTTGATTCTGCCAGATTCTCATGTCACATTGTGATCTGTATCTTTTTATATAGTCATCACCGTCATTTGAAGTGTAGTTATGAAAATGTTTAATGGTTTGTATGCGAAAATGTTTCAGGGAAGTAAATTTGTAACTGTACATGCATTCGCTATGTTTTTTTCTCTATCCAGATGGTGTACAAATTCTTCCTAAGTCAAACTGAATTTGGTTACTTTTTTGTGATTGAAGGTTTCATGGATGCATTAAAATTTTATATGCGAAATAGGTTTATCAATGGAAAATTCATAATTGACTGAGTAATTGTGTGAATCACTACTATACCTTTCTTAAATGAAATAAATTTGAAATATGTTTAAACTTACACATGATTGCACAAAACGTCTATGTGTTTTCATTATCCTTTATGTTGATCAATATTTCGTATACCAGCCTGTAGTCTTTTATATTGTATTGGCTTTTCAGCTTTTTTTTATATATAGTGAAACTCAATTTTTATACTTATCAATGTTGTCTCTTTTCATTTCTTCTGTGTTGCCATTTATTACCCAACTAGGACATTGTCTACATTGTAGTCTCCTTTTTCCGTTTTTCATGTGTACCATTTTGTTGTGTAACTGTGATGGTTTTACTTTAGTTTTTCACTCTGATTGTGTGATCAATAGAAATTCTCATCGTTATCGTTCAAAAGGTCAAAGTTTTGATACTTTTTGATGTTGTTATCTATGTATTGTTCTTCCTCCGTCATTTAATTTAATGGCATAATATTTTCAGCTGCTTCCCAATGTAAACAGTTCATCATCTCCTTTCCTTTTCGTGAATGAATGCTTTTGTTCCGTTTATTCCTTTTGTCTTCAAGAATTTTGCAATTTTGTCTATGTCATCTTGTTTGTCGTATGCACATAACTCTTGTTCGTAAAACATGCCTTCTATATCCGCTCCCGATGACATCCAGTTTTGTAACTTACGGGGTCGCTTAAAATTATTTTCCGGATTTTAAATAGTTCATAGAAAAAAACTCTTCTATATCAGACATATAATACAGCCCTTTTCACAAAAATGTTTTGTATTTAAAAATTCTATCTGCTTCAATAATATGTAAAATTTTGTAGTTGGAAATCAATTTTTAGTCAGGTAACCGAATAGACTGATCCATACTTTGGACTCCTTTTATTCCTTGCTTGCTTCATGTATATTGATCTGTGATGAGTGGTATTGTATCCATCAATTAGTTTGGGTATAACGTCAATCCATTCTCTGTTTTAATTCTGAGTGAGATAATTCCACATTCTAGGGTTTAGGGTTCTTCTAAACTTTTACACTACATATGCCTTTTGTCTAAGTAAATTGGAAAGTATTCGATGTTTTTTCTTTTTCAACAAAGATCGCTTCCTTCATAAAAATTTATATTTTCAGCTTTTTGCAGTCTGAATAATTCTTTGAAAGCATCATGCATGTCATCTCAGTGTTTTCGTTACTACTTTCTCGCTCAGGATTAGTTAGTAAAAACGTTTATCACTGCCAAGATGTATTGGTATCCATCGTTGTATTTTTCATAATGCTTGCATGTCAACATTATCTGTCTGCCACGGATCATCCACTCTTCTGTATGGGAATTGTTTATTTGCTTCAATTTGTAATGTGCATGAATATTGTGCATTTAACCATTCTTTTAATTCAGTTTATTGTTTCCTTCTTTTTGTTCAGTTATATTTTTGTTCTTACAATTGATTGATATTTGTGCAAGCAAAAGGACAATCTGGATCGTAGTTAAGATGTCTTGAATACTGTTATTTGTCTTCCTTGGCAAAGTCCACATATAGTGAGGATACACCGTCTCCGATGTCTGGCATTTAAAACGGTACTAAAACATCCAGAGAATGTTTGACTTGACAACCTGTGTTTACACGTTATCAATAAGCCAACAGGACAACCATTTAAAGACACACTTTTTTCACCAATTTGCAACGGTTTCTTTAATCCTTTTAAATGTATGAATGGTTTCAGAATTATTTCAAATTGAGTAAATCATACTGTTGATTCAGGTACAGCTACTGTATATACTGAATCACCACTGCTATTTTTAATCGAACTTTACTTTCTATAAATCATATCTGTTTTTGTCAAATTGTTGCAACTGAACTTGCAGAACTTACATGATCTTCAAGTTGTACTCTACATTTTGCGGAATAAAACTTTGTATATTTATCAACCTGAAATATATAATTTATTCATATTTCATACAGACTCTTTTCAAAATATTGCTTTCAGGGTTTGATGTTGCTTATTTCGATGTTATGGTCATTTAATGTAACCTGTAAATCTACATCATATCTTAAACATTGCAGGGTATCTTATTGATGTTTGAAATCGACATATCAACATTTGTATTCTCCTGAATGTGATTTTTTTAACACAGTTAGCTTTGACCATACTTTTATCATATCCAAACTTGTCAGCAAAAACATATTATCTCTTGATACTTAGATTGTTGCTTTTATATTAAAATAATTAAATATTTCTTTCACCTCTCTAAAAACTGTTGAGATTATCACAATATAGGCTTTGTGCCATTATTTATGTTGTAGAAATTTGAAATTTCCTGTTCGCTTTGCTAGATGATCGTACTAATTTAACATTTTACAAGTGGCTTCGCAGAGTATGTAGTATGTAAGAGTTCGGTAATTAGAATGTATCCGCGTAATATTGTGCTACTGTCGTCCACGCAAAAAGATCTAACTGATTTAAAGTGTACAAGTGGCCTCGGGGTGTTCTGGTAACACTGCAGTGGATGATTATACTTTAAGATTTACACATTGTCTCGCTCTCCTATATACCAGACTACTAGAGGAAAAATTTGGACCAATCTACTTGGAATGAATCATCTATAGAAGTCTTTAAACAAAAATGTCTATAATTATCATGACAAGGAACTCTCATATTTCAAATGTGGTAATCGTCGCAATAGTATCCTGCAGTCATGTTGATGACATAAAGGTAGATATATATCGTGTTAATCTCAGAAATGATCCTATCTGCTCGAGTGGTTCCCCAATTGAAAACGATTTTCGTTATATGTTTGAGTGTACAGTTATTATCATTAGCGTGCTATTCTTCTTCAAACACTGTCATGGGCGGACCCAATCGATTTACCTACACTTTTGTGGGAAAAAAAAACATCTTTCTGTTGCAGAGAACATATATATATATATATATATATATATATATATATATATATATATATATATATACACTAAAGCACACTAAAGAAAGCTAAACAAGGTTAAATCCTTAAAATACAAACTCCAATTTTAAAATGTAAATGCACAAATTCCCTTGCAATCACTATATGTCCTTCATTTTATTTTACCCATCTTCACCTGCTTTATTGTTTCTAATATATATTTCCTACTTATTATGTTAATTATTAAGTTCTTGTCACCATGCAATTGTATTATATAATTGAGAGGAGCTTGTAAGTTCTCTAGAACTTGTTTCCAATCAATTTGGAATTATATTTTAAGGCAATTAAATATATTTAAACTTAACTATGAATGGATAAGTATGCATAAGTTTTGTAGTATAAATAATTAGATATCTGGAAGGACTTTCTAAATAAGTTTGTGAAAGAAATTCTAATTTTCCATTCTGTGTAAACAGTTTTTATTATTATCATCTAATAGCATTGATTATAGTCTATTTCTCGTTTTTATGATCGATGATAACAGTTACAGTTCAAGTGAATATAACAGCTTGATCTAAACCTTGAACCTGTTTATTCAAACTTTTATCTGCAGGAGGGATCCAAGTTTTTAAAAAAATCGTAAATTAAATGTCGATTTAAGGAAGTTCGGTATATATATAAATATATATATATATATATATATATATATATATATATATATATATATATATATATATATATATATATATATATATATATATATATCGTACTGCACTTTGACTAAGTATGAATTTCCATAGACACTTTAACTGTGAGATATTTAAATGGTTTTGGTGAAGAAGAGCCTTTTTCGAAATGCATGCATTTAGCTACCGACTTGATATCAGCGCCTGAGTGTAGTGAGACTTTATTACATAATGTCTACTCATAATAAGGTCAAGCGAAATAATAATGACTGTATTAGGACATTGAGATGAAGTCACAATTTGCTTTTTCAGTGTGCATTTTGTTTAAATTGTGCCGAGGTAAGGAGCTTATTAATGTTATGAGCATCCCCTCGAGCTGCACGTGCGTGATGTTTACATGTACTATCACATAGATAATTACTTGATGTGATTATACTTGAATATTATTCAGGTAAACATTGCCATGCCTCCAAAAAGGAATAAATTAAATTCCAAAAACGTTCTTTTGAGGAGAACTAAGACAACGATAGCTTGAATAAAAGCATCTTGGAGAATAGTATGCTTACCTCAATTCGCCAATTTGTGAGATCACAGCTACAATCTGAATCAGCACCAGATAAAACAAAATACATGCGGACAAAACAAACAGAGCAGAATAGTTTTGAATTGGAAAATAAGATTCAGTTAGGAAATACATGGCCAAAACGGTATCGAAATATTACCTGACTAAAGAACTAGATCTAAGTGTGAGCAAGGAAGACCTGAAAATCTCATTGAAAGAAGTAAAGAAGGAACTTAAGCACAACAATCTTGCTAGAAATTAAACAGACCAATAAAGAAGTAGAACAGCTGAGGAGATAATTATTTTTACTACAAGTTGAAAACGAAAAGATGAGGAAACAACTGGAAATGCTGGAAAAGTCAAGCAGGGAAAAATCGGAGAAGATACAAGAACTACACATAACCAAAAACAGATGTTAAAAAAGTGGAAGAGGTTGAGCAATATTCAAGAGCGATTACTATTGGGATACACGGAGTTGATATAAAGATATAGAGAAAAATGAGATTTTGAAGGAAAGTGAGGTAAAGGCCATAAGCATGTTGAAAAATAAATTAGGAGTGACGGTAAATAATGGGGATATAGTGTTACGACTCTAGGTCTTAAAAATATGTAACAGAAAGAAAGTGAAATCAACAATGTAAGTAATATCAACAAGCAATTTACTTCCCTATAATACAAACCTTCTGGACAATATTTAAACACACATTATAGATTAAATATAGGTAACACCTCACCTTATAAAGTAAAAGAAAGATTTATGCAATAAAGCTTTCTTTTACATGTGTGTCTCATATACACATGATACTATAATAATCAAAATTACGTAGAAAGATGTCTCATGAATGGCACTCAACTTAATTACACAAAATACACACAAAAAAAGGCAATATGGTACTTCTATATACGTGAGAGTGCATCTGCAATAGCATTATCTTTTCCCCTGATGTGTCTAATGTCACTGTTGTATTCTTGCAGTATTAAACTCCACCTCAACAATCTTTGATTTTTATTTTTCATTTTGTTAACGAAAATAAGGGGATTGTGAACAATGAATACAACAATCAGATAAAAAGCTGAACTGCAATACACTTCAAAATGTTGCAAAACCAATATTAAAGCCAAACATTCCCTCTCAATTCTGATATAATTTTTTTTGGTGCTTGTTGAGTTGTTTTTTTTTTTATAGAAAAATAGCACACTAGATAATATACACCAATTTTATCTTCTTGAATCAATACTCCACCAACCCCTACATCACTTGCATCAACAGACATTTGAAATAATTATCTGAAATTTGATGCTGAAAGAACTGGTGCACTCTCAAGTATGGCCTTTAATTTGTCAAAAGATTCCTGACATTTGTCAGACCAATGAAACTTGGATTTCTTACTCAATAAATTTATCAAAGGTTCAGCAATCAAAAAAATATTGAGCAGAATTTCCGATAATATCGAGCCATACCCAAGAATCGCATCAGTTGCTTTTTACTACCAGGCACCTGGAATTCAGAGATAAACTTGACCTTAGCTTCTATAGGTTTAACTTGACCTTGTCCCAATAATAGGTCCTAAAAATTTGACACAAGCATTGCTCACTTTTGTATAAATTAGTCGTCAGACTTGCATCGCTGAGTCAATCGAAGAATTTTCGAATGGTTTCCAAATGATCCTCTCTGGTGTCGTAATAGATGATGACGCCATCGATGTACGCATCACAATTGTCTAGACCAGATGTTAAACTGTTCATAAGACGTTGGAATTTTCTCGGAGAATTTTTCATACCAAAAGGCATCACTTTATACTCATAAAACCCATCTGGAGTTGCAAATGACGAAATTTCTTTTGCTTTTTCCGTGAGTGGAATTTCCCAGAATTCTTTTAAAAGGTCAAACTTGGTGGCATATTTCTCATTTCCAATTTTGTCGATGCAATCATCCATTCTTGGCATTGGAAATGAATCCGTTTTTTTGTGACACTGTTGACTTTTCTATAGTCAGTACACGTGCGGAATGTATTATCTGGTTTAGGCACAATAATGTATGGTGAACTCCAGTTACTTTTACTTGGTTCCTTAAAATCATTCTCCAGTAAATATTGAATTTCGTTTTTCAAATATTCCTGCTGCAAGGATGTTGTTTCACAGGTGTAGAATCTACAATGTCAACGTCATGATATATTTTTTTTGTTCGTGTTGGAACATCAGAAAATACGTGCTCCTACTCATGTAATAGCTGTTTTAGTTCATTTCTTTCCTGTTGCTGTAGATGTGAATGTTTCTGCTCGAGCTTGTTCAATATTTCTGAATTCTGAAGTTTGGTTAAACCCAAGTCACTACTGACAGATTGTATTCCATCGTTTACATCCTCATTGTATAGGATAGGTACAACTAAATTGATTGAGTAATTAACTGGGCTATCTCTGTAAAAATACTCCTTTAACATATTTGTGTGACAAAGTTGTTTCTGTTTTCGCCTCCCAGGAGTGTTAATGACATAATTTAAATCATTTACTTTCTTTTCAATTGTATAAAGACCATACATTTTAGCTCAAAGAGGATTTTTAGGTATGAGCAAGAGAGCCAGAACTTTCTCACCAGGCTGAAAACTCCTTTCCTTTGTATTTCTGGCATACCTTAATTTAAGATTTGACTGAGTATAGTGAAGATTAGTTCTTGCTACTCCATAAGCCTTTGACAACTTATATTTGAAATCGGAGACAAAATCAAGAAGATTAATCTCTGAATCTTCACTTGAAAGAAGTTTCTCTTTCATTAACTTCAGTGGTTCACGGACAGTATGTCCAAAAACGAGCTCAAAAGGACTAAAACCCAATGATTCTTGAACTGATTCCTTAACAGCAAACAACAACAACAACAAATGAACACCCTCATCCCAGTCCTTTCCTGTATCAAAGCAATATGACCGAATCAGATTCCTCAAAGTTGATGAAATCTTTCCAAAGTCCCTTGACTTTCAGTATAATAGGCAAAAGATTTAAACGGTTGGATGCCTAATTCATGCATAACTTGTTGGAAAATTCCAGACATAAAATTTGACCCTTGATCAGACTGGACAGATTTGGGAAGGCCAACAAGTGTAAAAAAAAACTTTACCAAAGCTTTTACAATGGTTTTAGTATTAATATCTCTGAAAGGAATTGCCTCTCGAAAATTTGTAGACGCACACATTATGGTCACCAAGTATTGGTTGCCTCACTTGGTCTTAGGTAAAGGACCGACACAGTCTATCATTATTCTGCTAAATGGTTCGTCAAATGCAGGAATAGGTTGCAGATGAGCCTTAGGTATCTTCGGACTGGATTTTCCCACCACTTGACAAGTGTGACAAGATCTACAGTATTTATAAACATCACTTGTAAGTTTTGGCCAATAAAAATGATTCAAGACCTTGTGATAAGTCTTATTGACTCCTAAATGACCTGCCAAGGGAGTTTCATGGGCTAGATTAAGAATTTCCTGTCGATATGACATCAGAACGACAATTTGATAGCTCACTGACACACGTCACCAGCGGAGACCTCAGGTGGTCTCCATTTTCTCATAATGACCCTTTTTTTTACAAAATAACAATCTGGGACTAGTGTGGCTTCAGTTTCACTAAAAACCCTTTGAAAAAAACAAAACGAAAGAAACAATAAAAAAAACAAAAAAAAAAAAACAAAACAAAAACAAACAATCAACGGAGATCTCAGGATCTTCTTCCTGTTCGACATTTAGTGGTTGTCTTTTGTCACGCTAATTAGAATACAGAGCATGAATAGTAAAATGAAGATCACTGTCATCAATACCTATTAGTTGATCAATACCAGCAGAAACAGTGACCTCACCAACAGACTGATCAATCAATGTGTCAGCTAAAGGAATAATTTCCTGATCAATATCAGTCTCCAGAGCTCTTTTTGCTATAGCTCTGGTAATATAGCATCCACTCTTTTATTCCAACAAGACTTGTCAGTTACAAGTGGATTAACCACGACCTTATCTCCAGCTATTTCATTCCCTAGTAACAAATGGATACCTTCTATAGGTTGAGAAGTCACTGCCCCAACAGTCACAGGTCCTGAAACTAAGTTTGATGCTAAATTGATACAATGGAGAGGAACATTTACAAAGCCGCACTCTACTCCCTGAATAAGAATACTTTCACTAAAAGAAGACTTCTAAGACTACTTTCACTAAAAGAATACTTCTCAGACAAAGGCAAAGTACCTGATAACAAAAGACTGTGAGAAGTTCCTGTGTCCCTTAATATTTTAATAGGTATAGGTTTGGCAGAATCACCAATAAGTGATATAGAACCTTCTGACATCAATGGTACATAAGTCTCCGAAATAAAATCAGACTGGGGTTTGTTTGATCCAACAAATGTATTGTTTTCAATACAAGACGATGACCTTGACCTCTTTGAAATAAGAGCATTTGGAATAGCTGTCTTTATTCTGCGGCATATTTTTCAAACTAAAGCAATCAGAAATGACGTGCCCTTTCTTTTTACAATAAGTGCACGTAGAAAGAGATAAGGATTTCTGATTAGTCTTATCAGATGTCTGATTTCTAAAAGTTGTGCCGTATTGAAATTTGGAAGTACTCATATGAGACTGAGATAGTTTTTGTTACCAAAACCCTGCTGACAGGTAGACTTACAGACCAATTGAAACTTTGTGAGTTAAGGAATAATCATCAGATATGCAAGCAGCATTTTATATTCTAATTCCATATGGTTTATTGGCTGTAATTCCCTTAATTTCCAGTCAAACCAGACACAGACTTATCGATTAAACCCAAAGCGCTATTATCCAAAATTTCCTTTCCCACCAAATATGGAATTAAAATATTCTTTATCTCTTGCTTTATCAAATACGCTTTCGCTTCAGAAAGATCATAATGTCTGGCAAGCTCAAGAAACTCGTCCTTTTTCATAGACTCTAACCCTACCTGGGTAGGACATGAAACAAAGTTCTCACCAATAGATGACATTGTCAATGCTTGCTGGTTTCACGAAAGATTTCTCAAATGTGTGAATAACAATCTTTTACCAGGGACAATGAAAATTCAGAAACAAAGTCAATTCAAATTGTAATGTAAAGAAATTCACATCCCAGACAAGCTCCTAATTTCTGTAACGATTCTAGATCTTAAAAATATGTAACAGAAAGAAAGTTAAACCGACAAGGTAAGTAATATCAACAAGCAATTTATTTCCCATTAATGCAAAGTAAAATTCAAAAGATTCTTACGATATTGTGAATCAAATTCCAAATAATCATAAATATCTTAATCACAAGTCCAAGAATATAGAATATTCCAAATGAGTTCCAATAGTCTTGAATTTCCTGGTATACCACAATGATACAATCGAGATTGTCTTTTAATGAGTTCACAAAAGTCCAAAGTAATGTACTAATTCAAAAGTCAGTGAGCACTTTAGAAATTCCAATTAATGTTTAAATAAATAATTCCTCTCGTATTATATCTGAGTTCAATGGCATAACAATAAACTCTGATCACAAAAATGATTCCTAGAGACTGATTTAAACAGGAATGAATTATTGTTTACCAAATCCCTATTTATACACATTTTTACTTGACTTATACCAACAATGGAAATAAAAACCAGTCTAACTGTCAACATGGCTGGCGTTAAACTCAAATTCTAGTAAACATTTTGTTCACACAGTGACCAGAATTTAAAGTACAACTTACCTTCTGGACAATATTTAAACACACATTATAGATTAAATGTACATAGCTATAAACGTTGCACATAGAGCAGGGCCATGTTAAGATGCTGGTAACAGACCAATAATCTGTAAAATTCGCACGAAGATTGATGAAAATGAATGTGCTAAGGAGCAGGAAAACGCTAAAGGGCTTTCCTGTAACGATTAAGGAAAACATCAACCAGGGAACTACGTCGCAAGTGGATAAGCGAGCAAAGTAGCCTTGTGTAACATCATCGTGGATTTATTTATACCGCAAAGTACTTCCAAAATTCAGCAAAACAAAAAAAAAAAAAACTCTCAGGATTCGTTCATTACAGGGTTTTAGTAAAATCATGAAAACAATGTTTCGCTCATAAGAACAGTAAATACGAAAAAAAAAGAGAAATCCCGTTGGATGTAGGTATATTAAGACTGCCAGGAAAACCACTGTAAATCAAAATACTTTAGTGTAATTAAATCTTCGAAAATATACTGAAATTAGCAAGTTATAGTATTCGCTTACTCTCCCGTTTGTTTGTACACCACTACCGATTTTTAAAAACGAAAAGCATCAAGGATTTACAAAATGCAAAAAACTTAGTCATTTCATTAATCAGTTTACAATTTCTAACCTGATTGTCGCCAAGGGGTCTCAGACACTGTCATCTTATTCGTATTTCAATCCAAACGGGAGTTTCTTTACTAACACGGCCGCCATGTGTGCGTGGGCGAGTCTATTTTTTCAGACAACAGGAGTGATTTTGTTCATCGTCTCCGATAAGTGCAGTTACATCCATTTGAACACATGTACACAGAGTCACACCGCTTGCCCTTTTTATTTTGTTCAATTGTGTTTTTGTTAATATAAATATTTAAGCTGGACATGGCAAATACTGAATGCAGACGACACAGTTTGTATCTTCTATGTATCACTGAAATGGACTTTTCCAGGAACCTGAAAATGACAGCAAGCAGACTCGTTGTTTACCCTGAAAACTTCCGTCTAGATGAAACGCGAAGAAGGTGACAGTGTCTCCTCATAGAGACAATCAGGTTAGAAATTATAAATTGATGACTAAGTTTTTTGCATTTTTTATATCGTTGATGCTTTTCGTTTTTAAAATCGGCAGAGTGTAGGCGAATACTGTAGTGACTGAAAAATATTCTCGTAAAGTTGATTCTTAATATATGTAATCATATCCTTTTTTTGTTGTTGCGAAAAACAGTCTAATGAATATACCTTCCTCATCAGATTCGCTGACGTTTTGAGCTCTATGAACTTTTTGTGATTTACAGTGCATTGTAATATAGAGATTTCGGTGAATATTTGGATTATTATTATTATTGGAATTTGTTTTTGAAGTTTTGGTTACTAATTTATTAGCATCAGTCTATACATTATAAGGGAGGTAATTCAATTAGACATAGTGACGGGATTCCCGAGTCATTACGATTGTTTGTTTTTTTTTAGACGGTCGACTGTTTACCGTACCTTAATATACTTTGACACAATATTAGGAAACTTTCGATATCCAGGTTACAATGACATGTAACATAGTTTCGTTGTAACAAGGAATCAGTTTTGAATTTGAACTTTAAGGTAAGACAATAAGTCACTAAACAATGTAGATATTTCTCTATTAGCATCAAGTTTCACTCTTCAATAATGAAAACCGTTTTCCATGATAAACGCTGCTCACTGAAAGTGACTGAATCAAACGTACAGTTCACAGACGACTGTAATAGACCGACTATTAAAATTTAGAAAGGAGGGGTGCCTGACATTATTTTGAAGAAAACAAATTCCGGTCCCGAAATAGCTTGACAAAAAAACAAACAATCTTGCTCTGATTTGTATAAAATCTAATTCTGTCCATCATTTTAGTTTAAAACAAATATCTTGTGATAAAAGAAAAAATAATCATCTGGTTTGAAAGCAATGATCAGCTTCCCCTCTCTCCTTCTACCCCCACCCCCACCGAAAATTAAATGGTAGGTCCCTAAGTTATAGGGGATGAGCACTTAAAAAAGAAATAAACTATGACCGAAAATAAAGTTACGTATTTATTTTTTTTTAAAAGGTTTCTTGTGGGATTTTTTAGTGGTTTCACTCTGGGGCTTTGTTAGATTTCTAACATGTGAAACTTGATGAGGTTGAAAATGGAGGTGGGGGGAGGGGGTAGATATTATTTTCCACTGGAATATGCTTTTATGATTCTGATTGTTCCTTGTCACAATAATTCAGAGAATTTCTGTTTACTAAACATGCAAGCAGTCTATTACCTTGAATAATGTGGGATTGTTTATTCACCTCCACGTAGAAGAGGAAAGCTATTGTACTATTGGTGTAAGCGTTACACAGATAAAAGCATATACATATACACTCTTAATGAATGTCAACTATTCCTTCTTTCTAGGCCATAGGAATCATTTTGGAGTGGGTTTCATAGCATACTGTTATACCATGATTCATGAAACTTTGTGAGGGGATGAATCTTGATACATCAGGAAACTACACTTAGTCACTGTGACCTACATATCATGCTTCACTGACTTGGATTTAATCTGAACCATCTGAATGTCAGAATTGTCAAACTTGCTTCTTTGCATCTCTGTTTGTAACACAACCTTACGATAAAATAAGGTAATGTGACCTACATTTCACATAATTCTAGATTATGTTAAGTTGTTGAATTTAGTTCATGACCACATTGGTTTTTGTGTCTACTGTATGATACCGTTGTACCCGGAATCGTGAAAATTGGCGAGAGGATGCATCTTGATGAGTACTAGAACTTCATCTTAAAAATAGGTCACTGTAACCCATATTTCACATTTCACTGACTTTGGTACAATTGTATGTTTTTACTGTTCATGCTCTATTCATTAAACTTGATGAGTGAAAATTCGGGATACATCTTGATGAACACTACTCCTTCATTTCAGTAGTACGTCGTTATGTTCCATATTTTACGCTTCACTGATTTGGGTTAAATCTTGTGTTTGTTTTTCATTTTTCAGGCACTGTTCATACTAGAATCGTAAAACTGATGATGATATGCATCGCTGTTACTACCACACCCTTGTAACAAAAGAGGCTCATCGTGACCTATATTTCATCATTACTGGCTTTGGTTAAGCTTTTACTTTCAGCTTATGACCACATGCGTTTTTGGCATGTTATATGCATACTATTCTAAGTAGAATCATAAAACTGGTGGATACATCTTGGTAAGTTATAGATCCTAATTGCAAAAAAGGTCTATGTGACCTGTATGTCTTGCTTCAGTGGCGTTCTTGAAATATTGTGTTTATAGTTAATTTATTGGGTGCTGTGTCTGTTCCAATCATGAAACTAGATAATTGTATGCATCTCTGTTATTACTACATTCTTAAAACCAAAGATGGTCTCTGTGACATACATTTTATGCTTCATCAACATGGGTTAATTAATTTGGTTTATGATCACATGTATTCAGCCATACTAGACCTATATACATCGTAGCCTACTCAAAGGGCACTTTCTTACCAATGCAGTTGGAAGTGGAAATAAATATTTTTTTATTCAATGTTAATGGCAATACATTGTAAATTGTGATATGTTACCCTCAACAGGTTGACTGTGTTTTGTACATGTGAATGAATATAGGAATTAGGTGAGTGGACTATATGGTGTATATTTTTCATGTGAGACCTTACCTGTAGTGAGTAATCAAGGGAATTATTGATGTATGAACTATGTTTGTACCGCAGGCTGTCACTCCAAGATTACTCAAAAGCATGTGACTTTCACCCAGGGAAATCTGACTTCTATGGATAGAGAATGATAACAGTTTGACAAGCAGATTTTAAGAACAATGATTTAAAAAAGCATAACTACAGAAACAACATTAATCTCTGGTTTTTATCAACATTAAAGTACCTCTACTTTAATACCATTGAAATGAATGTTCTTTTTATCATGTTTCATATTTTGTATGCCTTGCCACAGTAGGCAGTTAGGTAGATGGGTGGGTGGGTGTCGGGTAGGTAGGTAGTTTCAGAGTATGTCAGCACACTGCTGGCTGTGTAGTGCTGATTAAAAGTAAAAATTGTAAACATAAAAATAACTGAAACTTCAAATGTAAAGATTAAAGACTGCATACAATCTTTAGGTAAGATAGGTGCCAAGATCACGCTAGTCTGAATTTTTTGTTGATAAAATGTTTAAAATGGCTACAAGAGACTACTAATAGTACTATTGATCTCTGTAATCGTTGATTACACACTGGGTTATACAATTATTCAATGCATTGATTTAAATTCGGGTAACTGCCCGTTATTTAGGAGGTAAATGAAAATAAACATATATTGACCTAATATAATCATGTTGAACATTAGACTGTATACTTTATTTGAGGAAGCTAACAATCATAAGTAAAAGAAAAACAATCATAAGTAAAAGAAAAACAATTATAAGTAAAAGAAAATTCGTAAGTAATTAAGTGTTGTATAAAATAGTGGATTTGTATGCAATTGTGTAAATTTATGTGGTTTACCATTTTGATCGAAATCGAGGAGAGTGGCACACGTCATTTGGGGTTAAGACATATGAAAATTCATTAACATTCGTTGTATGTAGTTGCAACTGTACTACAAAAGCTTACAAGATAAATTCATTGTGTGAATATTAGAAAGACAGAATTCTAATAAATATGTAATAAATAGGACATGTTGTACATGACGATAACATTAGATAATGTTTTGATATCAGATTTGTTATTAGGAATATATACACAAAAATAGAACGGAAAGTGCTATATCTGGATCCTACGGAAGAATTCTTGATAACATTAACATAATTTTTAAATACGAATAAATAATATTTAAAAATTTGAATCCAGGGATAGCACTTTCCGCTCTGTTTGGTGTATATCTATAATTCTCATAACTTATATATACCTTGATTTCTATTGTACGAATCCTGAATAACTGTGTACTTAGATGAGAATTAATCACTGGGTCACCACGGGGGTGTGTCTGTACGCACGAATGCCTTACACCAGCGACTTTGTACCAGGATGTTTTAGTGATGTGTACATGGTCGAGATGGTACAGGGGTTGGTGCTTACAGGCAAGACAATGGGTGCCGTTACCCGAGGACCAAGAAAGATATTGAACATTTGGAAAATGAAATATATCAATATTACAATATAATAAATAATGAAAAATAACAAAACTTATGGAATAAAATGGACAATTACAATCAATGAGATGTAAGGTAATTCAAGGAGTAATGCTAAGATAAAAAAAAGATACTTGGATATGGGGGAAAACTCACAAAATATTCCGTTAATTTAGAAAATAGTAATTAGAGTAATAAAATCGTATATTCATTTGGCAACGAATATATATATACGAAAGCTTTTTTACAACAACAAAATAAGTTTTATGGTGAAAGTGCTGTTTTGAGGAGAGAGAACGTTAAGATGAATTACGTTCAAATGAATGTAAGTTTACTAATAATATGTCACAAAGTTTGGAATGTGAAATTACTTATCGAGACTTAGCAAAGGTAAGTAAAGATATGCCTAATGATAATAGTCCAGGTTTGAATAGATTTACTTTGGATTTACCCGCTTTTCCGGTCCGTGAATAAGGAGACATACCGGTAATCTGCAATTATTTTTACATATGTGTCTTCCTGCTGTGAATGTCCAAAGTTTGGTCAAATTATATTTGAAAAAGTCTTTGTAACAGAAATTTATCATAAGCCAGGTAGTCCAATAAAATATTGCTCCAGCAAATGGTTATCATATTGACAAAAACAATCCACCAAGTTCAGTGATTGTACATCAAGTGGTATAGTAGAAGGAAGAACAGACGAACAGAGGGTAACACAATGTTCCAATCCTAAAGCGTGAATCGCAAGATAACATCAAGATGCACTGTATATCATTCATCAAGGGTATCAGACGTGAAGATCACAAAACGTTTGAACCCGAGTTTGAGATTGAGACTTATAAAGCCAATCACATAATGCGTTACATTTGAAAACTCACTTTTGATTGGCTTAAAATGATATCTCAGTCTCAAATGAGAGTTTTGTGATCTCCATGTCTGGTTTCCTTCACCCACATATATTCTTCTGGAAAATCCTACTCAAATTTGAAGGTTGATTGAAGAGATAAATATGTGAAGTCCTTGAAATTCAGTTTGAAAAACTGTCTCGAGAACACGAGTTAAAATAAAGGTATCTTCAACTGAAAAATCAAAAATCAACGACACTATCATACACTATATGTGCATGGAGTATGTTCCAAAGTATCATCTATTGTTTCAAAGAAACAACGAGAACACAATGAGTACACTTGTCAATTCCTTCAACACAATTAACACACTTGCAAATTTATTAAATTTAACCATTCTTTCTATTTAATATCTTGCATGAACAATTGTAAACTTTTACACAACATAAATAAGGGAACAAATATTCATTGTGATAGACTGAACAGTTTCAGAGAAGTTATATAAATATTTCACGAGTTTAACATAAAAATAACAATGTCGGTATCATTTTAAGACAGCTTATCTACTATCCTGAAAGTTCAGCTCTTTACACAAATATCAATAAATTGTGGAAACGAATTAAACGGGATAATTACCTAAAGTTACTGGCTGCTACGTACCAAAAACCAACACTTTGTTTCTAAGTGATGATTGTTAGGATGTTGATTAGGAACAAGGAAAGCATCTAACTTAACGAGAGTACCGTATACACTCGCGATTAAACCGATACCAACTGCACACTGCATAGACCCAGATCTGACGTCGCATAATGCGTCGGCAGATCTGGGTCTATGCAGTTTGCAATAACTAATCAGTAGAACAAACAACATAGACCCTGATCTGCGGCGCATTATGCGACGGCAGATCAGGGTCTATGTTGTTTCCATTTTTACCCAAATTATACGCGAGTATATACGGTAGCCTTTAGTTGTGGATATTTTGAAATATCAGTATGGGTGATCGCGCAAAAGTATGACTCTGTCTTCTATATCAAGGATAAGAAAGCAATGGAAACAATGATTGAATATAACCTTGCTATTTCCAGACGAAACGAAAGGAGTTTTTGTGGATTGTTTAAAACAAAAAAAAAAAAAAAAAAAAAAAAAATTAGTCAGACTTGATTTCTTGATTTTTCTTTGCATTACATTTGCGTTATCCAATAAATAATGTTTATCATTGTAAGGAATAAGTGTTACTTTGTTCATTTTGATGCTAAACATTTCGTGATTTTATGACCTAATAAGTTCATTTCTTGGTAATTTTCTTTATAATCAAAAAGACAATTTCTGACATCTCAAATTGTATATTCTCTTTGATCTCGCATTTCTTTGTTCCTTTACAAAATTTCACTTCGTCTTTGTTCGTCTTAAATGAATAGAGTTTGTATTCTAGCCCACAGAACGGTCTAACTGGATCACCGGCTGGCTCATCGTAGAAACGTCAAGGAACTTTCTCATTCATCTGTTTTAAACCAGACACGTTTTCCTTGAGATAGTCACTAGTTTCATGGAACTTGATGTCATCCTTCATATCGCTGTAACAGTTTTCTGTTTTGAATTAAATGCACACTGAATCTGTATTCGTCATAAGTAGTCTTGCCGTAGTAAGAAGCAGCAAACGTCAACATTTTCATCACTCTAACACATTAAAACCACCATAGATAGGTTTGGATACTTTGCATTTATTTTTATTCAGACTCACTAGCATCAAAACATCATATATTATTGTTCTCCTGGCGAATGATATATCATTTTGACATATAAAAAATGTATGTTCATCTGTACATACTTTTAGTGTTGTCCTCTATCGAAGGATTTTCCATTTGCTTTCAAAACACTGAATTGTTCATCAGTTTGATTAAGTTCTTTTCGATTTCATTGTTCGCTTTTTGCCTAAAACGTGTGTTCAGTTGTATGTACAATTTCAGCCAAGGTTGTTTGTTCAGACAAGACAATTATGTGTATCTTTCTCACTTTTAAACAAAATGGAAAGTAAATCTTTAAGTTTATGGAATGCATTACATATTTTTAATTATTTTTCAATGCACAGAAGAGTTTCAATTGGTTTTGCACTCTTGTAATCAACAAGCAATTTATTTTGCAAGGGAAATATTCATTTTCGTCTGGAATTAAAATTTCTTTCTCTGGATCAAGTGGGTAGACCTGGAAATAATCATGCAACTCCAAAGGTATTTTCAAATCAACTTCTAATATGTGATCAGTATCAATATTTGTCAGGTATTTAGAGAAGATTTACTTCTACCCATCGAGACTGTTGGTCGTTTTCCCATGTAATATTATTTACCGTTTTGTATTGGCTCGTAGCCCGTTCATATATATTATTATAATATTGGTAAACAATGAATGACCTTGTCGTTGACCTTTCGTTCTCGGCTTCGTTGTTGGCTTTGCCGTTTCGGGAAGAGAAAAGAGATTATTCAGAGCCTGAATAAGAAGGTGTACCGTAACTAAATGGCTGCTCTCTGGGACAGCAAAGTCTTTGCTTTGCAGGAATTGGACGTTCCCATCATCTTTAATCGTACCATCTTCGTTTGCATAGAATTCGTAATTTGCTTTTGCGCATGTATGTGGTATCAAACTAGTTCCACCTATTATTCATGACTCTATCATCCGGAAAAGTTCTAACTAACTACCGGATATCTTTACACTAACATCCTAAGCTAGTTCTGGTGAACTGAGATAGTGAGGTGACGTTTATAGTTTTTCACACAGACATTCATAATTTAAAGCGTTAAAGTATATTTTGTGCGTAAAAGTCGCGTAGAACAACTAATGTTTGAATGTTGAAGTGTAGAGTCATATAATTCATATTCTGGTAACAGTTATTTCATTTGTTTGAATCGTTAAGTGATGAGTAAAACATCCTTGATGTTTCATCGAATCTATCGAAATTGTCAAAGCACTCATAGATAGATGAACAAAAGTATATATATATATATATATATATATATATATATATATATATATATATATATATATATATATATATATATATATACAATGGTTATGAGCGGGACCTCTAAAAATTCCAGTCAAGGGATCATGGTCACGAACTTTAATATCTTCTATTGCTTCGTTACAAATTTAGCATACTTTTTTAAGATAAAATGTTTTTCACCATCCACTGAGAATAACATAGGTTTTGCATTGTTTGGTCTTAATTCGTCGAACACTATTTTGCATGTCTTACCCAAAAAGTAGCAGAAAACTGAATGCAATTAGTAACGCTTTAAACGATTGGTTTGTAACATATATGAATTTAATTTTAGGTACAAACAAAACCCTGCTGGAACATATTTAGTTTTTTGCACTGTACCAGCTTTACTATTGCTTTGAAACACCTTACCTTTGCCAACGAGTCTCCGACCTCCATAGTACTATTACAATCTTACGGCACGACGATACTTTCAAAATTACAATAAACAACATACAGAACTTGTAACTGGTTGTGACATTTTTTTCAAAAAATCGTTTAATTTATTCACTGTAGCTATTACATCTATTGTATCTTTTAAGTTGTCTACGCTGTAACCTAATTACTTGTGTTTTTCTCATAAGTTCTGTGGTGTATGGAAAAATTCATGCATTTTTGTTTCAGATATATCTTTTCTCATGTTTGTTTATCAGTGATGACACAAATCTGGACACACACACACACATATATATATATATATATATATATATATATATATATATATATATATATATATATATATATATATATATATACAGTTTGATTTGTGAAGTCCGCCTGAGGAATATTACTCAATTATAAGTTTTTTATCACCTGACGCGCCGAAGCCAGATAAACAATGGCGGTCAGTAAAAAAAATCCGGTAGCCTGAAGCTCTGGGCCTATCTAATTTCAGATCGGGCCCCTCCTGTACTCTAAATGAAATGCCCATCGGGTTTGTTGAAAAAGAATCTAATTTTTCAATCACTGCATATCACTTCGTCAATGTGTTTTAATCAGCTGTTATTTAAGGTCATTGTCATATATGGTAGGAGCAGCGGATCTCACTAAAACTGGACACGATTTTTGTTTTGAAATATTGAAATGAGTAGAAACAAGCACAATACATGTTAAATATGTATAATAGATTCGCTCAGTAAAAATCCTTGTAACCATCGTCAATTCTAGTGCTGCGATTATGTACGGGTTAGGTCATCTTAGTTAGGAAAGCGTCGTTGATACACTTAGTTTCATGTCAACGATGATCGAAGTGGATCGACCACTGTTGGCTAACGAAGATGGGACTAGATATACTAGCGCCATGTGAAGAGACTAAGAAATCTACTTGCTGCCCAAAGTCAAATTTATTATGGAATTCGCTGATTTGAGGACAGAAAGGACAAAAATTGGAATTATAAGGACTAAATGAGCACGGTTTGGTATTTATCGAGTGTACATTTTACTTAATCATTTAAAAAGTTAACATAAAGTACTCCGGATTTTGTCTACCTTGTTAGTGATTATGTAGAATTTACACCTCGATAAATATCCAACGGTGAAAATTGAATTCTATAGTGAAAAAAAAGAAACACCTACTGTTTTTATGTTGTACATTTTTTTAAAAACTTGTTTGTTTTTAACCCGCTCAGGCAAATCTATATATGATTTTCCTCTGAGCGTCTGGCAATTATGTACGTGCAGCGTTAAATATTCAATCTCGAACATTCATTTTGTACTTTCTATTATTTTGATATGTAAAATGTCAAATAAACCTTCAATGGCATTGTCTATTTCATCTCTGTTCATTATGCTAATAGGTATTATTCTGTGATACAATTCTCTGTTCATTATGCTAATAGGTATTATTCTGTGATACAATTCTCTGTTCATTATGCTAATAGGTATTATTCTGTAATACAATTCTCTGTACAATGGCATTATCTATTTCATCTCTGTTCATTATGCTAATAGGTATTATTCTGTAATACAATTCTCTGTTCATTATGCTAATAGGTATTATTCTGTGATACAATTCTCTGTACAATGGCATTATCTATTTCATCTCTGTTCATTATGCTAATAGGTATTATTCTGTAATACAATTCTCTGTGCAATGACATTATCTATTTCGTCTCTGTTTATTATGCTAATAGGTATTATTATGTGATACAGTTCTCTGTACTCAACATTCTCATCCTCCTTGGTGGGTCTCTTCCTAGTCTGGTCGTTACGTCTAGATGAACTTTTGCAGGACCAAATTTTCCGATTTTGCGAGTGATGATGTTTTTTAAGTATGGTTCAATGGCATTAAAAAATTCAAGCACAACTTGACTGTTACCGCCGTAAAATCTGTGATAATTTATTTTTCTTTACTGAATTTTTAAGTCTGTTAGTGACAATTCTGTTAACATTTTGCTTAGTCATACTAATAAATTATTTTGTTGTTTATAAACGTATCAATGGTACCAATGGAGTCTGTAATTTTTTTTCTTCTGAATTTGTTTGGAATCAGTAAACCAAGCGTTGATTTGTTCAAAAGAAATTGTTCAACATATATTTCACTACTAATTGTTTTACTGTGAAAATAATTTTCAGTATATATTTACATTATTTTGATTTAAGTTAGAAAATTTCAAAGTATATTTCAGTATTTCAATTAAGTTAAGTTGAATTTTATATATATATATATATATATATATATATATATATATATATATATATATATATATATATACATACATACATACACACACATTAAAAATAACAGGTTTTAAAGTGTTGGTATAAAGCAATTTGATATATAAATACTGTTGGTATATACAATTGTGATTCGCCTATGGCGTATGATTACGCATATAAATATGATTTCAACAGCAGGCTATTGCTTCTATACTCTCTAGAACAGTGATGAATTTCCACTTATTAATAATTAATGACATAAGAAAAGAACGAGAGAAAATATTAATAATCCCCGTTTACTAAATGAATTAAACATGGTACACAATTTCAGCGAAACCCCCTCCGCTTTCTCTTTTATCTCTCTCTCTCTCTCTCTCTCTGTCATGCATAAGGGACCAATATACGTGGAAATCTGTAGAGTGAGAGAGAAAAAGAATTTGAGCTGGATGAAAATTTTGAACTTGAACTTACACCAAGTAACCTACAAGAACCTGGGTCGTCGGAATGGTATGTGTACACTTTCCATTGGATTTATCTACAGTGTTCACAATCCCAATGACGCAAAGTTGCAAAGGCCTGTCGAGAATGTACGGTAAATTTCTTGCTTGTAAGGAGGCATCCCCATACTGTAATCTATATTATCCTTTTTTTTTTTTTTAACCTATAACAAGGTTAAAAAACATCTCATTTTTAAATATTAAAATGTCCGAGGACTGCTCTTCCCCCTCCCCCCCCCCTCTCTCTCTCTCTCTCTCTCTCTCTCTCTCTCTCTCTGATTGTTGGTCAGGCAGCAGACTAATCGATCAACAGAGAAACATAGGGATGGACAATAAAAGAAATAATCTTACGATAAATCCCCCCTCCGCTCTCTCCCTCTCTCTCTGTTGGTTGGTCTATCAGCACATCAGTTTTACCTCAGTGTATCTCTCTGGACGATTGTCGCAAGGTACTGGCGAAAATCCGTGAAAAAAACGAGCTTAGCGGATTTTCTCCTGTGTAATGCGACGATGTCTCTGAACCTATGAATGATTGTAAAATATACAGATAAACCGACCAACGGAAAGGGGAAAGAGAGTGATGGAATACAATAATAATCGTATTGTCGGTAGCAATGTTAATGAAAGCATAACAATGACTTAGATCATTTGTAAAGAAATTGAAATGTTTGAATTACCTCTTGTTTGTTCGTCGTTCCGCTTTGTCCACATTTCCCATTCGTTTCAATACACTCGCAGGTGACTGAATGGATACGCGTCCTCCATTTAAACCAACGTTCTTGTTTAAATCATAAGCGTGTCGTTTATTTATTTAATCAATATGAATGAAAAAGAAGCTCAAGAAAAGAAGCAAATTATCAAATAGGATTGTGAATAGCTGCAGTAGGTGCGAAACTACATTTTGTAGCGGACACACTGGGCAGGGATGTGAAGATTTCACTCCCTCTGTCAAACCACAATTTCCTGTAGTCAATCTTAACTCCGTTGGAAATGCAAGTATGTGTATTTGTATGTGATATAAATAAAATATATGTATAGTATATACGCTGTATCTTTGATTTACCACTCGTTGTATAAATTGTTCATTTAAAAGGAAACTCGGCAAGCCTCGTTTCCTTTAATGAAAAACGTATACATCTCGCGGTATATCAATGATACAGCGTACATAATATGCATATATATATATATAAAGACCAATTCTGCTGATTATGATGGAAAATGACTTCATATTACTCTCGTTAACAGAATAAATTCAACACTCAAGTACATTCGTAGATTAAACAGTAAAAAGTAAAATAAAATGTGTTAGCATTGAATATGTAACAATATATTTAATAAAGTTAAGCTGAATCCATTTACCAATACGTGCAAACCTAGCCTAACAAGGGTAAAAAAAATACATATCAACACATTTTCTTCCCTACTTTCCTCATTCTTTCCACGAGCCTTTTCGCTCTATTAGGTACTTGATCGTACCATTTACTATCTACCATTTCGTCCGCTGCTTTATCCCAGTCCCCGCTGTTAACAGCCTCTCGAAATTTCTTGAATTTCTCCAATCCCGTGTGACCAAGATTAAACCTCATGTTCAAGATGATCAACTGGACCTCATTCGGTAGATTCTGGAAATCCTCGAAAAGTTTACAGCAACTCTCTATTGCCGCCTGTACGTCGGCTTTGAACGCTTCCTCGATCCTCTCCTTAGAGACCTTTGTTCCCAACGGCTTACCGTTTTCAGGGTCCTCAGTGGTGACTTTGTGGCCAATTCCAAAAGTGGGGTTTCCTGTAGTGTCTTCATAGATTTCTTCTTTGTATCCTTCATCATCTATCAGTTCCTTTCGAAGCTGAGCCAAAAAGTCAGCATCTGTAATACAAAAGACACATAGAGATCTCGGTTACATTTCGTCACGGTTTACGCTTGAAATTTGTTTAATATTTGTATGGAATTTACACATTCTCTTAGAACGCTTTGTTCCATTCATTATCGACTACTTTGTTTGAGTTCCAGTCAACATGGATTGGGTATTGCTTAAAACATACACAGAGGTCTTACTTGAGTACTCATTTCAAATGAAATTTATGAAACTCGTCGAATAATTTCAATCTTTTTGCGAGCCTTTGTGAGGAAAAGATTAAATTATGCGAAGAGTTTCATCGAGAGCTATCGAAGGACAAAAATTGACGCACGCACGGACAGACCCATCTACACGCGGATTAAATAAAACACACACCACAGATACACAAACAAGGGATATCATTGATTGCACTGTCTGCGCCAAAGAGCTGATATAATAACGCAAGCCCCTAAAACAGAGAAACAATATTTATTTGAAACAATAGGACCCTTACTGTTGAGGCTGTGCTTACACAACAGTAAATGTTACATTTTATGACGTTTACAGGTGCTGTGTCAACAGTAAATATCACAACAACGGTAAATATCACAACAACGGTAAATATCACAACAACGGTAAATATCACAACAACAGTAAATATCACAACAACAGTAAATATCACAACAACAGTAAATATCACAACAACGGTAAATATCACAACAACGGTAAATATCACAACAACAGTAAATATCACAACAACAGTAAATATCACAACAACGGTAAATATCACAACAACGGTAAATATGACAACAACGGTAAATATCACAACAACAGTAAATATCACTATTTATTCCTTATACTAACAAACTTGCTTTCAGAGTCGCCGCTAAATGTCATATTGTGACATTTACTGGTTGTCAGTAGACTCAGTAAATGTCATATTGTGACATTTACTGGTTGTCAGTAGACTCAGTAAATGTCATATTGTGACATTTACTGGTTGTCAGTAGACTCAGTAAATGTCATATTGTGACATTTACTGGTTGTCAGTAGACTCAGTAAATGTCATATTGTGACATTTACTGGTTGTCAGTAGACTCAGTAAATGTCATATTGTGACATTTACTGGTTGTCAGTAGACTCAGTAAATGTCACAAACGACAGTAAGTGTTACATTAAATGTGTCTCTTCAATTGAACATTTGTTTTGTAAGGAAAATATATGCGAGGTAGGAGCGGGATTTCATAATCTGGACTCCTTCCTTTAAGATTGTACGCTTGGTGCTGAACTATTAGGTTGCCATGATTTACATGGTCTCTGCAATAGAATTTACCGATTTACTGAGACACATCTTAAATTACATCAGTTGAACTTCATGAAATTCAAAGAAATCGTTTCAGCTTCCTCTTCCATGCCAATTCAAGGCAATGTGACCTCATTCTGAGTTCCAGATAACACACAGAGGAAATACTAGCATGCACGTGCGGTCTGAGATTTGAACAGTGAATCTTTGTAACACCAGCATAAATACTAGCTAAGGAGCCCAAAGCTCATATATATATATATATATATATATATATATATATATATATATATATATATATATATATATGCTTCTTCATTTATTATAAATTTAGAAGGTTAAGTCACAAGATAAACTTGACTGCTTATCGGAGAAAAACTGGGGACTTCGTGTTCCTCCTGTACGTGCATGCGTGCAAGCACGGAAACTTGGGGTGTCTATTCAACATTTGGTATTTTCTGTGCTCCTCTCAAGTCAAGTCAACTGGGCTAGTGATCATTTGCCTCAAGCAATGAGTCGTGCTGATTTTTTAGTGTCGCAATTGTAGCATTTTATCATCTCCAATTTAGTAAGATTTCAAATAACACGATAGTAGGGCTGCACTAATGAAAATCGGTTATTTTAAAATAATAACTAGTGTTATGGCGGATATAGATATAAATTGTTTGGTCAAATGATAACCTCGAGTCTTAGCTCCAGTGAAAATCGGCTTTTGTTTTAGTGTTGACGTGTCCCCCTCAAAATATACCTTAAAATTGTCTGATCTCTAAACCTCAAGCTGCAGATAAGGGATAAAAGTTAGAGCTCAGAGCTGCAGAGCATAGCATACTAGATTAAAACGCAAATAAGACTCATGTAGTTTGAGAAGATACGTAGCTATCTTACCGTCTATCACGCAGTCTTCCTTCGTCTTTTTGGTCGTAGTTGTGCTAGTGGAACACTGGGTGGTTGAAGTTATTTCTGTAGTTGATGATGCTTCCAGGGTTGTGGTTGTCTCTGAGGTAGATTGATTTGTCGATGTGGTAGATGGTGATTCACTAATGGATGAGGTCGTTTCTGCATAAAAGCTTGTAGTCATTTCATTTGCAGTAGTTGTGTTATGTTCAGTAGTGGTAAGTTGTGTTGTGTTGGGAGCTGATGTTGAGCTTCCTTCAGAAGAGATTGTAGTAGTGGAGGAAGAAAAAACAGTCTCACTTCGCAGTGCAGTGGTCGGAGTTGCGGTTGGGTATGTAGTCACAAACGGTGTTGTAGTATCAGAAGCCGATGAAGATACGTACAGAGTTGTGTTTTCAGTGGAGGAACTCACAACCGTGGACGAAAGATCGACCGTCTCATTTCCTTGTGAGGTCGTCGGAGCTGCGGTTGGGTATGTAGTCACAAACGGTGTTGTCGTATCAGAAGCCGATGAAGATACGTACAGAGTTGTGTTCTCAGTGGAGGAACTCACAACCGTGGACGAAAGATCGACCGTCTCATTTCCTTGTGAGGTCGTTGGAGCTGTGGTTGGGTATGTAGTCACAAACGGTGTTGTCGTATCAGAAGCCAATGAAGATACGTACAGAGTTGTGTTTTCAGTGGAGGAACTCACAACCGTGGACGAAAGATTGACCGTCTCATTTCCCTGTGAGGTCGTCGGAGCTGCTGTTGTGTATGCAGTCACAAATTGTGTCGTTGTATTAGAAGCCGATATAGAGGTAAACAGAGATGTGTTTTCTGCAGAGGAACTCGTAAGTGTTAAGGAAGAATAGACCGTTTTGTTTCCTGGTGTAGTCCTAGGAGCTGTTGTGGACATATTCACAGGTGACGCAGGCACTATTGTCAGCTGCGAAACGCATATGACAAAGATAAATAGCCAAAGAACACTTGTGCTGTTCCTTTGATGCATCGTAGATGCCATTTATCCAGTAGGCGCAGTTTTGTAAATTCTGTGTGCGAAATAGAAAGGAAGATATTATTTTTTCTGCTTTGTGGAATACCAATATCTTTCAAGTTTAAACAAGTAGATCTCTTGAAAGAAGAGGATCATGGCGTCATATCAAGAAAAAGAATTCCCTCAAAATAAAAGAACACGGATAAACCAGCGGTCACTGACGTATTATAACCCGTTTAAATGCATTATTTACATAAGTGTCCAAATTTACCAACGTATGCAAATCTACACACGTGTTTCAAGTTCGTTATGTTAATGAATTCCTACCCGCATGTAAATTTGCATGGTGTGTAAATTTGCACAATATCTGAAGGTAGTTGAAAAGCAGATTAGCACAGGTGTACATTTTGCACGTTGTTCTAATTTTGGCATGTGAATCCATTGTAAAATATGCACACTTGGGTATTTTTAATTATTCATTTAAAACTTACCAATAATGTATATACAAGTTTATTTGTGACATTTCATAACGTTTTGGTGGTCAGTCTAACTATATACGGCCACTTGGTGCTAGTGGTACGAGTTTGTTTCTAAATGCACGTATTTCTATACGCCCCTGTCTGTATGTCTTATGAATTATTTCATGTTATGTAAGGTATGTTACGGTTTTGTATGATATCGTTCAGATAGATGGGTGGGAGGGTATGTATGTATGTATGTATGTATGTATGTATGTATGTATGTATGTATGTATGTATGTATGTATGTATGTATGTATGTATGTATGTATGTATGTATGTATGTATGTATGTATGTATGTATGTATGTATGTATGTATGTATGCATGCATGTTCCCATTAGTGATAGTCAACTTAGCCATTGGCTGCTAATTTTACCAGATGGCTACCAAATGATATGAAATAATTTATTTGTGTTTCTGTATTTTCCTTCTTTGTTTATTGCCAAAGAAAGGGAGATGTGTTATGATTACCACCAAAATTCTGATAATTGACGCAGCTGGACTACTACTGGAATTTTTTTAATGGGAACGTATTGTGAGCGATTCTGGGTCCTAAATATGCTAGACGCGCACCACCCAGTTATCCAGAGAATCTTAAGTATGTAGAGTGGCAATGGAATAATGTTGTGAGTTAAAGCTTTTTTTTTACAAGGAAGTTAGGGTTTATTGGGTCATGATCATGATAACAAGATTACAAGGAAAATTAGTGCGGTTCTGCCACGTGTGGTTCCACTGCATCATAAGCTGATGCTAATACGTTCACACAGCATAAACGACAGCAAATGAGAAGCAACAAATTGCGAGTTGAAAAGGTTCTAGCACTATTTACATCATGACGCTAAATCACATGCCCGTGTATCCCGCTGGCAATAATCAAAGAATGGTATACCGTACTACTTTTGACAACAAAGAAACCGCGCCTTCAAAGAACGGCGCTACCGCGCATGTCCTTCGCCACTGGTTCACTGAAATACGCATAACCCAGATATATAACACTGGGTGAGAAGTAAAGGGTACCGCATGAGGCCTAGGGATGAACACCCGAACACGTGCAAGTTGTGCACCGAGGCCGCGTCAGCGGTCGAAGCGTACTATGCACGTGCAAGGATTTTTATCGAATTTAAACCACGAGGTCGAAGGTGGTAGCTTACTTACACATCTGGCTTTTCAACAATTTCCATGACATACAACATTTTTTTAATTGCCATTTATAAGTACTTGTAGGAAATAGAGATTCAACAAGTGTACGTAACTCATGTTGTGGGAAAAGAGAAGCCTTGTATCAGATGCACATCTCATAGAGATTGAGATTCCTCGCTGTCAAGAATGACGTAACCTAACAACAGTCGCGTGAAGGGACTACTACAGTTACGCTATATTTAAATGCAATGTACAATGTGATTAGATGGATGGGATCTAAAAGTAAAAGAATAACGTTACAACATAAAATGTTGTATTTTTATTATGAAATAATTGTGTAGGGTATATAATAAACTCATCATCTGTACAGTAACTTGATCTGGGTGCTTGTATCGCATCTTTTTTAATGGCAGAAGAACATCGGGTCTCACACGATCCTATGTCCTTCCGCTATCAAACTCGACGCGATGCAAGCAACCATATCGAGTTACTATACTGACAACCTGCATATGCTTTTACGATTTATATGGAAAAGATGAAAATAAAATAAGAGAGTGTTCGAAAAATTAAAGCCAAATATCCTCTGCAGTGAACATGAGAATGGAGGTTTGAAAATGATTGATATTCGGGATCTGCGAAATTATTTTCTATTGATGTTGATATCCAAGTTGAAAACTGGGCCAGTCTCCTTCCAAAAAGAATTCAATGTATTATTATGATGAATTTGGGAACAATTTGGAATATTTAGGGTAAATACAAGCTTAGAAGATAAGAAATATACACATTTGTTGACTGGCTTTTATCACTTTTTTTTAAAGGTATAGTTAATAAATGAAAAGGAGGCACATCTTGGAGAGAATGATCTGTTTGAACCTTTATGGAATAATTGTAAATCCTAATATCAAAGAAAAGTTTTGAATTCTCAAGCACTGATAAGAAATGACATCGTATATATGTAAATGATATTTTCAAATCAGGAAGACCAGTCTCATATGAGGAGTTACTAAAAAGCGTGCAATATTTTCCATCTCATTGCTTAGACTGGTTTATTCTAAATAACATCTTGAAATATTTAGTTGCTAAGGATGAATCTGGAGTCTCTTTTACGGAATTATGTTTTCATAATAAACCAACTATTGAACTTAACGCCAAGAATACAGAATGTTAATTGTCACAGTTAAGAATTGTGAACCATATGCATGCATAATATTGATAGAAATATTCTCCTTATCTGTAAGGAAATTATGGTGAATATTGGAAGCTCCCATTTGAATGTACTTAGGAAACACGATTAAGGGCATTGCAGTGGAAAATACTCCACAACATGTACAGCACGAATATCCTACTAAATAAATTTAAGATATTTTCGAACGAACATTTTCCATCCTGTGGTGAAACAGAATAATATAATATATAATATATAGAGCATTTTCCCTTATATGCTCTCACTTAGGAAACTTTGGTCTTATGTAGAGAAACATTCTTATAAAAACATATATGAAAATCAAGTTGACACTGAAAAATGTAATGTTTTAAATACCACATGTAAAAAAAACTATTTGTTAAATTTAACAGGTAGATCAAAGATCAGCAAGTTTAAATATGGAAACATCATAAATGTGTATCTCATATTTGAAACGAGGATGGCACTTAGAAAATATAAGTTCTACTCATATGGAAACCTTCATTTTGATATCATAATATGGAATACATATGAAATATCGAACAATCCTTCGGTGCGTATCTTAGTTTCTAATGTGGTAGTGTATCACATTTTACAAGCCATTTTGAGTATTTATCCCAACATTAGAAAATATTGTACTGTGACACATGGGATGGTTCCCTGTCTCATGCCCAACTATCAACGGGGAATATAAAATTGTATAAAAATGATATGTACGTTATTAAGCCATATACTCAGTCTTAACGTTTAAAGAGACAAACTCCTTACGGAGCCCCGCTTTTTGAAGTGAATCGAGGTCAGTGAGAGATGGTGCTTGTGTATATTGTGTACATTTAATTGGTCAATCTGTCAGTCGTGTATTTGCCTTGACGGATTCAGATGGCTACTAAACCGACAAAATCTAGAGCCTGGTATTTGGTACGGTGAGTGCTTATTCTGATGGAACGAAGGTTTCTTCTTCAATAGGCGAATACTAAAAATAACGTTTCTTAATATTCAGAAAAGGTTCTTCTTTCCCTTGTTTATTTTCATTCTTTACTTTGTTAGAAGAAAGGCTCATACAAATCAATTAATGTTCTCACTTTATGATTTCTGTAGATTTCTATTTTGAAAATAGTAATGTTCGATAAGACTCCATTCATGTTTGTAAGTTAGTTTTTTTTTGTAAACGGTGAGTCCACAATTTTCAAGCCTTGGAACCGTTTCAATGTCTGGGGCAATATTGAAATAAAAATATTTCTTTTCTACACAAAAAATCAGAAAATTGATTTCTTTTAGGGTCATTTAGAAGACAAAATACTTTTGCTTCAGTGAGTAAAAATGATCATGCTCTTGTTGATGTATCCTTCTTCAATATATATACATATATTGTAGAATTTCTGAATTCTTGTCAGAATGAAATTTTAAATTGAAAAAGTGTAGATATCGAAATATTTGCCACATTTGCACGAAAGCATACAATGTTATTATTATTAGACATAATCTTTGTAGTAAAGTTTTGTTTACAAACTATCAGCTTTATACATTCGCAAGAGTGTACTAACTTTAAGCAGAGCGTAAAAACTATTATATTTACTGACTATATTTAGTAGCAAAATTCAGTACTTTAACTCACCCTTCCCCACGCTTACTTTTGCACATGGGCAGTTCTTCAAGAATGTAAATCAAGTGTTCAAGGTAAGGTATTCAAGTACTTGAAGACTCGGGCATGTGAAGCTTGAACACCAGTGCACGTGTGAAGTCCTTTTCAGACCAGGCTCTTCCGTCATGAAACTTTACTCAACATTTCGAGCAAAGAATGTTGCTCCAGACTTAAACAAATTACTCAAAATGTACAAATGCATCCATTTGTTTGGTTAGAATATTTACGTGTTGGATTTGGAGTCGAATCACGTTATGCGGAGAAGACAGGTATTTGAATTATTAGTTACCGGCCGAGTTGCAGGTCTTCAATGTACTTGCAGATCCGGCACGTGACTGGTGCACGGAGCGAGCAAAGCGTGCCAGGTCTGAAAGCACTTTGAAGACCACGCGACGAAGGCAGAAACCGACTTGCATAATGGTTCTTTTGCTTGATATTGCATTCACACACCACGCAGATGCCAGTTACAGAGTGGTTTGTACTAAGATACATAGAATCACAGAAGGAATTACTAAGAAAATAAAACAACTTTGTATCTTCTAATAATTTTTACCTTTTTTGATAAAATGTTTGTAAAAATCGATGTCATTCTCTCCCTAGTAACAGTGTATCTAATTTAACAAATTAATCACTCGTCATCTATTATTTGGACAACTTTTGTAAGCCTTTGTACTCTTATATTTGTCTTTTAAAATAGTACGTAATCAATATTAAATTAGCATTCTCACACTTATTTGTATCAGTTAAATTTTCGCATACATTTATTTTGCATATGTAATCATTTTGGTTTTAAGCTATTGTGGTCCAGAAACGCCTATCAAGGTCAGCCCGATTATAATCGACTGATAACTTTTTTTTTCTCATGAAAATTCTTGTGAAAAATTTAATTATGGATCAATTCGGTTTTACCAAATTGAGCTATTTAACAGTTTTTCAATGTCCAGAAAAGCCAGCCTACCTTGTGAGTTTGTGTTTATTTTCTATATTTGGGGGCGGTCGAGAAGTACCATGTTTATACTACTCAAAATGATTTATTTCTAGTATAATGTAATGCACACGTTTCATGCTGATGTCACCTTTGACGTACGTGCGTTTTCTGCAGTTTCATAATACAAATCCGCATTACGACACGAGGAATCTGCTTCACCTGTTTTGAGGTGATCATTATTTATCAATGTTATGCACAACCCAACTCTTAACTTATACTTAACTGAAACACAAAATGTATCATGCTCATTTCAGTAAGAAGTAGCATATGAGTAAGTCAGTAAAAATACATGTATACGACGTTATACAATTTTTTTTAATAGATTGCCTCAATGTGCAACAAGCAGTGATAATTGGTTACGTTGGAATGTACGCAAGACTGCTGTAGTGCACTACTGTATTATTTCTCAAAGCTATGACATGCAGAATTCATTGACGCAAAAGTACTTATTTTGCATATTATGCTTAATATAAAGTTTGAAAGTTATTTATTCAGGAACTCATTTTTTTCTGGCATATTTGCGTGTATATATTGCGTCTGTTTGGATATTTTGTCGATGTTTCTAAAATTCAGGACAAATGCAAAGTAATCAATCTCGTGAAATTATAATTTTTCGAGAAATATGATATTTCCTTTTTGAAAATTCGCGACTATACCATAGGGGGTTTCCGTGTCTGTGTGCAAGTACGTGGACCTGAATGAATCCTCGCGATCGTTAAATCTCAGTGTATTGTCACATCGTGCATCAAGATTAAAATCAAAATAATAGAAATATTTCGTAAATAGCAGAGGTTTCCATATATCTCCGTGACCACTTTAAATTAGCTTAATGAATAGAGATAGCATACTGCTGATGACCATAATAATTAATAATAATAATAATAATTATTATTATTATTATTATTATTATTATTATTATTAATAATGATGTTGTTGTTATTGTCTTCATCATTGTGTATTTTCAGTTCTTATAATAGCCATAAACTAGTCATAAAAAAATCCCACATTTGCGTATCTCACTTGAAATAAATCTGAAGGCATCGCAAATGTGCTAATACTTGCTTGTGTAAATTTGCACATGTATAAAAATATACAAACCGTGTTCAGATTTGTGCATGAAAAAGGAAAACAAATGTAGGAATATATACGTGGAAAACAAAGAAAGAAAATAATAATCACAATAAGACGGGGTTATCTCTGTGTCTGTCTGTCTATTCCCAAATCTCTCCTATTAATTGTGAATATGTTTCAGATTTCATAGTCAAGTCTGATTTTGTAATCATATTTATGTTTTCAATGTATATAATTGAAACTGAAGAAAAAATCAAAGTACCTTACCTGAACCTGAAGTGTCTTCTTTATACCTAAACTCTGTCTGAATCAAATACAACTTTACTCCGGTTTTTAAGACTGAGGATTTTTAAGGTTTATGACAGAATAAGGTCATCGCATGCGTTAAGTCGCAATAGGCATGGTAAACAAACTACAAAGGTTCGTGTCATGGTCCAACAAGATTGTGTGTTAGAACATGCTTCTTTTTTTATTACTCTCCATAAATCACCACGAACTGAATTTAAAACAACTGATTTATTTGATGATATCGCGTTGAACTAAAAAGAAAAATTGTGATCGGAATTTATTTTTTTGGGGGGTGCTACTTGATGCGGCCAATCCAGGCACAGGAGAAAGAACAGTATCAATGAGTTTGAATGATTTTCGTTCACACTTGTTGATCTGTTAACTTTCATCTTCGAGCAAAAGTTGAATTAAAAGATAATGTAAAAATAAACATTCGCTGGTTAGCACCAAAGATGTATTTATAATCATGTGAACATATGTAGATCGCGCTCAAATGTAAATTATGTGTCCAATATGTGGGGCTATCCCCACAGACAAAATGTATACGAGTAAATATATATAGATAGTCACGTATTTCTCCTGTTCTCTCTCTCTCTTTCTCTCTCCATATATATGTATATATATATATATATATATTAGTGGATGATATAAGTATTGGCTGATGTATGTCACTGATATAATAACATGCACATGGCTCATTCTCCACTCACAAACGCTGTTGGCTGAATTTAGTATCAGAAGGGAGTTAGAAATAAAAGAAAATTTGCATGAAAAACGTTTTAACTTCAGTAAAATAAGATAACACAAAAATGATTTTAAAAGTATTTTATTGCGTTTCAAGAATGAAATTCCCCCAAATCTCGTGAGATTTACATGAATTTCACGATTTCTGCCTGTCAAAAGCCTATAGTGTCTTCAGACGAACGAGAGCTAAATTCAACTTGCCGCTGTCGAGTTTACAGACTCTCGCTTTTATGCACAACATATCAACAACTTTTCAAAATTTAAAATTGTCAAATCTTTTTTGCGTTGATTTCGCTAACGTAATAAATAAATAAATAAATAAATAAATAAATGGATGCATCGAAAAGAAATATATAATTCCAAGACTCTTTGTTTCTATACTACTCCAAAAATCACGTGACCACTCTCATATAGGAATAAGACAAAATTTCTAGACCACTCATATTAATTATTAAACAAAAATACCATCGTGTCCCTGCACCACTCATATTAGTTATCAAACAAAAATACCACCGTGTCCCTGGACTACTCATATTTTTACAAAACAAAAATACCGCCGAGTTACGGGAATACATACTAATTTCTTAATTGTGCATTAAGTGAAGCACAAAATAATTTGATTTTTTTTGTTCAGAACATAAATAATGGCACAAAGCTACACTGTGATAAATTCAGGAGTTTCTAAGAGCTGATATAAATATTATATGACATTACCATAAAAACAACAATCTCGGTAACAAGAGATAATGTGTATTTGTTCTCAAGTTTGGAAGGGATAATAGTATTATCAAAGCTTGCTGTGTTACAAAATAACATACAAGAAAAATGTTGATATTGTCAGTTTAAAATATAAAAAAAATTATCTTGCACTGTTTCTGAAAAGATGGAGATTTATATATTAGATTCCTTGATGATAAAAATGAAATAAGCAGCATCAATTTTGAAAGTAAGATAATCAAAACAGTGCAGTATGAAGAAGGAATAAATTTCATATCTGATGGGGATAAATATACAAATATTGCATATGGGTAAATGTACAGTACAACTTCATGATTTAATAAATTTTTCAAGATCAATCTACAACAATTCGACAAAAGCAGAAGTAGAATTTATGGAGAACAAAGTTCTACTGAAACAGCCAGTGAAGTAGCTGCTTTAGATTCAACCATAGGAATGGAAAATTTGAACATAAATTTAAAATCATTCATACATTCTAAAGGATTGAATAAATATTGCAGATTGCTGAAAAAGTTCATGAAGAGGATTAATTTCCCTACAGAATATTACATGTACGTCACGTGGATGACCAGCGTTGATATGCTAACATATGACATATACGGCAATGAATACAAATACATTTGATCAGTAAGAGATGTCTTCTCGAAATATACATGGGCTGAGAAAGTAAAAACGAGAAATGCAGAAGGCATACAAGATGTTTTGAGATAATTCTTCAAAGTGAGAAAGCCTGAAAAGATACAGTTTCATGAAGGAAAAGAGTTTTGCAATAATATTGGTAAGACTTGTTGGAAAAAAACATCGAATGCTTTTCAACTTTTAATCAGAAAATGGACTAAGATTTTACCAAAGCTAATTAATGGATACAATGACACTCATCACACATCAATATATATCGCTCCAGTTAAAGCGAGTAAGGAAGAAAACAGATCAAAAATTGTAGATCAATCTATTCGGTTATTTGACAACTAATACATCTGGAATGCCTAAATTTAAATAGATGAAACAGTTAGAATTACAACTAGTACATCTGGAATGCCTAAATCTAAATAGATCAAACAGTTAGAATTACAACTAGTACATCTGGAATGCCTAAATCTAAATAGATCAAACAGTTAGAATTTCAAAATATATATAGAATGCCTAAATTTAAATAGATCAAGCAGTTAGAAAATACAAAACAATATTTACAAACGCCTACTTTTCTATCCTGAGGAAATTTTTAAAATCAGGCAAGTAAATTTAGGTAAACCAGTAATTTAGAAACTGGAAGACTCAAAAGAAGAGGATAATGGGGCTTCTGATTTACGAACAATTGGTACACACACACACACACACAGACACACACACACACACACACACACATATATATATATATATATATATATATATATATATATATATATATATATATATATACGAAACCACAATGACATGTTCAAAGTTTAAAAGATTTTGAAGACCCTCCCACAAAAAAAAAAAAAAAATGAACGGTAAATAGCATGATTGTGTAAAATGGAAAGAATATGATAAATCTATTAACAGTTGCGAATCAGCAGAAAACTGTATTACCTTAAAATAAATATTGTACTAAAAGTGCGCCTCTCTACTTGAGATGACTGAAAGAAGAGCGCATACATATCACTTTTAAGGATCACACAGACTTTGAATTTGTGAAAGTTAACTAGTTTCTTCAACGTGACAGATGAGGAAAACACAGGGCATTAGAGAAGGAAGGAGGTAAAACATGCACGACATGCGAATTTGTATTGATTACGAAACCAGATCGAAGCGAGTAAGTAAATCTAAAGCATCACAATTACAAAAAAAAATACTATAACAACATGACAAGGCGACTATATATAGACTATATCATGGCTTGGTAATAAATTACATCACAGAAGAAGTGAATAAAGATAACATTGAAACATATGAAGCTGATTTAAAATAGCTGAAAAACAAATGCAATGTTAAAGACTACAAGCTGATATACGAGATCTTGAACAACATGAAATGTAATGAAACTCACATACATGTTGATGAAATCATGATATTTATACTTCTGTCAAATTTCATTCAAATAAAGTATAGCCACAATTCACACATATAATTCACAATGCAATTTTTATCTGGAGAAAATTTGCACTATGTTCAATTTTAACGCATCCATAAACCTTCAGTCACAAAGAATTACCACAAAATAAGCAAAATCAGTTACACCTTCAAGATGACGTGTAAACCAGTACACCTTTCACAGTGTGTATATATAGAGATTTTGAATATTCAATTTTTAGGGAACCTTAATTTGACATATTGTAGTAATTGAAATTAAACTACGGAAATAAAATGATACAGTTATCATGCGATGTTGTAATTTTAAAATGTTTTAAATGCATCAGAGAAAAACTCTTTGTGGAAATGGAAAATCGAAATACAAACTACCAGAGATGCAAATATTGAGTAAAAGAAACGCGATTAATGTGGTATTATAATGGATGAAATAAACATATTAGAGCAAAAAATCAACAGAGAAAGACACGTGAATTGAAAAACAGTAAATAGAGGCTCAATATATTTACATAAGAAAAGTCAATTCATGTTAATATTTTTGTTGCCAAAAGGTAAAACTTTATCGTAGATAAATGGACTTTACCAGGTTTACTCTTAGGTGCAGACATTATACTGCTTTTCTAGACCTTAAAGAAATTGTAACAGTGTTAAATGCCTCCAATCCAGAAGTTATATACTCTAATCTTAATTTGTTCTCGATCTGTGATACCTCATCTCTTGCGGAGAGGTACGTCAAGAGCTTAACACCTCCTCAGATTGACTCAACTGGACTTCATACTTAAAAGGAGCTAACAAGTACAGCACCTTACCATTGCCCTGCAACTCAGTTTAACGCATTAAATTGGTTTACTCAGCTTCACAAAGTGAACATAGCAAATGCACCTAACGGAATAAAAAATTAAATTTAGTACACTGACAAATATTGTTCACATACAAGCCATTCAGCATTTTTGATATCTGCGCTTTAAAATGTGACAATGATGACTCTATACAAAATATATAGATCTCAGTGCGAAGTGAAATATTGGCAGAATAAACTAAACTGGGGTGTGTTGATGGGAACACCTGGTTGTATGATTTCGTTAATGCATTTGACTGATAAAGATGTACCAGAATTAGTAAAACATGTATAGAAATCCCATCGAGACAGGAAACAAAACAAAAGATTTTTCGATTACATCTGCCATTCATTTCTGTGCAACAAGACATACGATTGAAGCTGGTTACTAAAAGATGAAAAGCTGCTTGTGATAAATCCCGAGGACAAATTAGATAAATAGTTAGAGTTACTGGTTGGTGTCTATCAAGGTACAACTACTTTGTTTCTAATTGATGACTGTGGGAATCGTATCTACGTAAGAAAGAAAGATACTTACCTAACTAAACTAGTTTTTATTGTAGATATTTTGAAATATCATTTTGGGTGGTCGTGCAAAGTAAAACTTTGTAATGAATGATTTTAGAGAAAATACACGCCTTTTTGGTTGTATTTTACAGAAAGAACCTTGAAGTCAATCATTTTATTCCAGTTGAAATGGAAAGTGAAATTGTAGATGCTTTGAAACAGAAAAAAAGGAACAAATCTATAATGCGATTAGAGTTTCCCATTGGTTACAGAGTGCCTCACGTATCCGTAAGATAATGCAAAAAAAAAAAAAAAATATATAAAAATAATAATAATAATAATTAAAGAAAACGGTTGCGGTCTCTCATAGACAACCTTACTCGGTTCTCTTTGATGCTATACCTACCGTGATTGTACGATCTTAGTAAATTCATCTTTTGATAATTTTTCTTGTGATAGAATAAGCAGTCTTTGTACATCTCGAATTTTGAATTCAATTTGATCACTCATTTTTGTATTTTTTTTGCAAAATTTAGCTAGGTTCTTCAATGCAAAAAGTCCTGCTTGCAGGACACTAACCGCGACCGCTACATGTTTTAGGATGTACATACGTTAAAATGAACGTTTAACTTGATTTTTGCGAACGAAAGCTCAAGTGATGATGAAAAATAGGAAATATTTGCCAGTTTGTGTGCACTACGATCGAGTATAGAAGGTCATGTGATGAAAGACAGCAATCACGTGATGAAAAATAGTGACATTCACCACCGTTGTTGTACACTGGAAAACACGATCATACAAACGTCGCAATGTGCAAATACTCGAATCCTTCACATGCATCGATGTTGGATTGGAAAATTCTGATCCCTAGGATGGAATGTTCCTATCTAACACTGATGCATAGCAAAGGATGATTATTCTCACATTCTTGAACGAAAAATGAAGGTGAAAGTCAAAATTGTGTATTGTGAATACTGATGCAATTGTAAAACAGCAAAAACACCTTTTACGAACATTTCCTTACATTAACATAGGGCCTAAAATTTAGCTTTACACTGAAAAATTCAGTGAACACTTTACATTACGTTTAAACACATATCGGCGTTCAAATGACAGTGGTCGAGACCATCGAGGTAATGACAATACACAGCGTACGAATACAAATGTGAACAGGTCAAAAAGTAAAGTTCACTCTTATTCGTAAAATTAAACGTGACATACATACATAATAATAATATAGTCTTGATTCAACTTTGACACGGAATCTATTTTCCATTAATAAATAATACTGGAATAATGAAGTTTTATAAAGTAACATTAAAGCAAGTTTTTTTTGTACTCGAAATCGTACTACAGAATCTGTATATGTAGCTTGGTCGGTCAGTGTAACACGTCCTGTTTGCCGGACACTAACTTCAACCCCTGCACGTTTTAGGATGTAAATGTGTTATAGTTAATGTTTATATTGATTATTGTGAAAGAATGCTCAATTGATGATGAACGTTAGGGAATATTTGCCAGTTTGTGTACACTATGATCGCAGTATAGAAAGTCATGTGACGAAAGACATCAATCACCTGATGAAAGATAGAGATATTCCCCACCATTGTTCTACACTGAAAAATACGATCATACAATTAAAAATGTGAGAAAGGCGTATCACACATGACTTTCTCACATGGGCAAACTGTGTCACACATATATAGAAATGAGATAAATTAGTTTTCGCCGTCAATTAGCTATTAAAAATGTATATGTTCTGGTAATATAAAAATATACAGTTTGGGGCAAAGACTAAACTAGAGTTAGAAGCCATAAGAAATATCTTAATATTTAAATTTTGTTTCCGCGACCTCCCCCCCCCCCCACCAATCCCTATGGCTGAACTCAGGATTCGAAATGTTCGTTATCGTCAACTCATTCTTTTGAAACATCATACCAGATATGATCATCTTCATTCCGTTGGTTTATATGAATTTCAGTTTGACCACTATCCTCCTGCTCCCCTGTGGACTGCACTGCATCCAGGATACGAAACCTTCGTTGTCATCAACTCGTCCTTCTTAAAGTATCACACATAATATGATCTCTCTCTCTCCCTCTCTCTCTCTCTCTCCCTCTCTCTCTCTCTCTCTCTCTCTCTCTCTCACACACACACACACACACACACCACACACACACACACACTCTCAGACAGTATAGAATGAGTTCAGGTTACAAGATACACAGTGAAGGATGGACAAATGGACGAACGGATACGAACTATCACAAATTATCAGCAAAGTGTGTTTATAAAAATCTATGGAAAGTATGAGAAACACTATAAAAAGTATGAGAATACTACGAAGATTGTGTTAAGGACTCAGTGATTTAGAGTTTTAACAGAGTAATTTCTCAAGGCTCATTTCTTTTAATTTTAAAATACATATCTTAAATACCGCCTTTCAATTTAAGGTATATTTCCACCAATACGATTTCGTTACCAATGTTACATTCTTGCAATGGATTTGTTCGCATTCCCCTTCGCTCTCCTGTTACTTTTACAACATCTAAAATATTTGTTTTGAAATTATGGAACTAGCTTCCTTTTTCTTTGGAACTTTATAGAAAAACATATACGTTAGCACGGGGGTGCGATATTTCAGATGAAGTTCTGTTCCGCATTGGTGGTTTGGCCAAGGTGCAACATGATGAATAGAAAATATACACCTGCGTGCAAACATAGAATATAGCACAACGAAATATTTGCAGTTTTATTACAGAATAAATGCTAATGAGACACAAAAGTTTCATTTTTAGCTTACCTCTACTAAGAGCTTCTGTATTATGCCCACAGTAGGCGTAGACACAGATAAAAACATATACATATGTACAGCCTCGCTGAATCTCAACGATTCTTTTTTTCTTTAGTCCTAGGCAACAGTTTGGAGTGGGTTTCAAAGCACCTACTCCCTGGGGAGGGGACTGAAGGGCCTAACTTTGTACATACATGTACATTTGTTGTAGATGCATGGTTACGTTTTAGCGTTTAGCTAAGTTGTTTTGCTCATTGTATTCATATTGTTACACCAAGATTCATGAAACGTGGTGAGGGGGTGCATCTTGATATGTGCTACACCCTCATCACAAAAGGTAGTTACCATGACCCATAGTTCATGCTTCACTGACGAGGGCAATCTCCAGCACTGCTTATGTCAGAATCATTAAACTAGATGCTTATATGCATCTCTATTAGTACCATACCCTCACAACAAAAAAGGTAATTCTGACCTACATTTCACATTTTACTGGCTTAGGTTAAAAAAACTTATGTTGAGCTAATGAACACATTTGTTTTGTTTTTATCTCCTGTATAATACTGTTATACATGAAATCATGAAACTTGGTGCGAAGATGTACCTTGTTCAGCACTGCATCCTCATTTTAAAGATATGTAACTCTGACCCATATTGCACACTTCACTGACTTTGGTTAAATTTAATATTTTAATTGTTCATGCTTGAATCATTAGAATAGGTATTAACATAGATGTCTATTAGTACTGCACCCATACCATAAGGTCACTGTGACCTATATTGCACATTTTAAGTAGAATCATGACACTTGCTGAATGGATGTATCTTCAAAAGCACTACTCCCTTATGTCAGTAGTAGTGTCATTATGACCCATATTTTACACTTCATTGGCTTAGGTTAAATTTTGTATCCAGTCATTTCTCATGAACTGTTCATGCTAGAATCATGAAATTGATGATGATATGCAGCTTCTTTTACTACCACACTCTTGCAATAAAAAGAAGCTCATCCTGACTTATATTTAATTATTTACTGGCTTCATTTAAAAGTTTGCATGTAGAGCATGATCACATGAGTTTTGGTATGTTATATGCATACTGTCCCAGTTAAAATCGTGAAACTTGGTGAGTGGATGCATCACGATAAGTACTACAGCTTTATTGCAAACAGAGGTCGATGTGATCTATATTTCTTGCTTCGGTGACTTTGTTTAAATTTTGTGTTAAAACTCATTTATATTGTGCTGTTTATGTTCCAATCATGAAATTTGATAACTGGATGCATCTCCGGTACTAATACACCATTACGACCAAAGAAGGTCAATGTGACCTCCATTTTATGCTGTATTAACATGGGTTCATTATTTGTGCTTAAGATCACATACATGCATCCATGTTACACATTGATACATCCTAGCCGACTTAGAAGGCCCTTTTTGACTAGTGCAGACAGTTTTTAATCAGTAGTATACTTTCCATATGAATGACTATACAATTGTATATTATTATAGGTTACCACCAACAGGAATTAGGTGAGTGAATCGCATGCTACATGCATTTCATGTGAATCCTCGACTGTAGTGGCTAATCAAGGTAATTATTGATGCATGAACTATGCTTGCAGTGATGACTGTAACTCCAAGGTTACTCAAAACATGTGACTTCACCCAGTAAAATCTGGTTTCTAGGGGTGGAAATGATAATAGATTCTCAAATAGATTTTCAGAACAATGATCTAAAAACAAAATACAAAAGCATCATTAATTCCTGGATTTTATCAACTCATGATAGTGCCTATATTTTGATTTCATAGAAAAGAATGTTAGTAGGTAGGTAGGTAGGTTGGTAGGTAGGTGGGTGAGTGATGGATGGGTAGTTAGGTAGATCGGTAGGTGGTTTTACGGTATGTCAGCACAATACTAGCTATATAATGCCGATTAAAAGTCAAAATATTAAATTGTAGAAAGATTAAAGGTTCAAATATAAAGATAAACAATTGCCCCTATAAATTAGCTAGGAAACGTTTAACATTTCATGGGCCAACTAGCTACTGTTCGTGGAGAATGAGCCATATGCTGTGGGGCCGACATCTGAGTGATGTTTATTTTATGACATTGTTTACTCTCTTTTTCATGGTTCCTTTCAAATATTAAAAAGTTTATAGATCCTATTTTCGTCCCGAATTATGCTTAGAGCGACACTACTTACAATCATTAATGTCTCAGACCACCCCTGTATTATTACTCTGTTTTTCTAAATTTCCTTAAGGCCAAATATTTGTTAAAATGTATATAAATATTACTGTAGATACTTAATGTACCGGTGGAGTTTTTAAAATCGAAAAAAGAACACCCTCAGGTGATTCTTTTCTTTTTAAAATTAAAGATTTTTCCCCCTTTTTTTCCTTAATGATATTTTCGTCACATTGTTTTGTTTGACACCAATTTTCACAACACTTACAAAATAAGCCCGCAGCAATATTTAAGTGATCATCCTATGGCCCTAGTTTTACATTCAATGTTTTTTTTTTTTGTTGTTGTTTTTCTTCTCGTACCTATGAAGGGATTGATACTTTAATGTTATGAACAGCTAATGAAAAGAAAACGATTTGGGCTATTACGACCCTTAACTTATTGTTTTGTTTGTTTGGGATATATACACAGTGATTGAATTTGCTCTGCTAGGTAAAGGAATTGATTTTAGTGCCATAACTCCGTTGATAGATACTGATGGGAAAATGGAATACGTTTGAAAGACACTTAAACTGTTAAAAGCATTGTGTTGTAATGGTTATCGTGTATGCGCTTAAAACATATACGAGATGTAAATCTAGCCCAAATAAGATTCTAACTGATAAAGTACTGAAGCATGAACAATATCGGACAGAAAATGATCTTTGATGTTGTAAGGTCACAGCGCTCGAACTAATCAGCCGTGGGGTTGCTTAGGGGGATTCGAGCTTCTGCGGTATGACTGGATGCGCTTCTGGTTAGAATATATATATTTGAAAATACATTTCCGGCAATTGGGAATACAAATTCATGTTAAATTAATGTCGATAAGGGACATAACAACCGACCCTCAAGTTAGCTGCCAAGGAAAAATATTTGAAAGCATCGTCGTTTACCATTTTTCCAGTCTTATTCAATTATAAGAATAAATCCAGTTGTGTCTTAAGATAAGTAATTACAGGAAGAACAACTGATGTACAAAGCCATATTACCGCACAACTATATATGTGTATGAATATGGTATCTCTGATGTTTTGGCCATGTGTGGCATATATGATTGCCACACACGCTTCGAAAATATGGCGTTTGTAGATTTCTGGTAAATAAACACGATTGCTATTTCTTATATTTATCCATGTCACTGCAGATGACTTATCTAGTGTTACAATGTTATCTGTCAATGGAATCTCACTGAGTCATTTACCTTCAAATATCCTTGATATACAAACTATGTTAACGAAGGACAGGCGCATAATAAATGAACAGACAAAATGTTAAAACTATTTTTTGAATACGCAAAACTGATCCTCAATGGTATAGCAAAGTGATGGAAGCTGGGGAACCAACTTGTTGATTTTATTTCAAATATATGTCAAATAGTTGGCACCATACGAGATGTAAATCTAGCCCAAATAAGATTCTAACTGATAAAGTACTGAAGCATGGACAATATCGGACAGAAAATGATCTTTGATGTTGTAAGGTCACATTCTAAATAAGCAAACACGTTTAGAATAGCATCAATATTACTCTCTTGAGAGTTGTTCAAGAGTATGTTGTTGTTGCTCGGGTAGGATGCAGTGAAACTGGGCTAATAGATAGCGAGAATAGCGTGAGAAGTAGTTCCAAATCAGAGTGCTAATGTATAGCGTGAAACGTAGTTTCAAATCAGAGTATAGCGTGAGATGTAGTTCCATATCAGAGTGTTAATATATATCGTGAAACGTGGCTCAAAATCAGTGTGTTAGTGTACAGCGTACAACGTAGTTCCAAATCAGAGTGGAAATGTATAGCGTAAGACATAGTTCGAAATCAGAGTTTAAGTGTATATCGTGAGACGTAATTCCAAATCAGAGTGTTAATGTACAGCGTGAGACGTAGTTCCAAATCGGTGTTAATGTATAGCGTGAGACGTAGTTCCATATCAGAGTGTTAATGTATAGCGTAAGACATAGTTCGAATCAGAGTGTCAATGTATAGAGTGAGATGTAATTCCAAATCAGAGCGTCAATGCATTGCGTAAAACGTAGTTACAAATCAGAGTGTTAATATATAGCGTACGACATAGTTCCAAATAAGAGAGTTAATGTATAAACATGCAGCTCGCCTCATAAATGTGTCAGAGATTATGCAAAGAACAATCTAGAGTTCGAATTGCATGTGTAGAACTAACCTCTTTTGAGCGGTTGCATCAAAATGGCATGAAATATAATGAAAACAAAAACATCATGACTTATTAATTCCATTAGACACGGTGGCTCAGTTGTAGAGAGCATGACACAACCCAAAGGTCAGGGGTTTGAATTCTTCTCGGACTAGCCAGGGTTAGCTGCTGTGGCGTGAACCTGGGCTAGGCACATTACTCCATTGCCTCTACATTAAATAGTCAACCAATCTACCAACCAACCAACCAACCAAGTAAAGTCTGCCTGAATTTTTTTAAATCTCACTGAGAATGGCACTGGTTTCCTAGACCACGGTTAGTCCAAGTCTTCATGTTTAAAGCAAACTGAGAGCATACTTCCCCTCATAGAGTTTTTTGAGGCCATCCATTGCACGTCCGTTCGTTAAATACTGGATACGGTTTCCAGATACATGTATAAGGGATTGGGTAAAGGCACGAAACCATTTTTGCAGTTCCTGGAGCCTGATATAGGGGGGATATAACAGACTTGAACCAAGTCGCAATTTCAATATATTTTCTGTTTTTCTTGATCAAACTTTCTTTTAAATTCTTATTATGTACCTACACCTGCTAAATGTCTCTTCAGTAACAGCTGTTACGTGTAGGTAGCGTAAAGAGAAGTTGAAAAGCTGACAAGGTCAAAACATATTTGTTTTTGTTTTAGTCAGAATTCAGGGAGGGGCTCTTTCAACCAAATTAAAATTTTCATATCTGTTTGCTAGTTCCAGTCTAGGTAATGTAATGCAAAACTCATTAGCATCTCTGAGCTTGAGTTATGGATTTGATGTACACTTTAGTATGACAACAATATTTTGTATGTGATTCAAGGGGATAGGTAAGGAATGATTAATGGATCTGCCCAGAGATGTTGAAAAGAAAACACATGTCGTTAGTAGAAATGCATTACTCTTACCTAGCGAATTTATAGCGTCTTGATACGCGTAAAATAGGATCTGCACAGGTACCAACGTTAATTAAGTACCATGACTTACAAACAAATTCAATGTCAAATCACGTAAACATATTGTGATACCAATTTACCGGTGTTCGTATGACGTCACGCACGAAAACAAACCTTATATGCGTGTTGCATTATGGAATTGAATGGAGTTAGAATACGCCTCTTTGTCGAATCACTAAAATATGTTAATCTTTTTGCTGAAATAGACTGCCCACGTGATTTTACAAAAATGAGAAGGTTTTTTTTTCTCATTAATACAAGAAAACTTGACAAATTACTGATTAAGGTCTGCCTTAGTAGAGGCGAAAAAAAAAAACACAAAAAAAAAAAACAACAAAAAAACCCACGATCAGATATAACAGTTTTTATCAAGCAAAATAATGCTTAGCAATACGGTGAACATAACAGTACATTTACGTTGGATACATTCACCTTGTTGTGGCAAATCATTGCTGTTAGTTAACCTCTGTGTTTACATCAGGGATGTCACTACGTAGTAGGGCTGTTACACAAACAATTCAAACCATCAGGCTGTTGGAAAATTAATTATTACACTGTTTCTTTCTGACCACTGAATTCACATCGGTTGACTTTTATATCTTTACACTCAATCTATATCGGTAATAATTTCTCCACATTCTACTTGAATGCCATTCTATCTCATCACCATAAGACTGTGCAATAAATTAAGTGTGCCTAGTTTTTAATTAAAGATGTCCTCTCTCACAATCAGAGCAGAAAAGACAGTTGTTAAATCTATGAAACAGGGATCGAAAAGAAGAATTGTAAATAATAATAATAATAATAATAATAATAATAATATGATGATGATGATGATGATGATGATGATGATATTGATGATGAATTTCTCATGCAATTCTTAGCCATTTACATAATAAATACTAAAGAATACTATGTGTTTTGAATACTACAGATTTAACAATCAGTGCATTTTTTTCTCTCAAATACAATACGTATATATTTCAATGCTTATGAATTATAAGTTAAACCAGGAGTAGACATCATCACGGATTGCCTTTCTCATTTAGTAGATGTAAAAATGCCACTTCTCAGAGGGTCTTAAAACAGTTGTTTTTGGACCAGTCAACGCGCCGCATTCCATTAAACTATTGATTGTTAGAGGTAAACATGTTTACTAGAAATAGTGACTCATTGACTAAACATGTAAGCTGGTCTACCAGTGCATACTATTTAAACACTGTGCAATTTAGACTGTCTGCTAAGTAATAAAAAACGCAGTAAATATTGAAACATTTCTGCGTCCTAAAATTTTCAAAACAAAATGTAGGTATTTAAACGATTTTTGATGAAATCACAATGCACATACAAACGAGCTGACACCATTTACAGCGGGTAAGCCCACGAGGACGAGTGTCGGTGACGCAGGTGACTTGGTTAGTCCATGAGTGTCGGTGACGCAGGTGACCTATTGTTTTTTGTTTTTTTTTATTAAAGAAATATGTGCAAAAGGGTATAACGTTTTGGCAGATATGGTGTTTAGAGGTAAAAACACGTGCGAATGGCTTGATAGGGAGTAAAGAGGTGTGTGGGAAAAACTGTGCGGGTGTGTACTGCGTTATCCATGCTGCGCAGAATAGGATGGACTGTGTGATCTTGCCGTGCCGGAAATGCGGGGTTGATGTCGCGCCCAGCATTGGATCTGCCCGCACTGTGGTGGCATTCATGCGGCAAGAAATCTGAAACTGTTAGAAAACAAGGCAAGGATGCCGTTTAATAATGTGCTTTGCGAACTGTGGGCAACCCAAAAATGCATTTAGAGGTGTGTGGATAATTTGTTATACTGTTTGACATGTGCATATTATAATGGATAATGGCTGATAACTTTGATGATCTGATAGACAAGCCACCGGCAGACCCGCCAGAATTTGAAGAGCGGCAGGTGATAGCCAGCACGGTTGTGAAAGACTACCACGCCACCGAGCCCAAAAGGCGTGTGGTAGAAGCGGACGCTTTGGCCTTTCTTATTGCTATGGCGCCAGCGGCGCAGAATGTCATTGGCAGGGAGCCTGAGAGACTTGACCGCCTGAAATTCAGCCTCGTGTTGATGGCACAGCTGCAAAAGGCAACACGAGACCTGGAAAACGACTACGGCGAAGCTGGGCTAGCAGGCGTCACTAAGGTGTCGGCCTAATTCCGAAGCTCCGCTACCGCCGTATTGCGCATTGACGAGATCGAGCAGCTATTCGCCCAAGCTAATGCCACAATTCAGCGGCGCATAGAAGAGTACTTTGGAAAGGGGTCTGCATGGTATTTCTTGGTGTGCGTAGCACTCGATCGTGGTGTGTCGCAATACCGCCCTTTTCGAGGCAGGAGCAACGTTCCAACGCCGAAGTGCACGCCACCGCGATCCGTCATCAATGTGAAAAAAACGACAATCACTGTTTCGAGTGGGCTATTCTATCAGCTCTGTGCCCAGCAGGCGATCACGTCGATCCGCCAGCCAATTACTACCATCACCTGAGGGAGCTAAACTTCTCCAGCATTGACTTCCCGTTAAGGTGAGCGACATTGACAAGTTCGAGCACCGCAACCCAGAAACTGCAGTTAGCGTCTCTCGCTGGCAAAATTGACTCTACCCGCTACGCGTTAGCGAGAAAGTAAGGCTAAACGTTGTGGACCTATTCCTGCTGACTGATGGAGAGAAGAGCCACTATGTGTGGATAAAAAACATAAGCCGTATAGAATACAAGCACAACACAACCGAACACAGAAATTACGACTGCCGCCGGTGCCTCCACGTCTTCGGCCGGTCCAACCTGCTGGAAGCCCGCACCAAAGACTGCTGCGGTATAGGCGAAAAGCCCCAGCGCGTGTCATTCCCGAAGGCAGGAAAGATCATATTGTCGTTCCAGAGCCGCCACCAACAGATGCGTGTTCTATACATCATCTATGCGGATTCTGAGGCACTAAACGTGCCAGTGGAAGGCTCCGCCAGTAATCCGGATAAAAGCTAGACGCAGAAAATCGCTGATCAGGTACAATGTAGTTTCTGCTACATTGTTGTCACCAGCGACGGAGTCTGCAAGAAGCTGGTGTTATATCGTGGGGAGGAGGCTGCCGCCACTTTCATCCAGAGTATTGAGCGTGAGATGGTGCAGATTCGAAAGGTGTTTCAAAATCCGGCCGAGATTATCATGAATGGAGACGACGGCAAGGCTTTTCCATGAATCAGCCGACTGCCACATCTCTGACAAGACACTGGGCAACGACAGGGTGAGAGACCACTGCCATATTACCGGCAAATACCGCGGCGCCGCCCATAGAGCATGTAACCTCAAGCTGCGCATATATCCAGAACAAAATGAAAGTGTCAGTTGTGCTGCATAACCTGCACGGCTACGACGATAACCTTATTATGGAGTCCATAGGAACAGCCTCGACGGAGAACATCAGCGCCATCCCAAACAACATGGAAAAGTACTTGGCGCTCTCACTGGGGCAGTTGCAATTTATTGACAGCCTCCAGTTTATGAACAACAGCCTCGACAAAGCGTTTTTGCTACAGCACAGTACGCAGAGCACGACATTGACTTTCTGTTTCGCAAGGACATCTACCCATGCGAATACATGAGCAACTGGGAGTGTATCGATTAAACATATAGCTTCTACCGATAGAGTCTTTCTACAACCAGCTCAGCCGTGCCGGCATAACTGGAAAAGACTAAAAGCATGCGCAGAGCGTTCGAAAGGCATTCAGATACCAGAACTTGGGAAACTGTCACGACCTTCACCTCAAGACCGATGTACTTCTGTTAGCGGACGTGTTTAAGGCATTTCGTGACACATCGATCTATGTATTTGGCCTCGACCCAGCTCACTGTTATAGTTCTCCTTCCATGATCTGGGACGCCCTCCGGAAAAAGGTGTTACGCTCGAGCTGCTGACATACATCGACATGACCTCTTTATTGAAAAGGGAATCGATGGTCAGCCGCCGTCATGAGAAAGCGAACAAACCAATGTACCCAGATTATGACAGAAAAAGACAAACAGATGGGTAACCTACCTTCACATGAACAACCTCTATGGCTGGGCCATAATGCAGAGTCTGCCAACTGGTGGTTTTAAGTTGGTCGACCCTCCCGCACTTTAATCAATTGTGAAGGACCCTGAGAAGCTTCATGATGCGCGACTACCTGTAGGCCCTAGAGAAACTGTGCGCCCCAGAGAGCTGGTTGAGTGACTACCAGCGTGGTTTAGCGGACGAACTGGGAGGGGGGGGGGTAAATACACCGAGTGCAAGAAGCTGCTCATCACCCTGCGAACAAAAGAGCATTACGTGGTCCATTACCAGTACATTCAGCTCTACATAAGCCTCGGGATGCGCGTCACCAAGGACCATCGCGCATTGGAGTTTGACCAAAGCGCGTGGATGGCGCCGTACATGGAGCTCAACACGGAGCTGAGAACCCGGCAAAGTCGGAGCTTGAAGAAGACTTTAAGCTGATCAGCAACTCCGTATTCGGAAAGACCATAGAAAAGGAGCGGAAACGATTCCGGGTGGACCTCGTGCGGTCTGAGGGCGAGGAAGGCAAGCTCCGCCGCCTCATAGCCGACCCGGCCTTCAAGTCGCGGAAAATCTTCAGCGGCAACCTTGTTGCTGCCCACAGCACAAAGGCTCGTCTGCCCGATCTACACGGGAACGTCGGTCCTCGATCTGAGTAAGCTCCTGATGTGCGACTTTTACTACAACCAGATAAAAGCGCACTATGGGGACAAGACAGGCCTTCTGTATACGGACACGACAGCCGCTCGCTGAGCATCGAAACTCCCGACGTCTACCGTGACATGGGAAAAGACGTGAGCCTTTACGACACCAGCGAGTACCTGGAGGACCACTTCATTTACATCGTGGCCAACAACAAGGTCGTGGTAAAATTCAAGGACGAGTGCAAGGGAATGCCAATAGCCTAGTTCGTCTGGCTATTTTCGCCAAGTACCAACCCGATGGAATCGTCCCTTTTCTTAATACCCATGCAAAAGAGGAGGAGTACCTAAACTAACTCTTTGTTCTGGGCCAAGAATGTACTTGGGCGGCAGCTGACTACCTTCAGGCACAATCTGTAGCTTCTCGCGAGCAAATCTTCTACGCGAAGAACCACTTCCAAAAAGATGGTATATATATGCCTGACCTGTGATGTCAAATCTATCATCCAGGGTGTACACCTTGAGAGACTGCACAGGGTTGGGACACTTTAGCGGCCCCCGCTTGTACATACGTGCCAATGCGTTGGCGACTTTGAAAGCCTACTTTGCAGTCAAGGGCTCGGCCTCCTTGTATTGACTGGCGACATCAACTACGATCAGCGCATACTTGTACGTGTATCGCCCAACCTTGTCGTGCGGCAGAAATAAGAGGTCGGTCCGGTCTGGTGCAGCTTGTTAGGGGCTGGAACATTAAACGAAAGTCTGAGGATTTTGTGCGGCGCTTGTAGGTAAATTTGCCACATTGCCTGCTTCCTTAACCATTCCCTGATAACACCTTTTGAGACTTTGACTTCTGACAATTTTTTGATAACTACCACTCCATTCTAGTTGCCTCGCGGGCTGTACTATATTGCCGCTAGCTTAGTATCGCGGTCTTAACAAGTTGAGCAGTATACCGTTCCGTCAGCTGGCGATCTGCAAATTTGCAGCCCCCGCTTGAACTGTGGGGCAAGCCGCAGACTCCAACGTCCTTCGGGCCTCAGCAGCACAAAAATGCATGCACTTACCAGGTTATAAATATTTATAAGCCATGTAGCCGACGGCGGCGAACCCTACGACAACACATATCTTGTATTTTTGCTGCTCGGGTGATGGTGTGTACAAGTCAGAAAGCTTGGGCTCATTGCAGATCTGTGGAACATCGTCCATTTTCCCGCCGGTCACCAGGTCACTCGCATGCATATTCGCTGGCGTCTTGGATATCCTTTTCGGCATACTGTTCGTCGCGCAGCCGCTGATTGAGGTAATCGAGATACTCGTTGCGTTTACACTGGTGTTCACCCCCTGCACCTTGGAGGGCTTCCTGCGCCTTGCTGTGGCGAAATACTTCCTCGTTGGCCGCATCTGGTTTAAATACAGAGAAGACAAAGTTTGAGCGAATGAATGCGAGAGCGTTAACAATTGCCTCGCCAAGCATCATTCGGCTTTTGCTGCATCTTCGAAGTCCAGGTGGCCAAGGTCGGCCGGTCTCATTTTTCCCAAGTGTTTGGCAATAATCGTACACCGAATTTCAAGGCCGCCAAGTACTACTCCATGGTAAAGGAGGTTTCCAATGTCTTTGGCGTACTATGGCGTAGACATCTTGTGTTTTGCGCACTACTATTCGATATAAAAACGGTCGGGCGTCTGTCTAATAGCGGCGGCTGGCCAAAGCTAGGCCGACCCAGGGAATATGTGATTTCTCCTGCTTCTATGTAGCCATCGCCGCGCTTGCCGGTGCTGGAGCAGCGTTAGTGTCGGCTTTTCTGAGAGCCTTGCGTTGTGTCATTATTGCAGCAAGTCTTTTACCGGCGGCAACTCTACCTGGGCTTTTAAGCTTTGTGACCTGGAACACTTCCTGGGATGGCTCCGACTTCGGTACCGCTGACGGTTCCGTATTCGGTTGCGCACTGATCGTTTATTATTCTTTAACTGTGCTTTTTCAGGTATGCCTGTATATTATCATGTCAGCTTTAAGCTGATCTAAAATGCATGACGAAATCCGCGTTTTGGCCTAAACAAAAGTCAACACAATCTCAAAGCATATCTCTAAGGCGCTACGCGACAACGCCATCTCCGAGGAAGAGTTCAAACTTATCCTCGATGAAGTCGACAAATACACGACAATGAAAAACAAAATACGGTCTAACGCGCACAAGGCCCTTGTTCGATATGGCCTGCATGTCTACAGTAGACAGTCGTGAACTACCAATACCACTGTTAGCATTTTCGTTCCCACGGGCTGGCTTTGATGCGTATGTTCCTAAACCAACCACAACAAGTCTGCCACATTCAAAGTCACCAAAGACACGAATGCATCAATAAGAAAGCAGCCGGTGCACATTGTAGCCAATGGGCATACTACGGAACCTCTAAATAAGCGTCGGCGCCCGATTATCCGAAACGAAATGGGCTTGTCCAAAGAGTAGCAGTTGCTAATGAAAGCAAGGTTGGTCAGGAGGCGACAAGCGCAATGATGTTCCGCGTGATATTCTGGGAACGAATTTCTCGAGTAAGTCCGCGGCGCTTGCGCAGATCGGTCGGGATCTTATTCGGTCGATCGGCACTTGTCTTTTCCCCGAGGCGAGGGTACCGAGGGCTAGTGGTACCGCCAACGGTCAAGAAGTTACGGTCTTATGCGACATCGAGTGCACTGGAGTGATTGTAAAGCGGAATGTCGCGTTAGGGATGACCAAATGCTTGATTGGAAACCCCCGTGTATGTTGTTAAATCAAACGATTGATCGCGTTTCGTCGCGAGAATAGAAATCGAGACGCCTTTCCTGACCGGAATCGTCGAAGCGTTGTGTAAGGACAATCCCATATACGACTTAACAATTGGAAATGTTGAGAACTCCAGACTCCCAACTATGTCAGATTTTCGGTTTCCCATTATAAAAGCGGTCGTAACTAGGTGCAGGCGCTGACGGGGAAACAACCACTGCGAAAATTGAATGTTCCGGAAGCCGTGACCGATATATCGCGCGATGAATTTATGCGTGAGCAAGGACATGACGCGTCCTTGAGCGCAACAGCGGAGAAGATTATGTCCGGTACCGTGAAAGATTGTAAAAGCTGGGCAAGTTTGAAAGTTTTACGCAGTGAAGGGTTAATGTAATTTACCACGTGAGATGGTAGAAAATTCTTCCAACGTGTTGTCCCCCAGATATTCAGGCACTCTGTAGTTAGAGTGCCGCAAGAGTCCGGTATGGCAGTTCACTTGAGTAGGAAAACAAACCCCCCAACTGATAGGGTGTCAGTCGAATTTTATTGACCTGGCATGAATAGCGACATATCACAATTCTGTCGATTGTGCGATGTCTGCCATAAAACAGTAGGAAAGGAGTTATTAATGTAGTATGTACTTAGGTCATCGAAGACGAGTCGGGTTCCGAACTAAAAGTAGACTCCAGTACAGAAATTTCCCTAGAGTGTCCATTGGTGTGGGAAAGAAAGGAGTAGACATTGCCAACGTGTGTCCAGAGTTATCCGAAGGTTAACGTCGACAAATTGGGGAGATTTTAAATAGATATCCCGATGTATGTACAGACAGACCCTGGCCATACTGGGTTAATAAAGCATGAAATAAACTTAAGTACATCAGACACATTCAGAATTAAAGGTTTTCCAATACCTTTAATGCACGGGAGACAATCAGCGAGGAAGTAAGTAAAATGCTTGACATGGGAGTGATTGACCTCTCAAACTCCTTCTATTCGTCCCCCGTGGTGCAGGTCAAAAAGAAAGATGGAACAAACCGTTTTTGCATACACTTTCGTCAATTGAATAAAGTCATCGTGTTTGATGCGGAACCGATGCCAGATATCGAGGGCTTGTTTTCAAAATTGGCAGGGCACCAATATATTTATAAATTAGATTTCACAAATGGACATTGGCAGGTGTCCATCACTCATGATACCGCTCGCGAACAACATTCGAGACACCTAAAGGTCTATATCAGTTTAAAGTCATGCCTTTCGGTTTGGTCAACGCCGACACGTCGTACGTTCTTCTTATGCGCAAATGTTGAAGGCATGGAAAACGTAGATTGTTTCGTTGACGATGTTCTTGTGTACACACATACCTGGGAGGAGGAAGAGCACATTACGGTATTAATCAACTTGTTCTACAAACCACGCAAAGGCAATCTCACAGCGAGATCCACCAAGTGTAGTATAGCATATTTTAACTTGGAATGCTTAGGCCACCTAGTAAGTGGGCCAGGGCAGTTAAAACCCCTCCCATACATAATTGAAGCGATCAGAGACGCTTCTAGGCCATACTCCAAGAAACAGATTCAATAGTTTCTTGGGTTAGTGGGGTTTTACAGGAACTTCGTACTAAATTTTGCCGCTATATCTATTCCGTTGACGAACCTGACTAGAAATAGGCAACCCAATAACGTTTCTTGGGGTTCATGCCAGGAAATATCTTTTAACGCTCTTAAAGGAAGTTGATCAGTGCACCAATCGTAAAATTGCCAGATCTGAATAAATCATTCTTGTTAAGAACGGATGCCGCCGACACGGAATTAGGAGCAGTTTTGCTACAGGAGCAAGAGTGGGTAAAGTTACCCGTTGCTTATGCAAGTGGGAAATTGCTGTCTCCGGAGCAAAACTAATCCGTGATCGAGAAGGAGTGTTTGGCAGTAGTGTGGGGAATAGGACAATTTCACACACACATACCTTTTCGGAAGTTAATTTATCCTGGAAACGTACCACCAGCCTCTCATGTTTTTAAACAAAGCGTAAGTCGCCAACAGCAAGAATGACGCGTTGGGCGTTGACTTTACAGCCGTATCGCTTCCATATAGAGGCAATTAGAGGGCCGGTAAATGTAGGGACCGAATAAATGAGCAAAGTGTGATTTGTAGATCTTCTTTTTACCATCGTGTCCTAGCATTGTAAATAATGAGCTTAAGGTTGTAGTTTTTGTTCACATTCAGTGATTCTCTAAAATTGTCTAAACTTTTTTTAAGGGGCGAGGGGAGGTATTGTCACCATATTGTGTATACTAAAATACCTTTGTATAATATATGAACTAAAATGTACATGGGTTTCGTTACCGCGTACAGCGTTACCCGGGGGTGTATAGTTTCAGCCTTAGCTATTTGAAACTATTAGGTTCGGTTCACCCACTGCCGCATGTAAAAAGTCCAGGCGATAAGAAATCCGATTACCCCGAGTTCTCTGGCTGTGGATTTGACTACAACCAGGGTACTTAGAGTCCAAATTCTCTGTATTGTCACAATACAGATGAGTTTTGTCAGGAAGCTGTATACTTAACGGAAGCAATCTTCAGCTGTAGAGGTATGTAAAAATGAAAATGTATTCTTTCTTGTTATCCGTTCTATGTAATAGAATTGTTTTATATATTGGATGCTGCGGAATTTATTTTAAATTTTATAGAGTCAGACCTATGTCACAATAACGCCATGCTATCATATAGACTATAGTTTGTTTCAAGTTAACTATTTTTATAACTGGACAGACCAGTTGAATTCACTTATAAGTTGCATGCATCAAATGATGAGTAGTGTTCATGTTCTTATAATCCTTTGTGATAATTCTTGCCTTAGACAGATTCATATACTTGGAACGTGGTTGTTATAATAATAATAATAATATAGTACAGTATGAAATACTTTAATGCCTAACGAAGTCAATTCATGTGCGCGCATGCGTAATGTATATCATTGTATTCGTACTTAACCGTGTCTCATACATTACTCAGCTCAGTCAATGTATATTTAGTTATTCAAGATGAGTCATTGAACTCTGCGGTATTGTGTAACCCGGATGCTGCGGTTAATGGTGACGTGGGTAGAAGGACGGGCCTGGTTTTCTCAGTGTGAGGGGCCAAAAGTTCTGGAGCAGCGGGTATGCGGGATAAGGAGGCTTTCGAGGGATTCTTCGGCAGACTGGGAGGAGCGGACCACGCAAGGTCGTTCCTTCACCATTGGACGGGAGCTGTGGAATCGGAAATCTCTCGCGATCGTCGACTGGACGCCACGAGATAAATAGCAAAATTCGTTCCACCTAATCAATCTAGTTCAATGTCACTATATGTGTGAAAATTTAATTAAATGTCACTATATGTGTGAAAATCAAATTCAATGTCACTATATGAGTGAAATCAATTATGCAACCATCATACTTGTTGCTGAACCATATATCAATCATATTTGTTGATGAATTTCGTGCATTGATCATATCGTGTCGATAGATCCACATGTCAACCATAGTTTTGTATAATTCCATATGTTAGCCATAGTTGGTGATAGTTCCATACCGATCAAAGAATGGAATCCCTCTGATATGTCATCATTTGTATCTAAAACACTAGTAGATAGACATCATGATCTGTCATTAATTTTCTCTAAAACACTAGTAGATCGACATAAATCTGCCATCATTTTTATTTTAAAACCAGTGTCATTTTTTTACCCTTTGATATACCTATGTTAGCATGTTTTTGTTTTCGTAAATATAAGGATCTCATCCGTTCATACACTGGTTCATTTGCGTTTATATGTTGAAATTCCATTCTTTGATAGGTGTCCATTTTAGGAACGACATTATATTTTCTTATATCTATTGTTGAACTTTGTACGCATCATTTTGTTATATCCACTGTTGGACTTTATGCGCTTGAGTAAGATGTCAGATTAATTTATTATTCATGCATGAATTAGCAGCATGTTTTAAGCTATTTATCAGTTCAAACGGCTTAGTAAATCTGGTGTGTGTGGTACTGATATCAAAGTAAAGTATTTCGGATTTGAATCAGATTATTTATGCTACATATGTTTTGTGTGTGTTTGTTTTGGTAAAACTAAGCCCAGTTTCTAATACAAGAACTCACACCTTGACCCTCGCATGCATATCAAAGATACCAGAAATATATCAAGATAGTGTTCCCTGTATTATTAACCATAATATAATAAGAAGTAAAGAAGTTTATACTTTCCCTGGCCTAGAGAAAGAGAACACACTAACACGGGTCAGTTATAAATACATACTGTTTATTTCAGCGCCATATGGCAAAGGCTTGATTGTGTTATGTATTCAACTTGGATAGCGATATTTACGTGTGTGATGTTCAGGATTTTTTGCAGGAATTTTTTTTATAGAAATGGACACTTGCAAAAATTTACACGGGCTACTGAATAACAGAGACCAGTGTAGTTTTTATACCCTTTGATATTTTGATATATATATATATATATATATATATATATATATATATATATATATATATATATATATATTTGTATATATGATATATTATGGGACCTATGGTATATATTTTTGTTTTCGTAAATATAAGGATTTCATGGGATATTCTCCACAGTTTAAAAATTAGAGATAGGAATAATTCTGTATATTAAGTATTTGGAGCCTTTTTCGTGGTCAGTAGCATAAAATAAATATATACGGTTTAGAATTACGAACTGGTAAATCATACCAATGTGAAATAAGAGAAACAACCCCATATAAGCATGAAGTTATAGGACATTTTTTCGTTCGGTATCGAGGTAAACGTTTGAAGCAGCTTTTTGTAGACACCTCCCTTGTTTATATATATATATATATATATATATATATATATATATATATATATATATATATATATATATATATATATAAGTAGTAGGGTAAAAGGGTGCTATGGCGTCACCCATACGTTTTTCCAATGAACTCATCAAACCAGATCCTTTTCCTCATGAGTTATGAGCTCAATTATTGGCCCAGCTGCTGGAAAAAAATTTTGTGTGAACACTTTTGTTATGGTAGAAAATGCTCGGAAGACACTGGTAGAAATGTGCGGGTGAGCTCATCGAGCTCCCGTTTCACCTACTACTGATTATAGATGACATATGTTTATATAATGGTTTTTTATAAAAATGATGGCAGATTTATGATGTCTATATAGCGTTTTTTAGATAAAAATTATGACAGATCAGATCGATTCTTTTGTCTAACAGTCTGTGGTCGACATATTATGATATCTTATATACTAGTTTTAGATAATTCTTCTGATTGAATAAACAATATAGTATAAACAATGGATCTGAATGGTATCTTGAAAAAATGTGTGAGACCACATCAGATGAAACAGAAGTCACCAGAATGGTATTCAATAATGTCGGCCATCGTTGGCCACCATCTTTGATGTCGTTCCAGGAAACACCTTGCTTTTGGCAACATATCTTCGAAGTTGTTGCAGAACGACAAGGCTTGTCCCTGTGGATCAACAACGTCCAGGATATGTTTGATTGCTGTATAGCACTATTACAATTTTGTGGCACGATCATACTTTCAAAATCACAATGAACAGCATGCATGACTTTTAATTCTTCCTGAAACTTTTTAAATTCTACAACTGATTTATCTTCAAGCATTATATGTCTTGAGCTATCTACACTGTAACATAGTATTTTGTGTTCCGATAACATTTTTATACATATATTTCTGTCCGTAATGTCTATGTATCTCTGATGACGTCAATCTGGACAGGTCTTTTATTCCAGTGTAGTGGTACCTCCATCCTTGTAGCTATTAGGTCCATCGATTGAAGCAAATATGATTGAAGCAAATATGATCAATATGATCAGCATATCAACGTGCTGTATTTTCTTAGTTTTGGTTGTTTTAGCAGTATTAATGTAGTTTATATCGTCATACCTTAACAAGGAGTCTTGTTGAGTGGCATCAACGTCTCATCCTTCTAGTATTTGATACACATTTACAGAGGTATCGAATTAAAGTTTAAGTTTTTGATATCTTCTGTTTTAATTGGACATCCATCAACGGATTTCTGTATCTATTCAATTATATTTTGATGGTCTATGAGTATATGCTGGTGGAATATTTAAAATTGATTCCACTGCATAGAAGAAAAAACCCACATTTTTCTCCTTTTTACATTTATACAAGGTTGTATGTTCTTAGCCAACTCAAGCAAACTCTTTATACGAATTTTCATTTGAGTGGCTTATACCTCTGCACGTGCAACGTTAAAGATCCAATCCTGTCGAATATCCATTTTGTAATGTTGCTTATTGCCTTCCAAATTTGGTACGGAAAATATAAAATAAACATTCATTGACATTATCCATTTCACCTCTGTTCGTTACATTAATTGGTCTTGTTCTGTGGTAAAATTATCTGTAGTCAACTTTATCTCCCTCATTGATGGGTCTATTCATAAGTCTGATTGTTAAATCTAGCTGACTTTTACAGAACCATATTTTCTAATTTTATGAATGATGATCTGTTTTAAATATTGTTTAATGGCATTGAAAAATTCGAACAAATCTTTATTGTTACTGCCATAAAAGCTGTACTCATTTAATTTTTTCTTGAATAAATATATAAGTCTTTAAGTGATAATTCTATTAAAATTTCGCTCATTAATACGACTTAATTATTTCATTTTTTCTTGTATGTAATTTTTGTTGTAGAACTTTTTTGGAAATTGGTAAATCAAGTATTGAAATATTTGTCGTTAGTTCATTTTAATAGCAAATTATCCATATATATTTCATTGCTAATAGTTTACATACAAACACAAATTTTGATTTATATTTTCACTATTTTGATTGATTTACTTTTAATGTATATTCAGTGCTAATTTTCAGAGATGTACAAAACTGAAACAAATTTTTAAAAAACCTGAAATAAATAAAAAATTAAATAAAAATGAGAAATATAAAAATACAAAACCAACCCAAAACAGGCAAGAAACATTTAAAGAATTTTAAAAAACGAAGCTATCTGTAACTATTACCTTTGTTAAACATGTTTACAAAATGCCCACCTCAGTATATAAGGCCAGGGACCGGGGGGGGGGGGGGGGGTAGTATATCAAAACTGTACCACTTACCACCCCATGGTGAGGCCACATTTCTACGCTCCAAGACTGAGCTTTTGTGCTCCGTATGTTTTGCATACCTCTTCTTGTGTCATGTTTTTAGCATGTTAGGCGTACGATTATTTTGTTGCTAATGTGTCTTGCTTCTTTATGCAAAAATCACACATAATAATACACTTCCTCCATAGAGGCATTCTGACTTCTAGGTTGCTTCTTCTGCATTGACATGGTATATTTGGCTCAATAGTATCAGCCTATAGTTTATTTATATATTTCGCCATTGTGTTACGCATGTCTCATGCATGAATCCCATGATGATTTTGTATTTCACACCAAAATTTCAAACTTTTGGAGCTACTTTTTTGACCCCCATATAATATATTCTTTTCTTTTAATATGGACTACTATATTTACTATGGCTATTGGTGAGCATCAGAGACGCACAGACGTTTGATTGGGCAATGCCCGATTTAAGTTCTGAATTTTGTGTGAAAAGTCCACAATACAGGAGTTCACCTTATTTACTGAGGTGGACTGAGATATCAAGAAATTTGATTGCCTTATTTTCTGAGGTTATTGATGTTCACCAGAGACGTACATACAATGCCTGGTTTGATTGGGCATAGCCAGAATTGAGTTATGAGTTTTTTGTTCTTCAAAATTCCCAACAAATGAGTCCACCTTACTGAGGTTACTGGTGTACATCAGAGACGTACAGACAACACCTGGTGTGGTTGGGGAAAGCCCGAATTAAGTTCTGAGATTTTCTCAGAATCTCCAATCCCCAATATATAAACCCACCTTTCTCACTGAGGTGAACTCAGATATTAAGAATCTTGGTTGTTTTCTATATTTTCCATGGTCAAATCATATATATATATATATATATATATATATATATATATATATATATGTATATATATATTCAGATTCGGGTTTGTAACAGAACTTTATTACTGCTATTCCCCTACATATTGGAATAAAGACAGAATAACTGTATTAGCCGTGGACTGATACCAAGATAGAATCTATAGGGACCATTCGAATGTCTAAACCATGCTTCACGGTCAATCTATAGGGACCATTCGAATGTCTAAACCATGCTTCACGGTCACGAAAGGGCACATACAATATAAGTTTCATTTTCTGACAAAATCTGCAAACTTCTTCTCTCATCCTCTCAATCACATTTCTTTGCTCTATTCCGATGTAGAGTTCCATATATTAATCTATTCAGAGTATCCTATCTCAAACGTTTTAAACTGAAAAGTACTTCAGGGTCAACCTCTAGCTCGTTCGAAAAATATTTTAGTATATAACAATTTTCAGCCAAAAATATTTGACACTTGACACATGATGTGATGAATTCATAACAAACAAATACATACTTTACTTCTGCGTTAAGCCCTGGCATTATATAGTAACTAAACAACGACAAAAATAGCTTGCATTCTCGGATGCCTCAGAATTTATATAACTTCTGTCTTTTTTCAGCATACCTACACTGCTTTGCGGGGTTTTAATACTGCTGTCTGGTTTCAGCATACCTACACTGTTTTGCTTGTTTTTAATACTTCTGTCTGGTTTCATCATACCTACACTGCTTTGCTGGGTTGTAATACTTCTCTCTGGTTTCAACATATGTACACTGCTTTGCTGGTTTGTAATACTTCTGTCTGGTGTCAGCATACCTACACTGCTTTGCGGGTGTTAATACTTCTGTCTGGTTTCAGCATACCTACACTGCTTTGCTAGTTTTTAATACTTCTGTCTGGTTTCAGCATACCTACACTTCTTTGCTGGTTTGTAATACATCTGTCTGGTTTCAGCATACCTACACTGCTTTGCTGGTTTGTAATACTTCTGTCTGGTTTCAGCACACCTACACTGTTTTGCTGGTTTTTAATACTTCTGTCTGGTTTCAGCATACCTACACTGCTTTGCGGGTTTTTAATACTTCTGTCTGGTTTCAGCATACCTACACTGCTTTGCGGGTTTTTAATACTTCTGTATGGGGTCATACATACCGACACTGCTTTGCTGGCTTTGAATTTTTCTGCATGGTTTCAAGATACCTACACTGATTTGTGGGTTTTACTATGAGTTTATAGATTATACATATCTCGTTCACGCATGCTCAGTTTGTCCTTATACAGACTAATCATCCGATTTCACTTCTGTTCTGTTGTAAGATAAAATGCCCAGTGGACCTTACAGAGACGAATCATCAGATTTTACTTCTGTTCAGTTGTAAGATAAAAGTTGCATTTCAGGGTCATGTGTCAGGTATTAAAAAGAAAAGCAAGTGGTGATGGTACCGTACTCAAAGCCCAGAACCTAAATCGGTACCTTCACCCCCTCTCAACAAGGTAGGGCGACAATATTATTAATTCCAAAAGGGCAAGTAAAACATTTTGCTCTGGAGAAGTATCCCTCTATGCTTTCTTTTGTTACAATCATTTATATTACGATTGGTCATACGTTATATTTGTATTGCAACACGTACAATTATGTATATGTTTTAGTCACTGCTTCTTTTCTAACATAACTCTCCTATTTCGGTGTCAGTGCTGGAAACTCAGCAGTTAAAACATGCATCTATTATGAATACACTAGAAGCTTTCTTGAAGTCTCAAAACGTTGGGTTATGAACAGGACGAGGAACTGAATGCGATTATTTCTCAAGGCTCTTTAGAGGCTTGGTGAAATTGATGATAGTTTACAATATGGCTCACTTCGATAGGCATATCTCATGGAAAGGCTATTTCCCAATATAAATTTGACTTGTTTGACAAGATAATAATACCAAATTTAATTGAAAGCAATGTCTTTTGAATATCAATATGCTAGGCACAATTCACTTTATTGACATAGGAATTGGCAAACCGGCCCTCAATTCATACATGTTATGAAGTAACACAAATTCACTCGAGTACACCCCTTGATGCTCATATTACTAAAATTTCTGACAATAATTCATGACAAACTATTGAATTGTATGGTCGCATACTTGCATGATCTAAAATAGTCTTGGCTAAAGATAGATTGTTTTGCCCTCTGTTTTAGATTGTACTCTTAATTTATTACCTCCCCGCAACCAAATAATAGTATATCAAATTCATCAAATAAATATGAATTGTATGTTACGATGACATCATTTAAATTGCGAAAGAGTGTTGAAACAGATGCTAAGGTACGTTTTTGTGGGTTTATGTTGAATAATACTCGCAAGTTTATTGTCCTTTCCACATCATATCTCTTTAATATAAATACGACATGAGCCAGTATGCGTAGTAATAGTAGTACGTAGTAGTAGGTAGTAGTAGGTAGTAATACATATAAGTACTGTCCCACTATCCCATGTCCAAGGCGCGTGATGACGTTGAATCAGAAGATATAAGGTTCAAATTAAAGATTAATATTAAAGTTGCATCCCATCGGAACAAAATATAGAGCTGATATTACTATTGTATTCCTTGTAGATACTAGCTATTTGAAATAGAGCTGATATTACTATTGTATTCCTTGTAGATACTAGCAATTTAAAATAGAACTGATATTACTATTGTATTCCTTGTAGATACTAGCTATTTGAAATATAGCTGATATTACTATTGTATTCCTTGTAGATACTAGCTATCTAAAATAGAGCTGATATTACTATTGTATTCCTTGTAGATACTAGCTATTTAAAATAGAACTGATATTACTATTGTATTCCTTGTAGATACTAGCTATTTAAAATAGAACTGATATTACTATTGTATTCCTTGTAGATACTAGCTATTTAAAATGGCTGTCTTAAATCTATCTCGATCGTCCAGTTTGGTCTTTTGTATTTAGGAAACCTCGCTTGCAGGCTAATAACCCTACACTTTATTATATATTTGATAATGGGATATTGCAATGTATCAGTGTGTGAAAAAATGATACCACAAGAGGCGATACAAATAGCACTGTATCACTACTGTGACGATATCACTTCAGGAACTACTTTCTTTTCCCATTTATAAAATACATCTGCCTATAGAAAATATATTTTACTCTCTCTCTCTCTCTCTCTCTTTCTCTCTCTCTCTCTCTCTCTCTCTCTCTCTCTCTCTCTCTCTCTCTCTCTCTCTCTCTCCGCATTATGAACAGACCCATTACTAAATTGGTCAGACCTACATTTATGAGTGTGATAGCGTAGCAATGAGGAAGGAAGTGTCAGTGAAAAGATGCCTAGAAGGTATCACTGCACTAAATTTTGGTTGTTACTGCAGTCCCTAAGAAAATCATTAATAATGTCTCGCTGATTATTCCTGGAGATATACTGAGCGGTGAAGAATTATTACAATTGTATTCAATAAAAAGAAGCATTAAGGCCTAAACAGAAATTATATTTAATTAGTTCAGCCTCTTGCATTTGATGACAAAGGAAATAGGTGTGATTCGGACGATTCCGGAAAGGTCATTGCACTTTAAACTCTAGTCGTTTCAGTCATATGCATAATATTTCCAGACAATGTAACAAAACCTATATCGATTTTTTATGAGTTGTGTCCAAGTTAGTACCTAACATAAGTAACACAGTCTCGCTGTATCCGAACTTACACATATTGCACTGGAAGGAAATATGTACTGTTCTTAAATAGTGTAGTGACGTCGTGAACAGTAAAATTTGAAAAATCCATGGTGACCATATGGTCTGTGGAATTTCAGTTAGTTGCCTGTGCCGATTTACCTAACAATTAAAGCGGCGCTATTTATTCAGTAACTATTTTGTCAGGTAAAAGTCCACTGGCAATCAAGTAGTAGATTGTGAACTGTCTAAATGAAACTGAAATGTTCGGTTTTGCAACGTCTTCAATATTAATGTTGATGATGAACGAATTGTAATCTTAATTATCTTTTTCAAAGGATGTTGCTAACCACAGTAAGAAATGAGTTTTAAACAATTGAGCGTTGTAAATTGTGTATTTTGTTTCGCTTGGCATATGTCTGCTATATATTAGCCCAAACAGCTAACCAGCTGGCGCTCAGACGCAATGTTCTGCTAGAAAATTTTTAGTATTGGATTGTATGTAGACAAACTTTTGTCGTTTCCTGTGGAGAGGTGTCCCCTATGGACACTATGTGGAAGTGATTTGGCTAATGGTTCGTTGTTAATTTAATTTCTTCTTGTAACGGATGTTGAAGAATCTGTAAGAAACAGCTTTACTTTGTGACCAAACGAGCAAGATACCAAAAACAGCTGCTCTAACAACTATCAAAGTAATAGATTTTTCTGTCTGGCCTTGTTTCATTTCTTTCACGTTGTTTGACTTCAGCATCTTGCGATATCCTGTGCACAGTCTTCCACATGTCTGACTTTTCTTATTCTTTCTTTAAGCGTTCGGCTTTGACTTTTTCAAATTCCTGTAAACGTTACCAAGTTGTCTTCCAAGTTCAACTATGTGTGGATCTTTTGGCTTTTGTAAAGTTACCTTTTCATGTACTTTGCTAATCTTAGATTCATCTTGCTATTTATCTCCGCAATCTTCCTTTTAGTTATCAAGGAAATTTAAAAGATAGACCAAACTAATTCTGACTTTGAACATTGTAAGATGATTTACAAAGTTACTTACATGTAGCGAATATAATTTGAAATGTAACTTGGTACATAAAAGAGATGGATTCCAAAACATGTTCAAAATGTGGAGAGGAGAAACATATAACTGAGTTTAGCAGTGGTTATTAAGAACCATTTAGAAAGGCAACCAACAAAAAGTGCAGAAAAAGAAAAACAACGGTACTATAATGGGTATTTTAGATAAAGATACCAAATTGATGAAAACAACAGGATATCATACTTGACAAAGAACATAATGTTAGCAGCATTTAGTGACAACATAAAATTAGATACGACATTAAAGATACAAGGTGTGACATCAATTAACTTCCGTCGTAGTTGGCTAAACTTCACTTAAACTGACGGTATGAGTAAAGATGATGTATACATATATTACATTATTCCATGTGCCTCATTTGATCTATCCGATCCTGATCAACAAAGACAATGTTTCCACTAGACAGATACCAGATACACGATAGCCACGAAAAACTTCTTTAAAAATGCGAAAATGACAACAAGAAAAAGGATAGAAGATCACAAGAAAAAGTTAAATCACTAACAGTTGCTTACTTCATCATTGATGCAATCTTGAAAAGTTTAACTATTTTCTTTGCCATAGAAGACTCCATTACATAATATAAACAAATTGTAATAATAACTAGTGTAACAAGTGTGGTTAAACACACAAATGTCTCCACAACATTTCAACCATTACAAGTTTTCATTCACATATACTACATTATTATTTATCAAGCATTTGTTTCAACATTTCTTATTTAGTCATTGTTTTCAGTTGACTTTGTGGAATCTATACAGTAGAAAATTATCAAAAAAGTACTCGATGTAGATGGAGGCAAATATTGTTCATATGACAACAATCCTGTGAAATACAATCTTTCCAAGGTGTCGATTGGAAGAAATTTGGCAATTATTGAAGCTACAGGTAAATTATGACATCTGACAATGATTTGGAATTTAAGAGCTCTAGCATTTGCAAAAACATGTATATGTCTACTTGTTATTTTCTTTATGTGCGTCACTTGCAATAGCTGTGTTCGATTATTGTTTGTACTCTTCTATTTATCTTTTGCAATACTGCGTAATTACTATTTTTGTCTTTTATGAATCTAAGTTCTTTTTCTATCTGTGACTTATCCATTTCTTCAATATTACATAACAGGTTTATGACTGAGGATGGTGGCGGTATTTAAATGAAAGAACTACATATGAAGATGATGGTGATATATACACGCAAAATCAGATCCAAATTGATGACAAAGTAAACCTTGCCAGTGGTTTTAATAAAACAGTATCAGAAATTACAACAAATATTTCAGACAACGTTTCAATTCGACTAATTGATGAGTTCAAGGAACCGACATACAGTAAGACAAGCACAATATGATATAAATAAGAACTGACTTGAAAATAAAAGCTAAAACACGTTACGGTAGACTAGTTTAAATATCAAGTAATGGAGACATAAGAACAATACTAGCGCCAAGAATTATATCAGATAACATAGGAACTGATATTTTTGACTATGCTAGGTTGGATATGGCGATATAGATACTACCTTCTGAGGAATCTATCCATGACTCTAAGCAGGAGACACTGCCTAAATAGCCACTCGAACCTACTGTTCTACAAAGACTTTTTACAAGTACCTGCTGAAATAGATATGAAAATAATAGACACAAATGAGCCATTTGATTAAAAGGTTAGAGAAGAAGAGACCAGCTTTTACTAAAGGCAAGCGAAGAAATAGTATTGACTACACAAGAGGAAATATAATTTAGATGCTATCTAAATGATGTAGAAGTAAAATCGAAAATAAAATCTATGAAATCTGATGCTGAAACGTATGAAAAATAGTTTGAAGAGCTAAAAAAGAAAACACCAGCAAATAAATAGACCTAAGTAAGAAAACAATATGGAAAGAATACTTGAAATTGTAAAAAAGTTAACATTAGCTGAAAATCTGAGACAACTGTTTAAAGCAAAGGGTATAACAATGGCTGATATAGCTACAGCCATAGCATGATAATATCAAAGGATATCCTTTCTATAGCTAATGCATTGAAAAATGCTGTTTTTCCTACTGTTGCTCCTACAGCACATCCTCCTCAACCTCCTACTCCAAGTGAATATATTTCTGACAACATCAAAATTGGCTTGAAAAATGTTGCCAATCATTTTTTTGGTTCAGCAGAAAAGCAGCATCAGCATTGCCTGAAATTAATGGTAGTGCGATAAGTTGATTGTTTTGGAGTGCTGGACTAAATGTTCGTTTTTTTCTACTTATTGAATGCGTAATGTTGCTGGTTTTGGCAATAGTAGGTTTGTTATTAAAACTTTTGATCAAAGGTGTAACCAAACAGCATCTTCATGAGTAAGAAGTTCGTCCATATATTAGAGGTATTTCTTCGAAAGAACATCAATCATTTCAAACAAGGAAACTATGGAAGATCCCACAACCATGCTTATTTCTTGATTTCGTGATCAGACATTGTCTGAGATTCGTGATCAATGTCATTTTGTGGCGTTTATAACTTGGCATGTGTCTTTCGAACGTACGAGCATCAGATCTCATTAGCTTATGTGATAATATTACCCTCATCATTACCAATATAGTCCTTCTCCTCTCCCACTTTGTCTTAGTTTGTTCTGTACAATCTCTTTTCGTGCTGTCACGGATTGTTTATCGGCCCTTGGAATACCGCTTTTTGTTACCATGGTATTGATATTAGGATTTAATCTCAGTTTAAGGGAGTCACTTGATTTCTGTAAATTGTTGTTGTATCCAACGATTCGACTATTTTTGTCACCATGTTGTTCAATTTCACTTACTTTTCAATATGTTATGTATTGTTTAAATTTTGCCATGATGTTTTCATCTGTGTCACAAACTTGCTTTCCTAAAATTAATAGCTTAATTAGCTTTAAAATAGTGTCTGATACTGTTGAGACAGACTGTGTTACAGGTGTTCTGTTTGTACTTGTGCACATAAAATACAGATTAGATATGATCTAATGCTTTGATTTAACATTGCAGTACCTTCATCCGTCAGACCATTGCAATCTTATTGAAAGATGAATGTTCAGCAAGTATAGTTATCTTCGTTGCCATAGAGTTCATTTCATCAGCTGACAATTTACTTCAGTATTCAACAGTATCTGCTATGTAGTTATATTTATGATTATAATCCGTTTTAACAAAATCAGGTGTAAATTATGCAGAACTAAGGTGTAGAGGTTTATGTTCTTCTGGACCATTATCCATGAAGTATTTGTTTTCTACCTTGCGGGATATCCAGTCATTCCGTTGTGGAATTTTAAATTGTTGCTGATCAAATAGTTGTATATTTAGGGTATTGTTATCTGATCTTAATGTATTATCGACGGGTATAGATATTTTACATTCAGAGAGCACTTATTGCATTTGGAAGTAAACAGATTTAAGTAATTCTGGTACATCTTTGTCTATTAAATACATTAAGAAAATATCAGAACCGGATGTTTTCCATCCGCACTGCCCAGTTTAGTTGATACTGCGAAGTATTTTATGCTACACTGAGATATGTATCGTTATATAGAGTCATCACGACGAAATGTTAAAGTATTGTTATAACAAATGTTTAATGGTTTGTATATGAACAATTTAGTTTTAGTATAGTACAATTTTTATCTGGTTAAATGTGTGTGCTATGCTAAGTCAACCATTGTAATGCATTAAACAGTTTCAGGACGAGGTTAAGGTGCTATACTTTTTAGTTCTTTTAAATATAACATCCATTATTTAGAATTTAGAAATCTTTGCGGAAATTGCTTTTCTTGTGCAAATAAAGACTGTTTTTCCACATTTACATGTAATTCTCTGTTCATTTTTCTCTCTAATATATAAATTTCCTCCATTTTAAGAACATATTATTCCTTTTTTATACAATATTTTGCATCATGGTATTTTGAATATCGTTTTTGCATTTCCTCTATAAGTTTTTCTCTATTTGCATTTTTAACATTTTATGACTATTGTTGTTCCGTAAGGACGCATCTCCTCTGAAGATGAGTGTAACATGTATGTCAGTAGTTTAATTTCAATTATCACTGTATTATATACACACTTTAATGGTATAGTGGTGTTTATTTCATTCTTGACGTACACATTTTTCCCATGTCAGCTGATTTGGGAGAGGGTGTGTGTGGTAATTATTTGGGATTGATGGTTGCATAGATGCATTAAAATTGTACATGCTAAACATTTTGTCAGGAAACTTGATAGTTGACTGAATATTCTGTGAATTGCTGCTATGCCTTCTTTGAATGAAATTTGAAAGAAGCCTAAATGTCCTCATGATTGCATCAATATATATGCGATTATTGCTCTCTATCTTCTTCAAATCTTTTAGATCAGCTTGTAGTCGGTTGTATTTGTTTTTGAGCTTTTCTTAGATGTAGTTGGAATGACCTTCATATATTTGAATGTTATCTCTTTTCGTTTCTTCTTTGATGTCATTTATTACCATGTTAGGACATCTCCTACGTTGTAGTCACCTTATTGCGTTTTTCATGTTCATCATTTTCTTGTTTAACTGTGGTATTTTTCTATGTACGTTTTGCACCTGGTGTTGTGATAAATACAAATTCGCATGAAGTGCATATTTTAGCTCCTTCATTTTCTAATGTGCTGTTTATTCCCACATCTGTTACTTTAAAAAATTTCTTGTTGACGAAAAACTCAAAGCTGTCGTGCTCTTTAATACTGCAATGTGTTGTGCTACGATCATTTATTTTAATGGAATACTGTTTTACAAAATACACTTTATCTCTTGAGACTAAGATTGCTGTTTTTAAACTCATGAAATAGTTATATCACCTCTTTGAAATGTATTGAATCTATCAAAATATAGCTTTGTACATAATTTATGTTGTGCGCACTTTTAAAATTATTGTTTCGCTGTACTCAATGCGCAATCAAGAAATTACAATTTGGTCTTTGAAACTCAAGTGCAGTTATGTTTTTTTTTAAATATAAAAATTTGAGTGACCGAGCTCTGAAATGTCATTATAGTACAGGGACAGAGTGGTATTTTTGTTTTTAAAAATATGAGTGGTCTATAATTTTTCTGGTGTGGGGTTACGAGATTAAAAATTGTTGTTGCAAATCATTTATAGTAGCCCAGGAATGTCACATTTCTCACTACTTACGAAAACAAAGCCAGTGAAACATATTTCTTTTCAAATTATGTTTCCAGACAGAATAACACTATATGTAAGTTTTAAATATATGAACAGTTTGTTCAGTATCACAGCGCAAAGGGTTAGGAATGAAAATATGAATACAATATCAAGGTATTGTTAGATTACGAAGAAATGTTAATTATTTTAATGCAATTTCTAAGATAGTTTTGGAAACACGCTTGTAATCCAGGCCAACTTTTTATACAATTTATCAGCATGCACAAATCACCGGTCCGTCTTAACCGTTCAGTAGTATTTATAGAGTGTAAAAGGTCAAACACTTACTTTTCTAGATATATTGTTATCAATTTTGTATTCGGTATTGTGTGAAAGAGAATATCTTTTGCACAAAATTGCATTTTTGCTCTATCCTTGTAAATTAAAATGAAACTCCTTTCGGGTAAGAGGATATTGTATTGCCTCCCATCTTCATCAATTTGTCTAAAACGTAATTGATTAAAAAAATTATTTTGGCATTACGGAATTATAACCTTGTTATGAAAACTACAAAGAAATATTCGATGCTTTTTCTCGTTTTTATGAAACTAAATGTTTAGAAAGAAACATAATGTGTGCGATCGCGTAAGTTACAGCAGCAGTTATAATGAAATGCCCACATTGGACGGATTTTGGTGTCATAAGGTACACTATGAAGTGATTATTTCTTGAAAATATCTGATGGAGTTAATCTAATTTGCTCATTGCATATAACAAATCTAGTGACCTTTCACTGAATTAATTAAGGTAATTTTTTCTCGTGCAAAAGTAATAATGACAAAGGAAATTATCTTTCCAATGAACAGAAATATCAATGTTGGCATTATTGCGTACTGTAATCAATTGCAGGCATTATTGTATAATATAATCAATTGCAGGCGTCCCCTCAAGGTCTTCAAAGAAAATAGCATTTGTCTTGAACATCACAAGTCTGTTTTATTTGGTATTTGTAGATTAATACAGTTACGAGATGCAAGAAGTGGGTGGGTTAGTGGATATGATTGTATCTTTGCTTGACAATATGCCCAAATCAAACAGTGATTATAAATGTACATATACTTAGAAGTTGAGCATTGGTTTGATGCATATTTATCCAACAACGTAAGTAGAAACAATTTTGATATTTTTATTGACAATAAAACTGTAAATAGTAAATGTACTCTTTAAGTCCATGCAACAGAATAAGTAAGTGGCTAGTCTAATAGCAGCAATGGAAAAGAAGGCATGATAGGTTGAATGGTAGATTCCAATAGATATACACATTCAAACGCAGCCCATCAATACGTTTCCGGCAAATTCATAAAGTAAAAGAGTTTGCTTTACACCTAAGGAGTTGATGATTTTGTTATCTTTGTTTTATTGTGCAAGTTTATGTGACGCGAGTTTAATCTGCGGTTTGTTTTTTTTTACTTTTTTTAGTCAGCTTTTATCACGTATTTACCGTCTTGAAGCTTACTCATTCAGAAGTAAAAGTGTCGTAGATGCCAAGAGAACATGCAAATGTGCTGAAGTCAGAGAGAAGAAAGCTAAATTCTGCTTTAGTATATGATTGAAAGGAAGAAACGTTCTCAATAAAGTAGCTCAACGATATATGCGTGTTTCATGCATTTTTTATGTTGATTTCATATAACACTATTGCGCCGTAAGTTGTTTTTTTTTAGCACATTACAAAGTACTCTGGAGTTAAGATAAAGAACACAATAAAAGGTGTCCACAATATGAAATGATCAACTTAAAAGAAAACATAAGCCATCCCCCACCCCCACCCCCACCCCCACCGCCGCAAAGAAATGCAAATTCCCAATTTAATAAAAATATAAAACGAACTAAAAAGGCCAAAATCAATAGATACATCGGATATTTCACTGGCAGAGATTTTGGCTATATTAAAATTCTGAAGTAATTTTCTTTGTTATTTTATAGTTTCGAATACGATTTGCCGAAATACTAAGGTACGATTGATTGCAGTAACGACTCTGTCATTTTCGCAGTATGACATATATATGAATACAATTATATACATATACATAAGCAGTCTCTGGATTAAGTCATTAAATTCGTTTAATCAAGACGTGCCATGACTGATTTATTTTGCCTAAAATATTAATGATATGCGTGTCACTTATGAATTAGTGGTGGCTTGGATATATGCGAATCCATTGACAAGATAGGAAACAAATCTTGCAAAAGAAAACTGTATAGATAAACAATGAAAAGAGGTTTGTGAGAATGTGAGAATGAATGAAGAGTGAAATAAATTCTGATTTGTATCTGATGTTTGTGAATACTAATAAATCTGTCGTAGAAACCAATAAGCGTGCGTTTTTTAATCAAGATATTTTTACTGCGCTAAATTGGTTCAAAGGTTATTTTTTCATTACGAAACCAACGGAAGGAAATTCATAAATTTCAAAAAAAGCACTTACTGCACTTTCAGGAAGAAATAAATCTTTGTTGGCTTAGAGATAGTGTAACTTTCTTGACATGACGAAGTGCATAAATTAGATGGCTTTATCAGGACTTCCTCTGATTGCAATTTGCAACCTTGTTGCAAACCTTTTACCATTGAATGTTGCTTTTATGGTCAACGAAGGCGTTTTCACTTGTAATAAGATACAATGTGCCATGCTTTTTGATGGGGACCTAGCGTATTGGATTGTAAAATGCTGAAGGAATTTATAAAGTTCTCTGAACATGAAATAAGTCTGGATCGAGAAATATATTGTTCTGACCATATCTCCTCGCTACTTACTGAATGCAGTGGGCTTGATAGTTCACCAAGGAGCTTTCTTGTTCTTCTTTGTCGTCGACGAAAAAAATAAAAATAAAAAGCTAAATTTTTAAAAAAATTGTTCTTGATCTGATAATTAGAAACGTGGGTCTGATAACACAGATAACTCTCATAGACTTTGTAGGTTGTGCGTAAAACATTTCTCTTTCTGTAGCACGAGTCATGTGTTGTGATATTTGCTACCACCGCCTAATAATCCATGGAGGGATGAAAATACTTAGTGTGTGTGTGTTTTAATATATAATATACAAATACAAATAAAAGAAAGCTTAGCATAGCGATAAGATAATTTTGTTTCTGAACTCTAAATTATTGGTACATTCTAAATTCAAGCATGCAATCTGGAGTTGTACCATCACCATAACAGATCCTTTCACCAAGACAAGAATTTCTTGAACAATTTGCCTGGCTTCCCAGATATAAATGCGAGGTATTGATACATAAGCTATATTGGCAGAGATGGTTGTAATCAAGAGACTTGGATATATCTCAACTCTTTATGAAAGCATGTCAGTAATTCTGTGGAAGTGTTTCTTTTTCCATTCTTGAATATTAGGATCTTTGTATGAAAGTAAGCGATATATGCCATTTTGTGGCCTGCCACCAGTTCAATTGCGGCATTGCTCATCTGGAGCCACGATCAACTTTTCAATAAGCGTCAGTGTAAGATTTATAAAATAATTCCTTCATGCTAACTTTTAAAACAAAACTTTGGTGAAAACCACATTATTCATTGTTTTTTTATCAACAGATGCAGAGAAATAGATCTTAAAATACGAAATTTTGAAATTATTAATGTTTGAAAAAGGTATAAAAATATTTTGAATCAATATTTCAAGTTGAAAATAGATCTGTGCATTTGTATTGCTATAAGGGACACATATGCCAAGTCTCCTGCGGATGTGTGAAGTACTGTTGATAATATGACTATTGCACTTTCAACAAGTCTTGCATCTAACGGGGCAGTCCAGAAATAATTTCTCTATATATTACATACATGCATTTTTTACTCTACAGTCAGAGTGACATCACAATCACATTAGGATTCTATCCGGGGACAGTGGCATTATAGACCATTACACACACCAAGACTTGACTGCACTTGCCCACATATCTACATCTAACATCTGACCAACATCTACCAGGGTCAAGTGTTCCATTTCCGGGTCAATCAATCATAGTTATTGACAGTATTACACTCTGACGTTGCATGTGCACTTCTGCCAAATTACTTTTGCAACCACAGTATAAAATGCGTCTACGAATATGCAATAATTCTTCCCCGATATATTTCATGGTAAAAAATCAGTTTCTTTCATTGAAATTTCACATTGAAAGTCACAGCCAAACAACACCTCTAAATTAAGATATGAATCACTTAGCTAGGTACTACTCATGAAGTATTTTATCCTGGTCTGACAAAAAAATGCAAGCAGAAACGAACAAGGAAACCTATTTGCGGCTGCCTATTCGTGCCACAGAGTACTGCTACACAGTGTACAATTAGTGTTTGTTTCTATTTCTACTTGCAAATGCCAATGATATTCAGTCCCAACAGATAAGTATTATAATAATGTATAATTGACGCTTTTTTTGTGAAAACTCAATCCAAAGTAACAACTTCGAAAATTTTGAACATTGATATTTCAAGTCACGATGGCACAAAGGACTACATGTTCCTATATGAAGCAGAGTACTTTAAAACCATATTATTATAGTTGCTTCATTACCCAGTTTATTACTATCGTTTCTTGTTACTCCATTTTTTGTATCCATTTGTATCAATTAACATTTGGGAGAGTAACACATTATTTAATCAGAACACGTAAAAAAACATTTTTTTAAAATATTTGTTTTAACAAAATTAACTCATTTGACAGAAATGCACGAAAAGTGGAACCTATATTAAGACTATCAAATAATGAATTGACTGAAAAGCAACTTCAGCTAATCATCAATTTATTATACCTTTCTGTCAAGTTTAAAACTTATTACTTTTTAAACACATTACCTTAAATTTCATTTTCATTTTCATCTTAACCGTACACGTTCTCTTTGTGCACGTGATAACAAAGAAGTTCACTAAACTTATGTAAATGACTGAAAATCATTTAAAAACTAAAAAAAAAATAGTTATAAAATAGTAATAAACAAAAAGTCTGGGTAACTTAATATGTTTCAATGTCTGACGGCATCATATTGGTTTAATCATATTTGTTTGCAATCCACTTTATTCTGTGAGAAACAAGTGCGATGATATACCGGTTCTCTATGACTGCAAAATATACTCTATCCGTTGCAACATAAATAAATTGAAAATGTGCAATTGCTATCCGTAATGTGCATAAGTCTAAACATCATTTACAGTCGAGATGCATACAAAATACTGCATAACCTTCCAGACATGGCCACATAAACAAGCGACGATGAATTACGTATAAGAATGAGGATTTCCTTGGGTTCGTCGAATTTGTAAAATCTAATTTCTCCTCCTTTTATGGCATAGCTAAACAGCGTATAATCGATTAATTCCATTTGCATTTATAGAAGAAAAAACAAAAACAAAACAAACTATAAACAAATATTCTATGCAACATTTTCTGTGATGATTTAGCTATCGGAAGTAATGGTATAGATCTGATAGACAACGGCACTCTGTTTCGAACAATACCACGTGTTGTCTTCCGTTTGTTAATAAAACACGTTGTGTGGTAAATTCGGCTTTATCATAAAACTAGGTTTATAAGATACGTACGTAATTGAGTAATTAACAGTCTGAGGTAGAGAAAAACCTAGTAATCTGTTCACAGCCTCTTACATTTGTGTGTTTGTTTAAGGTCTTATTGTCGTTCAAACACTTTCACCTAACGTCGTTGTTTTGGATTTCTTGTAGTAATTAGATCCATTTATAGATTCGTTATTTTGTTTTGACCGATACATTTTAAATTGCGCCACGAATTATTTCTTTGGCCGCCCAAGTTGACTGCAGCAATACTACAGACTGGTTTGCCATATGGAACCACTTTGCACATCCTGAATTTAGGTGACATGAAGACACACTTAAGATCTTGAATTTAGGTGACATAAAGCTACACTTCACATCTTGCCAGCCCAAGTTCTACTTAACTTCTTGGTGTATGTGTACCTCTATTACTGGACAATCTGTTGCTGCCTAATGCTGTAGTTTTGTCATCCTGTTGATAATTTCCACCACTTGTGTGTTGTTTTTGAATAACCGCGTTCTCTGTAAAATGAGAAATAATATATTTAAAGTCAGTTTTAAACTTTGCATGGTGAACACTTCTGACAGATCGATGTGAAGAAAAAACGTTTACTATGCTTTTGCTTTGTTTTATGGCCTTGTCTGTGCAAATCTTCATGCTTTTCATATGTAGAACATGGCTTTCCAACACCATGATGTGTGGTATGGTCAGTAAATTAGGAACAGAGGTAATTGCCTTGCTTCTATATCCAATTTTAATTTTCCTTTCTATTATTGGAAAATAATAAAGATATATTTACTAATCTTTCGAACACTATCTTGCATCTTCGTTTGCTTACAAAATTGTCAAAGCAAACATTTCAGTCGAGATTTAATTTTCGGTTGGATATGTTCTTGACATTAGAGACTTTCATATTTAAAAATAAGGATTAGAATAGGTAGTTTTAGTTTGAATACAAACTTTATAATATGCAACTAGATTATCCGATTTTTGTAAATTGTTTTGCTGTTAAATTGAAAACAATGGTTTCTGTTGGCTCAAGTTCAAATGAAATTAGGCTTTATTTTGGATGTCATCTCCTCCCTTCGTAATTCTGTATGAAACGATGAGTTTGTATAATGCAATAGCAAACTTAGTTCTTGTTGGAGTTCCAGTGCTTTTTGTGTTCTCGTGTAAATGTGGGATTGGCGAAGGGTCTCTTCTTTCAAAATCATTTAAGATGTATTTCAAACCATTAACTTCAGAGATGACCGTTTAATTGTTAAGTTCAGCGAAGTATTACTTGGAAATATTAATTGAGCAAACGCTGTTTAACTTTAAATATGGAATCTTTAGCAGCCGATCATGTGTTAGTTTCATTTTTGTATTGACTCCATAGCATCGGATCGTGTGTTAGATTCATTTTTGTATTGATTCCATTGCATTGGATCATGTGTTAGTTTCATGTTTGTAATGACTGAATAGCATTGGATCGTGTGGTAATCTCATTTTTGTATTGACTCCATAGCATCGGATCATGTGTTAGATTCAATTTTGTATTGACTCCATAGCATCGGATCATGTATTAGATTCATTTTTGTATTGACTCCATAGCATCGGATCATGTGTTAGTTTCATTTTTGTATGGATTCCATAGCATTGGATCATGTGTTAGTTTCATTTTTGTATTGACTCCATAGCTATTGGATCGTGTGTTAGATTCATTTTTGCATTGATTCCATAGCATTGGATCATGTGTTCATTTCATTATTTTATTGACTCCATAGCCTCTGATCATAATTAAGGTCGAAGTCTTTTTTGGGCCCTTACTTCGCTGAAATTCAAAAGATCAAACGGCAAATTATGTAATAATAGTTGATAGAAAGATAGAAATATATGTATACGTTTCTGTTAAAGATAAAAGATTTTGATCAGGACAAAAAGTCAGTAGTCACATCAAGTTTACAACTATAAAGTGCAATCACGAGTAGTGGCGGATTTGTTTATGATCTTCTTGGTTTTCTTTTTATTATTTGAGATACAAGAAGTCAAATACGTTTAACGAATCCCCACTTACCCAAAGTATCTGTAAAGAACCCCAACTTATCAAAATCTTAGACGCACGTGCTTTTGTGAAACAGGCCGTGCTTTTGTCAAACAGGCCCCTACGAGACAAATTAAAAGCAAAGGTTGTTCTTTCAAAGTTTGAACGCCCTATATCCTCAACCTGATATCGTATCTGAGTGAAATATTTGGAATATCTATTTTTTTTATTAACTTGCTTCTGATATAACGCGATTTAAAATTGGTTTGGACGATTTAAGTAAAGTCTATCTCTGGTTGAATCTTTATCGGCCAGTTTACTAAATATAGCGGAAAATGTATGCACATGCAAAAGCCGTCGTAACTAATTTTGGCTTGAGAAATTATTTCACTGTTAACTTCTATATTTTGTAAAAAAGTTGACGTCTCTCTCTCTCTCATATACATATATATATATATATATATATATATATATATATATATATATATATATATATATATATATATATATATTTGTAGTGCAACGAGTCAAGGTATGTAAGCTCTTCGTCAGGGGACAAAGGACCCTTACAAAGACAACCACTCAAGAGCAAAAGTTGGTGGGGAGTATTTACATTCTGGTACAAAAATACTTCCTTATGAAAAGATATAGAAGGGAGAAGCAAACAATGACAAATCTAGGAGAAAAAATCTACGACAAAAGGCTACCGCCTCTTTATGCGATATCAGTTGGCAACGAAACAAAATGTTTTTTGCGTGAAATAAAAAGATCAAAGATAAACACAAAGTAAAGTGTGGGTGTGTCACATAGGAGAAAACCGTTGAATCATTTCACACTGGAAAAACTATATATATATATATATATATATATATATATATATATATATTGTTTATGCATTTCTATTATTAATGTAGACATTTACAGTAAGGAAAACACTTTAGCGTTAGCGAATAAAAAATACATTTAAAGATTCGTTTTATTAAATGTGTTAAGAAATATTCGATTGAAACATTGGTTATCTAATAGTACTTCTTTAAGACATTGTATTCATCAACTTGGCATTTTTTAAACTAATAGTCTTTGGTTTAATTTTTAAATTCTGAGTCCATTTATTTACTCCCTTTCTTCATGAGGAGCTCCTAAAATATTCCTGTCTTGTCCGTATATTTATAATGCATCCGTTCTCTTTATTAGGGTTCAAACAATTCACGGAGTCTGTTTAAAGATCTGCGCCATAGAAAGTGCCAAGTATAATTTAAATCTAAAACAAAACTTTTCTACGTTCAGCAGCACTCGATCCATAGCGTGATGCGTGGTATTAACTTGGCAGGAGAAGCAGTTATAGAAGTAAATAAGGGAAAATGTTTAGTTTCCTTTTCTTCCTGTTAACTGTCTCAATAATTTAGTCAGACATTTCTAGCGGAGGGATGTTTTATTGAAGATTAATGACGTAAACATATCGACATGTTAACATCTGTGATGATTCGATAGTTGCCTTTAGTGCTGACTAAGTACGCCTTCTGATAAAGAGATTTCATCTAATGATAGAGCAAATAACAGACTTATGTTATAAGTACTTTCCTAAAATTTGAGGGCTTAAAATATACAAGTCTCCTTATTGCAGTTACTGCGCACTTGTTTTAAATGTCTTCTTGTTGCAAAAATCTAGCACTGCGTCTTCATCTCGATGTTTTACGACCGTCTCTTTTCCATTATGACAAGGTTTCGTTTGTATTTCTCAGACTGAAAGTGGTGATAAGAATTTGTACACATTCTTCCTGGCATTCCAAGCCAAATATTAGGGATACTTATGCAAAACCTAAGAAGGGTTCGAGCACGTAGTAGAAAAAGAATATTACTAATTCTTTAACAGTTATATGGTAGAGAGAGATGGGATCCACGCAGGGCCGGATTAAGAACTTTAGAGGCCCTAAGCACTGAAAAGATTATGCTGCCCCCCACCCACCCCATATGTAATTCAAAATAAAAACAATACTAAACCGTAATTTCTCTTTTTTTATTTTTTGTGCCCCTGCTCTGCTGGTGCCCTAAGCACGTAATTATTGGGCAATCCAGCACTGGATCCACGTATACCATTTACAGAAAATTGTCAATTTCAGCAAAGGTCACCAGAAGTTTCAGATACTGAATAGATGTCTCGCAAAAGCGCGGCATATGTCAATCAACTATCACGTAACAAACATTCCAGTGGACCGCTGTCCAATCTGGTCATCCAGGTAGGTATCAGTTTTGGCCTAATAGCATTTGTACAGGTATTGTTTGGTTACCGAAAAAGAGTTTGTCGAATTGAGTGGGTTACCCAGAGACATTGAGATATATAACATGTACAATTTCAAATCTTTATAATTCCGACATTCTTCACTTAATTTTCATGTAACTTTCACAACGTTTAGCTTACCTGACCATAAGGCCAAGTAAGCTTATGTCCATCGTGCGCCCATCAAAACTTACTATTGTGAACTTCTTATTAAAAAGCTACGTAACCATTTTTGACCAAACTTGGCAGAGAGCATCCTGGTATGAAGGGCTTTCAGATTTATCCGAACGTTACCGATCTGTCATCAAATATGGCCGCCATTAAAAAAAATAGAGAAATAACTTTAAACGATTTTTTCTCAAAAAGTACTGAACAGAATTAGATCAAATTTGACAGAAGGCATCTTGGCAAGAAGACCTTCTATATTCTTACAAATAATGCCAATCCACTATCAAATATAGCCGCCGTTACTAAAAATTAAAAAAAAATCTGTCGTCCGTTAACAATTGCCATTTTCAACTTTTTTTCAAAGTCCACCTCGACAATTCAACCAAACATGAGACAGAACACCCTGGCATAAAGGCCTTTGAAGTTTGTACAAACTATGCTAATCTGCCATCAAATATGACCGCCGTTACTAAAATAGGAAAACGTAAACGATTTCTTCTCCAAAGCCGCTAAATAGAATTTCACCAGCCTTGACACGAGGCATTCTGGCATTATGATCTTTCAGTTGTGTACAAACGATGCCGATCCGACATCAAACATTAACCGCCGCTATCAAAACACCAGAACACAGTAGCGTAACAAGAAATTCTGACCCACCCATCCCCGCAAAACTCAAAACTTAATTATAGAGACCCTCCCAATAAAAAAGCTGTGTGATGGGAAGTTTGCACAGCCCCCCTCCCCGCCGCATTTGCGGGGGTTGTTTACACGGTTGCTACGCCACTATTAGAACAACATTTAAACGTGGAATTTGACAAAACGTGAGAGAAATCATCTGGCAATAGGACCTTCAAATTATAGAAATGATGCCGATCAAATGTGGCCGCTGTAGAAAAACTTTTAAACCGCTTCTGTTCAAAAACCGCTCAACTTAATTTGCCAACATTTGGCAAAAAGCATTCTGCCAAAGAGGCCGTTCAGATGTATACATCTGATGCTGATCCGCTATCAAATATGGCCACCATTACTAAAAATAAAAAAATAAAAAAACTTTTAAACACTTCTTCATAAAAAAGCGATCTTCAGAATTGGACAAAATTTAACACAAAGCAACCTGGTGGAGAAGTTTTTCAATTGTGTACAAATTATGCCAGTGAACCATCAAATATTGCTGCCGTTGCTAAAAATAAATTCAACGACTCCTTCTCGGACACTGCACAGCGGAAATTAACCAAATTTTTAAAAAAAATTCTGATAATAAGGTCTTTTAAATGTTTACAAGTAGTACCGATTTGTCATCAAATATGGCCGCTGTTAATAAAATAAATCCTTTGAAAAACCTTTTCTCATGAACCACTAAACTGATTTTAACCAAAATTTACAAAAAGCATTCTGGCATGAATGACTCTTAATTTTGTACAATGATACAAATACGCCGTCAATGATAGCTGCTGTTACTAAAAATAGAAGAAACAAAACCTGTTATAAATTATTTTAAAAATCCGCTTAAGAGATGTTCATCAAATTTGACAGAACGTTTCGTAGCTTAAATGCCTTTCTGATTTATACGAATGATATTGTTCCACCATCAAGTATGGCCGCTGTTACTAAAAGTAGATAAATATTTACACAATTTTATGTCGAAAACCGCTGAACAGAATTTTACAAGCTTTGACGCAAAGCATATTGACCTAGGGATCTTTCAATACTGGACAAATTATTCTGATGTGCTATCAAATATTGATGAAGATACAAAAGCTATAGAAACGTTGAAACAATTGTTATCATAACATATGCAATCAGCAGCATTGGAAGAAACTTCAACATAAATCATCCTACTGACCCAGATTTCTTAACCATCTGATCTTGCATTTGGCTATTTTGGCAGCTGTCAGTCAAGTAAGCAGTCTCAGATCCATTTGGATCTCTTATTTCATCATGTATTCTGTCATTAACCATGGTTTATCAGGAAAAAAGTCGATTTAAAATTTATAATTATTCTACCTTGGGATGGAGCATTAACCTTCAATCCGAGAGGTCATAAAAACTTAAGAAATACGATTCTCCGTATTGTGGTTACGATGCACCGTTGTTTAGTTATGTTATTCCAAAAATCGAGCATTACATCTTGCCCTTCATATTTTGCAATCGCCTCTTTTTATTTATGATTCTTTTGGATTTGGCAGAGTTATATTGGGGGTCACGTCTTTTGCATGTTTTACTGGCATTCCAAGCCAAATATTTAGGATACCTATGTAACAAATCTAATTTGGTTTGAGCATTTATTAGGCACCGCATATGTGTTGCCAATCCTTTTAATAGTTGTATGGTAGAAAGAGATAGAGTCCATGTGTATTATTTACAAACTAATGTCTATTTCAGTGAAGCTCTATATATTTTTAGGTTTGAGTTGAACACCATTCAGCTCTTGAAGTGTCCACCTCTCACCACCACATTCGCTATTTCGCAACGATCCCGTCTCATTTTTACAAACGGTCACGGAATTCTATGAGAACCAGGGGTTGTTATTATTGTAGGTGATCGTGGGATTCTATTGTTAAATAGGGTATAGAAATGCAAAATGCATGTCTATCGATGAGGCTCCAACCCATGGCCTCCGCTGACTTTAGAGCTTACCTGTCTCGCCCAACCCTCTAATTCACTCGAGTATAAGTAATTATACGTAATAGCACAACATGTATGTATAGTTTGTGTTACCGCAGGTGCTGCAAAAAGTCATTGTATACTTGTTTACACACCTATTGAATACATAAATGATTTGTGACGTAACCAATGATTTTGCAAAATCTGCATGAAAGAAATAATGTAATGTTTAAAATTTATCAATGAATAAAAAAGACCCTACAAACAAATCAAACAAAGCGCTCTAATATGTCAAATTTAACAGGTCAGAATAGAAAAGCTCATGACAAACTTCAAGAAAACGAGATTCATATACAGACAGCTAATGCTAAAACAGAAAGAAAACAATATTTGCTTTACACCAACGGGCTTTCTTATGGTTTGATTTCGTTTTGTATGTTGGTTTTAACGGTATTTTTAACACATTATTGGCTTCATCATGCCGAAGAAATGGGAGCTATGTGGCAGTCGACCCGGGCTGGCTTGGGCAGGACGGCGTTTCTTATGCTATCACTTGTCCTTCAAATACGACGATAAATGGTCGTTATTTTTTTGGTGTTCTCTTTAGCAAGCCAGCTTTTGATGCATACTATTTTAGACTTTACTCGAATCGTCAAAGTGCATACTTTGATTTTATCCAAGTAAATTTATGATTTCAGTAAAAATCATTCACATGAACTTAAATCAAATCGGGATACGATTAATTGTAAGCGTGCAATTGTTTAAGCATATTTTGCTTTTGTATAGTGCCAATTCAGCATAAGTGATAATGTTATAAACAAGGTACACATTATTTGATATATACCACATACTATTTTCGTTCCGTTTTATCAATTATGCTGTCGTAAAACACACGATTAGATTTCAGTAACAAGGTATTTTTGCGTAAGGTTTGTGTAAGTGTATCGTAATTTATATTCCTTGTCATGAACTCTGGTGTGGAAGGCTACACAACTTGTTTTATTCTCACTCCGGGTGCGATATTATTATCTGTAATACGCGACCAGACAATAGTAGAAGAGTGTTCGTACCATATAGCAGACATTATTAGGACTTACACAGTACACTGATTGTATTAGTATCAGCATGTTCCGCTATCTTCTTGTACACGAATTGTATTAGTATCAGCATGGTCCGCTTAGTATCAGCATGGTCCGCCATCTTCTTATACACGAATCGTATTAGTATCAGCATGGTCTGCCATCTTTTTGTACACGAATTGTATTAATAACAGCATGGTTCGCCATCTTCTTGTACACGAATTGTATGAGTATCAGCATGTTCCGCTATCTTCTTGTACACGAATTGTATTAGTATCAGCATGGTCCGCCATCTTCTTATACACGAATTGTATTAGTATCTGCATGGTCCGCCATATTCTTGTACACGAATTGTATTAGTATCAGCATGGTCCGCCATATTCTTGTACACGAATTGTATTAGTATCAGCATGGTCCGCCATCTTCTTGTACACGAATTGTATTAGTATCAGCATGGTCCGCCATCTTTTTATACACGAATTGTATTAGTATCTGCATGGTCCGCCATATTCATGTACACGAATTGTATTAGTATCAGCATGGTCTGCCATCTTTTTGTACTTATAGTGCTATCAATTTGCGAGATACATTTGCAGAATCAATTGTCTTTTAGCCGAACTTCGTATGGTTCAGAGTAGGGCTACAGTACTTATATGTACAATTATGGATCCATATCTCTATAATTTTCCTCTGACACATATTGCCGTGTATGATTAATGGTGTTGGAAACTGCCCATTTATCATGCTATTTGGCCTTTAAGAATGATATAGTTTCTCAAAACAAAAATATGATAAATTAACTTAATGTTTCGATAATCCTGTTCTTATCTACTTTATATTTGTTTTCTGTATATTTATCCGTTAAATTGCCACTTATATCAAAATAACGAAATAGTATTTCGTTTAATCGAAATATACTTCGTTATAACGAAATAAAAAATATTTGCAGCCATGTCACTTAAGGGGCTTCGTAACTCTCTGTCAAATCAATGAAAACATTTTATTTGAAACATTTGAAAGTCTCTATTCCACACTGGGGTTTAGTAATTCTCTGAAAGCTAATATAAATCAGGCCATAGATATTACACATAATTTTCATACTAAGTTGCCGTGTTTCTGATGAAGAACTCCTGTTCTCTAAATTGATCTGCGCAGTATGCCAGCCCTGGGTTCCCAACCCGAAATTGATCAATCCAGTACCCCTAATCTGGGTTTCCTACTTTAAATTGATCAATCCAGTACAACTAACCAGGGTTTCCTACTCTAAATTGATCAATCTAGTACCCTGGTAGGAACCTGGGTTTCCTACTTTAAATTAATCAGCGCAGTACGCCAGCACTAGGTTTCCTACTCGAACTTGATCTGCACAGTAGGACAATCCTGGATTTCTGAGAATGATTTCCATCAAAGGAAGATTATTTTTCAGGACATTGTTGAATGTTTATAATGGTATGTATATCATATTTGAACGCTAAATAATAATAAAAAATTCTGCAATTTTTGTCTTTGAAAAATACAATTTAAAATGTAAAATAACACTTTTCTTGAGCTCTTTTAAAAATAATATCCGGTAATATATATAAAGTATTAACCTACTGCAAAGCACAAGAGAGTTTCGATTGATGGTTATATATCTTTTTCTATTTGTATCAGATGTGTTCCCAAAATAATTGTATCGAAAAAGTCTTCTGATTGTGTTATCTGCCCAAAATTAATTATTGGTTACATGTTGAATATTTTTACAATCAGATGAATTTACACCTGGGCAATATTGTAAAAAGATATTGAAAAATATGACAAAAAAGAACTTTGCAGGAACATAGAAAGACTATTATGACAAAGTAAAAATGATGCACAAAATACTTTTTGAAAAAAGAGACTTTTGAGTCATACTTATGTCCAAAAGTGCTGTCCTTCTCGCTTACAGATATTAAAAACAGTGTTCCGTTTAATTTAGGTGCGCTGACTTACTTTTGTTCATAAATAATAAATAATAAGTACCAAATTAGATACTATTTTCTCGGCACTACGGTATCAAATTCAGTCAAATGAGCCTTTATATTTCAGTTTTGTTAATCGATCATGCTTCGTGACACGTACACGCTGAATAATGGGTTAGCATCAACGCCACATGTTTACAAGTTTACAAGGAGACAACAGCAAGATGGTAAAGACAAGCAATTCGGATAACAACAACAAGTTTAAGACATGAAGCGCAGCAATAAAACAAAAATACCTTATTTAGGGAATGTGATACCACACAAGTTATTCAAAGAACGATAACTAATCCCTTAACGCTCTTCTATCTTATTGCATCCATTCAAAATGTGTGTTTTGTACACTGAATCCATTCAAAATGTGTGTTTTGCACACTGAATCCATTCAAAATGTGTGTTTTGCACACTGAATCCGACTGCAATAAATAATTCAGGAATTTCCTAAGAGACACACATAGCACTTTAATGAAACGATCAATAATTTCCTCTTAAATAGAATGCAGCTTCCACTACATAAGGAAGTGTCTTCATTAGATGACGTTGTTGTATATTCCTCGGTTGTAAGTCTCAAACTGGAAGAAAACGTTTTTACCGTAGAGTCTTTTTTTTTTTGTTGTTGTTGTTGTTTTGTTTTTGTTTGGTATACAATACAATGAACAAATAAAACTGTCAATCTAAGAGCCTCGAGCATTGCAATGATTTTACTAACTTCATTTTAGAATGAAAAGAGAATGGCTTGGCAAAAATGGCTGCCGACATGGTCAGTGCTTAGGATACTAGCTCTTGGATTTTGCTGAATAATTTATAGCATTTTCATAGATGTGCTGAAAATAATGAAAGTAATTTAATTGCAAACACCACAGGAGTATTCTGTTGGAGAAATTCATGATGCAATTTCGTTACTTTTAAAGAATTGCAGTGAATTGTTAATGGTTTGTAATTGTACCCATTCGTCGCTGATTTTTTTTCCATATGCCATTCATGCCTAGTAAAAGTGGGGATCCCAAAAGGAGGCGCAGTTCAGACGATCAGTCAGGCAAGGCAAATAAATTTGTACGTGAGTGCTCTCAAGTTTTAGCTGAATCAAACCTTACTTCACCAATGACATTGGTTAGAACTGTTGTATCTGAATTTGACACATTAGCTAGCAATAACAGCAATATGGCAACCGGTGATTTTATCATGATGACTTTATTCAGAAACTTACCGTGGCTCTACAGAAACCACAAATAGGATAAATCATAGCCAAAGCAGTTAGTCAGGTTGTGGTTGACACAATTAGAGGAGAATTTACAAGTGAAATCGACAACCTGAAGGTCAACATTGTCAATCTAAGAAAAGGCTTGAAGGAAGGAAAAGGATGATAAAATTCAAAACTTTGAGGGTCAACTAGACAATTTTGAACAATATTCCCGTCGACAAAATATTAGAATTTATGGGGTGCCCGAACCAAAGCAAGAGTCTGAAGAGAGAAGAAAGAGAGATAACGAAAGAGAAAACACAGATGAATTCGTATTAAAACTCGCCGGTGACCTGGGAGTGGATCTCACTGTCAGTGATATTAATAGAGGCCATATGGCTGGATCCTTGCAACAGTAAAACAGGGCGATTCTGGTTAAATTTGTGAACTATCACAAATAATATGAGGTGACGAAGTCCAGGCCTAAACTGAAATCCCTTAAGTATCCACACACAATCTACAAGAATGAAACTCTGACAAGTAATAGGGCGAGGATTGCCAAGAAGGCAAGATAATTGAAGAAAGAAGGAAAGATAGAAGGTACGTGGACGTGGACGGAGTTATTTTTATCAAGAAGAAAGATGATTCAGTTTTCCACATAACAACATAGGCAACGATAAATGAATTGGTCCAGGAACTCAGTTTGAACGTTCTAATTAGGCACACTACCCTGTCTGCTGAGATCATACAACCAACACAGCAACAATCACAGCAACACGAAAACCAAGAGTCCAATCAATATCCTACTGATATTGACTCCGATGATAATGACGACACAGTTGATGGCTTATTCGACATGCGATTCTAATCTTAGTGTTATCCTAGCTAATTTGTTTTCTTCAGAGATTGCATGCATACTCCTAAGAGCTTATATGTATATTAATGATACTTTAAGGGCTATTAGTAATGCAAATAGGCTTAATAGGGCGGGTGGGTGTGGCATAGCCATATATCACTTATAGTACGCAATAAGTGAAAAGTAAGAAATTATTAACTTAAAAAACTGTCCTTTAAATGTGCAAGTACAATCTGTTTTGCGGAAAAGATATTTATAAGAGCTATAATAGGCACTTTGATATTGGATTTTACGCACAATAGATCACAGCGTTAAGATAATATTGAGCTACTGCATTGTACTTATCGTGTTGCATGAAGATTAAGGAAGATGTAAGGAGCGTTACATTTGTCATATACACTGAGCCCTGCGTACAATGCATGTGGCAAACGTCACGATGCCATGTAATGGGGGCTGCCATATTGGTCTTCTTGCAGTCAACCAGGTCCCATGACTGACAGTCATATTTTAAGCATACATGTGACCCGATGACTATCAAACTTTTTTATATTGAAAGTACAGTTGTGATCGGTAGCGTTAATAGCGAAGAGAAGAAAATACCTAAACATTCCTGAAATACATACTATGAAATGACTTATTTACATGCTTACATTTTACTTCTTTTCCGCTCTTCTTTCACAGCGTGCGGTTATGTAAATATTACTCCGCTGAAGTTTATATCTTCACTTATTATCAGTCCTTCGTTCTTAATACCCGTCTAAAGATAATGAAAAGTACTTAACATTAGCTAATTATCCTAAATAAACCTTATATGTATGCATAAATGGGATATATATTGAATTTGCTTGTAAGTATGAGAACTATTGTAGTTGTTATACGTGAGTGAGAAGGCACATCACCTTATGTCAGAGTGTGGTTCAAATTAGGAAAAAGACAACTTTTAACAAAATTACAAATTGATCAGATAAGATATATTAGCAGTTGCACGCTTTAAAAGAAGGTACTTCGTTCAATTCTATTCGATGTTATGATTGTCAATAATCGTGAATTTTAAACTAAGTATAGCGCAACATGCTTAGTGACGGTGAATATGACATGTATACATGTATATATCGATGTGCTTTTCTGCAGTGGATTGTACGGCGTGTCGAATAAGCCACGTGTAAATGTAGAAAGACATGTGAACGGAGAATATGAAAGTATTACAGACTGTTCATTTTGGGGATCATCATACTGTTTAGGACTGAAAATTGTGCCATTAATATTATTACCAAAGTACATGTACAATTGTGTCATTATCTTCATCATAAAATGCTGCTTATGGCTAGTGCAGGCCTCCTAACCTTTTTTTTTTTAGGAACTACTGTCGAGGTTGTTCAGGACTTACAAAGCTCCATTTTATTTGCAAAAAGTATGTGCAGAAAAACAGCTCATGTTCAATTTCTGCAAGTTTTATACAAAATCCACTTCTTCTTGCCACTAAATGGATTATTCATAAGTGTCAGTGACATTTCGTTTTCACTGCACACAGACGCCATATTGCTGTACACTGCATCAAAGTCTGTGGACGAAAAGGTATGAAATTGTTTTTATTATAAGTTATTCTTTCACACTCACTGCTAAATATTACAGGATACTTAATTGAAAGAAATGGGACATCACTATTACCATAATTTGTAGCCATTGCTTCACATTCAGAGTACCATCCCCCACCCACCTGTACTGAATTGTGTATTACCAATAGCCCTTAAACACATACGTATGAGCATATTAGAAGCCAGTAACTAGCATGACCTGTCTGTATATATGTCTGTCCCTCCCCCCCCTCTCTCTCTCTCTCTCTCTCTCAATGACCCATGATGTTACGATCAGATCGGAAATATATAAAGTTAAAGTCCAATTAGGCAGAAAGCAAAAAATGCCAGATTCTTTTTTCTTATTTTTGAAAGCATGTTCTCTTGTATTTGTACGTGTCTTTGTTTTTATTTACTTGAGCTGCTTAGTCACCAAAAATGTTCCTTGCGCTATAAAGAGAGATCATGTTAATGTACACTTCAGCAAAATGTTTGTGTTTTCATATACACGCGTAGCACGTGTAATTCCAGAAAAAAGGTGGGGAGATTAAAAGGCAGTTACTAATGATCAATAGAGACTGACAATTGGTCTGTTCGACGGTGTTTTATGTGCTTGCGTACAGGACTGTTCTGATGTAGTACTAACACTGCTCATGTATTTTTACATTGGAAAATATAAAATGTCTTGGTCTTTTGCTTCTGATTAACTTAATAATTCTCCAGTGAGATCCACCAGTGGTCTATTTATCAGCTTTAGCAATAATTATATATTATGTCACTCTTATGTAATGGTTATGTTTCCTTCTACTGATGGCAGGCATAAAACCAAATCATGGGCCTGACACTATGTGCCACATCAACAATCTCAGTATACTGCATCTTAATATTCAGAGTTTGAAATCTAAAATTGACTTGATTCATGCCGATACTATGCAGTTTGACATAATGTGTTTTACTGAAACTTGGCTTAACAAATTCACTTCGGACAATGAAATCAACGTAGTAGATTATTATAAACCGTTCCGTAAGGATAGGAAAACCCTTGGGGATGGGGTAGCTATATACGTCAAAAGTTACTTTCCTGTAATTCTACGATCTGATCTTGCTTTACCAGGGCTAGAATGTATTTGGGTAGAAATACATTTAAATAGGAAGCAATTACTGATTCCAGGGCTATATAGACCACCAAATCGCGAATCATCTGTTTGGGATCGTATTGAATTAAGCATTGAAAGAGCCCAGAACACTTAACCAGACTACCTAGTTCTTATGGGAGATTTTAATGAAAATTTTCTTGTTCCTAATAATAAAGTACTTCACTTTGCCACTCTTATAACATATAACAATTTATACAAGAAACAACACATTTTACAGAATATTCCGAGACTTTGATAGATGCAGTAATGGTGTCAGACCCCGAATTTGTATTTAGTGCTGGTGTCCTTGATCCATTTCGCTCTAGCGGAGTCAGATACCATTGCCCAGTACATGCCACCTTAAAATTTACAAGCCCAAAATTCGAGTGCTTTAAGAGAGCGATATGATAAAGGAGACTTTACTTTGTTAAATTCACTTCTGCAGAATTTTCTATGTGATGAAATACTTGAGAAGAAAAAAACGATATTAATGATATCGTTGCTAATTTCACAAATCTAATTTGGGATACAGTAAGTACAGCTGTGCCACAAAAAAAACGGTTACTTTTTGTGATGAAGATCTACCCTTGATGCACAGTGAAATTAGAAAACTCATTAGACAAAGAAATCGACTTTACAGTAATAGATGATGGAGAGAAAGCTAAAATATTTAAAGATTTCTTTTGCGAACAGTCTAGAATATAAATTGATAGTTTGACACAAAGTCAACTTGCCGAACTAGATGTACATCAATTGCCGTACCCCACTATCTCTTGCATCAACATTAGTGAAGACGAGGTATACAGCGTTATTATTGGTTTAAATCAATCCAAGGCATGTGGTACAGATTTTCTGCATCCAAAGCTACTTAAAAGAATTGCAAGTTCAATTAAGTATCCACTGTGTTGAATTTTTAACATTTCTCTTAAAATCTCAAGATTTCCAGATTCTTGGAAATTATCAAATGTGGTCCCTGTATATAAAAAGGATGTAGAACAAATGTTTCAAAGTATCACCCAATATCACTCCTTTGAATTTTGTCCAAGGTGTTTGAAAACGTGTCTACAAATATTTGCTTAATTATATCGTTCAGCATAATTTTATTGCACCTAATCAGTCAGGATTTACACCTGGTGACTCTACAACAAATCAGTTACTAGATATTTATAATACGGTTTGTTTAGCTCTAGACCAGGGAAAGGAAGTTAGAACTGTTTTCTTTTATATAAGTAAAGCGTTTGATCGTGTTTGACATTCCAGACTACTTATCAAACTTAGGAAGATCGGCATTCAAGGTAGTTTACTGTTGTAGATAGAACATTACTTGTCATTAAGAAAGCAAAGATTTGTCTTGAATTCCCGATTCTCGGATTTTCAAATTATAAATGCAGGAGTCCCTCAAGGATCGATCTTTGGACCATTATTATTTTTAGTATATACAAATGATATCGTAAATGATATACAGTCATCACTTAGACTATTCGCTGATGGTACTGCACTATATATAATCGTTGAAAGTCTAAACGAGGCTGGTCGCATTCTAAATTCGGACATTCAAAAATTACAAGACTGGTCCCGTCTTTGGCTATTAACCTTAAACCCAGACAAAACAGAGTCCTTGCTCATAACACGAAAACAAAATTCAAAAATCCATCCTATACTGCAGAGGTCTAGAAAAGATATTCAAGAAGTATTCCAACATAAGCGTTTATGTATTATATTATCTGGTGATGGCGTCTGGCACGCACATGTCAAGCATTTGTCTGAAAAGGCTTGGGAGAAAGTTAATACTTTGAAGAATTTGAAACATAGATTGGATCGCTTGTCCTTGGAAAGAATGTATAAATCTTATATACTTCTCTTGTTTGACTGTGCTGATTGTATATGGGATAACTGTACTATGCAAGAAAAAGAATTACTGAAAAAAATAAATTTTGAGGCTATGAAATTAGAAACAGGTGCTACCAAGATTTCGGCTAGGGCATTATTATAATAGAGGAAACCAGGTGGGATAGCCTGAATTTTTTCGACGCTATAAGCATAAATTAATTTAGTTGCTTAAAATGTACCATGGGTTTTCTCCAAAGTATTTCCAAGATATAATTCGACCTCTTGTTGTTAACAATGATACGTAAACCACTCGATCATCGAATACTACTCGACCTCCTTTATGCATAACTACACTGTATCAAAAATCATTTCTGCCTTCCACACAATTCAACCTGTGGAACACGTTACCGACTGAAATAATAAGTAACCCATCCATTCAAAATTTTAAAACTTACTTGAATCGGGATAAACATAAAATTCCTTCGTATTATTTTGTTGGTGCTTGGGTGAATCAATTTCAGCATACGCGATTGAGAACAAATGCAGTAGCTTAAATAACGATTTATTCCTAAATCATGTTTCTAACAATAGGTTTTGCACACCTTGACAAGTAGAAACATCTGAACACTTTCTGTTAGAATGTCGAAACTATACAACTCTTACACATTCTGTTCTCTTCACATTACTTGTTCGACTTACAATTAAGACATTATTATCCAACAATCCGATGTACAGTGATAAAATTAATATGCAAATATTTATGGCAGTGCAAACCTTCAAAAAATTATCAAAACGTTTCTCAAATTATTACACAGTTTACAACCACATAAGTGTATTCCATCCTTTTTACTATTATATGATTTCTGAAATAATTATATATACTAGAACTGATGATGTATACATTTATATTTGTAAATGATTTATCTACTTTAAATCGGTAGACAATTATTGATTGTTAAAATTTCTCTGTAATAGGGGAGACAGTTTTCAACAATCTTCCAGCTCCCTACTGAATCCCCATATATATTATACTGTTATAAATCATACATGAAAATGTTTTCTTGAATAAATACTGTTTTACAATCCATCGCTCATTGTTTTTTTTTTTTTTTTTTTTTTGTTTTCTTTAAGCAGGAAGCTTGTATTTCCAAATGGACTGTTTGTCTTCTTCTTTTTTCTTCATTAGAATAATGAATTAATGCATATTTAAAAATAATGAAAATCCGACATTTAACTCACAGACGCAATCTCATTTTTTTAAAATGTATTGAAAGACAGATAAAATGAATCAATATACGTTTAAACAAGATATCTTTTTCGCAGAAGTAAACTAAAATTATAGATTCTGATGCACATGTAATTGATAACTGCATGGTCTATGAGGGGATATGTTAAACTCTTGAATCTTAGGGATATAAGACACGTATACCGATACAACGCCTGGCATCCTCGATTATGGAAGAAGTTTTGTTTGGATTTGTTGCAGCTTTATCAGCCATGTTTTGATTTGTTAGCAAAGTCTAGGAGTTTATATCAATTTATCTCTTTTTCAATTTATATAAATTAAAAAATAAAAACAAATCATATTTCATTATCAAAAGGTACCTTATTTATATGATAGCTTCCATCTGCAATCAAGTTATACTCGTTGGTTGAAAATATGCCATATGTTGACCTCCTTTCCTTGTTATCAGTTAGCCTATCATACACTGTAAAACACATTGCGTTGTGTAAATTATCCGGTCTTTTCGTGCAGTTTGCTGTAATAGATAGTTTGTTTTATATCTGGTCATGTCTGCAAGGCAACGTGTTGTATGCATCTCAAGTATAATTATATTTACCGTAGTGTAAATTTAGAACATTCGTGGTGCAAATGAATGATAGTTTGATGTTGAAACGGAAGTAGTCTATTTTGCATTTGAATTAGATCAACACATTATTGAATTTACAAATTACAAAATAAAGCAGAAGCTTTTTTAATTACCCCCCCCCCCCCCATTTCATCATTGATTAAATTTAATGAAACTTAAGAATTGTATCTTCAATTTTATTCATTCGATTTTAGCTTCATACCTCATGACGTCACCCCCCACCCCACCCCCGCGGTCTCAGGGATATAGAATAGGCCGATGCGCCATCCTGCATGTCGTAAAATGTGACTAATGGAGACAAGAACCACGGCGGTTCAATGTTTAGGGTGCAAGGGACAGTTTTTATGCACAAATTTAACGCCGCATCCACTAGCCTAATATAAAAAAGCATAAAAAATAAAATACACAAGTGAGGTCAAAAAGGTCCATATTTTTGGATAGTTATATTAAAACAAAGCATAAAAATATTATTCACTTGACCTGACAAGTCAATGGCAGTTCATAGCAAAAGAAGTGTATGCACCCCAACCCCAAATTTATACCTGCATTTTTCACGTCCGAAGGTAATTTTTTACACCACGTTTTGCTTACAGTGCAAACACAAGCAATTTTTCTAGGTGATATTTCCGCAAAACATTGTGTACCAAACAGCTTGATGCAATTCAAAATAGATGCCATCCAAACCATTTTTGAGATATTCTTCTTGCCTTGAATCCTCGTGTTTACTGCTATGGATGGCTAGCTCTTCTTCCTAGCCGACTATTGGTATTTCACTCTCTACATAATGTGAACTCACTATGGGAGGTGTACAACCCTCACATCAATTTGAAGAACAACACAAGCCTGAAACAACTAATTCACAAATATATCCATATCTTTAATTATTAAACAATAATAGCTCAAAAAGTCACATCATAGCCTTAAGTTAGGAAATTTGACAGGGACCACTTTACGAAACTGTCCCCTGCCACCTTAGCGTCCTGTCTTGGGACCGAAAGGTGGGGGGTTCGAATTCTACCATTGGATCAGCTTAAATAGGCTACTGTGGCGCTTCTTAGGGCAAGAAGCCTTACTCCGCCTGCCTCGGCATAAAATAGCCTACAAATTTATTGATGTGCCGAAGAACACCAAACAAAACCCAAATAATCTTTCTGACGTCAAAACATGTTGTTACAAGTATTGAAAACATATGATCTGTTTACTTGTCGTTGCCTTTTATTCTTTGATCCTGGAGATCTGATGTTTGTTCCTCTTGCTGTCATAGTTTGCAAAGAAATAAATATCTGCAGTGAGTCGCCACACAACTGTCAAAGTATACCATCCGTTAGCATTTACTTCACATGATAGGTACTTCGTACAACCTATTAAATATACGTATAAACAATAAATCACACCTAAATTATCTTCATTCTGAATAAAATGTTTGCATTGTAATAATTCGAATTCTCCAATTCTTAGAATTTTCTTTTTGCTAGTGTTTAGAATTATATAACTCGGACAACAATTTTTTAAATAGATTTTCATAGATAATACACGTATCTATTTACATAAGTCATGTTAAAATCAGTGATAAACATTGTAATGCTTCTATATTTAGATTTATTACTAGCAATTGCAAAAGTTTATATTTTTGACGACTGCTTTATATGTTTATTGTGCAATGTATTTTAATGGTTAAATAAACAACAAAACCTAGACACGGATTACATATTTTATCTTCTTGTGTGCTTCATCTGTTTTGTCCAAAAGTTTCTGTGTAATTTTTGATTTTTAAAACTTTACAGCTTCACTTTTAATTAGCACTATATAGCCATTACTGTGACGAGGTGCCGTTAAACGCTCTACTGACTAAAACGAATTTGAAGTGGATTCACGAAAAGTCTATTTATTCCCTCTTTTTATCTTTTTAAATTTCTGAGTATTGAACTTATCTTAGATATTCTTGAGAAATTCCAGCAAACCAAATTTCGTAACAAAATATTCTTATATTTTTGAAATAGCATGTTCACAAGATAAGTGCAGTACAAAAATCTTTGTCACGGCCTTTGACCTTGAACCTGATATCATGGATGGAAGAGTACTTAACTCATCTCAGATACTGTCAATAGATACATACATGCTAAGCTTAATCAAGAATTACATTTGTTTGAAAAAACAAAGTTATTAAACTGGCACCATTCAGGGTATTCTTCAGATATATCCACAAAATGGGTTTGATAAAAATCCATTCATGCTGTACTTATTTTTGTTATCATGGTCATAAGCCATTACATACAAAACTCAGGTCAAGACCTTTGACTTTGAAATTAATGGCAGATTGCTGACTATTAACTTATTTACTAAAGCAACGAAATACAAAGTATAGTCAAAAGTACTTTTTATATGTACAAGTCACCGTATTGATAAGCTCACTGAAGTGTAAAAATGCAAGAAGTGACCTTTAGCTTGGCCTAAATGTCAGATAGGTCTGGTTTTCACATTTGTTTACAATGGGGCAGACATGCTAATGGTTATATCTACACCATTTTCATTCAGGAACAATTACATCTTGCAAGTTTTTTTATAGTGAAAATCTCATGTAAATGCAACCATTTTTTCTAGAGGAATAACAAGAGTGTTTGGATAGTCACTATAGTTGCCATGTTGGCAGTCTGATCAGCACCGTTTAGATTTAGGGACTGCTGCATAATGTTATAGTGCTTTATTGAAAAGCCCATGCTGGTACAACAACCGTCTTGTTCAGGAGAAGTAGACGTAAGAAGATTTTCAAAATGGCAGCAATGGCAGCCATTTTGTAGATTAGATCAGCATCATTTCAAAAAAAGACCAACCACATATTGCAAAAAGTGTTTTAGTGAAACCATTATTCAGGAGGATAGTCATAATAAGATTTTCATGATGATTTGCGGTATCAGTCATGTTGGGAGGTCATATCCAGACCATTTTCATGGTAATTTGCTGTATCAGTCATGTTGCGAAGTCATATCCAGACCATTTTTATGATACTTTGCTGTGGCATTCATATTGGGAGGTCATATCGAGACCATTTTTATGATAATTTTCTGTATCAGTCATGTTGGGAGGTCATATCCAGACCATTTTCATGATAATTTGTTGTGACGGTCAAGTTGTGATGTCATATGCAGACCATTTTGCTGCGACAGTCATATTGAGAAGTCATATCCAGACCATTTTCATTCAGAACAAACTGCATATCATAAAATGTTTATTAGTAAAATTCCATGTCAATATGAGCATTCGTTCAGGAAAAGTAGCAATTTCAATGTGGCCGTCATTTGGACGTCAGTTCCACACCATTTGTATTTCATTTAGCAGGGGATAGTTACGCAGCGAAATTTTAAATTTAAGACAAGTTTTAGGATTCATGGCTGTATCTGTTTCATCAATTAGGTTAGGGCTATATTTGTATGCTAGGAGTTTTAGTAGTGAGTTGTTCTTGCAAATAATATGAGGCATGTATATACCTCCTGTTGTCACAATGCAATATTCATGTATGAAACGACTCATGTGTTGCTACATCTGCATTTTAGGCACATATAGCTTTAGACAAGGGAGGTAAACGGCAAGTAGAATATCTTAAAAACAAGATGGATGGCAACTATTCAGCATGTTTTTAAAACAACCAGTTCGTATTAATCTTTAAAATTATTACACACTAGAATGACATGTGTGAAGAATCCATGTATCATTTTGGGGGTGGGGGACAGTTTTTTTAAATTAATTTTTTTATTTCAAAACACAATCTAAATCGAGGCTATTGGTTTTAATTAGGTATCTTTTCATAATTATATATATGTTAGATACCCATAAATACATACTTTTATACCCCATTAACATGTTGTATTTATTGGAATTTCTTATAATAATATATATATATATATATATATATATATATATATATATATATATATATATATATATTATATGTAAGAAGAATAACATTTGTGCAAAAAAAATATCCCTTGCCACCACAGACCATCTATATGCCATAAAAAAGCCTTTGAGTGAAAAAATACCATGTCGATCTGACCCTCCGTCAAGGCGGAGTAGCGATGACGAGCTTTTGAAGATGACCGACGTAGTAGCCAGTTTCGATGTCAGATTGTCAACATTTTCCTTTCAGACCATTAACGTGTCATAAGACGTTGTTTAGTGGAACTCCATTGTCACTATCTCCATCTGTTCAGGAGGAATAGCGATAATAAGATTTTTAAGATTTGGATGTCAGATCGGTACCATTTCATTTAAGACCATCTGTATTTCATAAGAGTTTTTTTAGTGACATCCCCATGTCAATACTATGATCTATTCAGGAGGAATAACGATAACAAAATTTTCAAGATGGCCACCATGGCGGCCACGTTGAACGTAAGATCGGTACAGTTCATCTAGTACCATCTACATTTTATAGAAGTTTTTGTAATGAAATTCTCATGTCAATACAATCATCCATTGAGGAATTGTAGAGATAACACAATTTACATGACGCGGCCATTTTTTTGGGTCGGATATGCACCATTTCCATCTCATGGCTATCTGCAAGTCATAAGAATATTTCTGTAAAAACGCCTTCTTGATATGACTATCCGCATAGGAGGAGTAGCGATAACAATATTTTCAAGATGGCTGCCATTGCGACTATGTTTCATGCCAGATCGGCACCATTTGCATTTAGAACTATCTGTTAGTGATAGGAAGTCTTTCAATGACAGCTCCATGTCGATATGACCATCTTTTCAGGAAGAGTCGAGGTAAAATATTTCAAGGATGCCTCAACGGCATATATAAAAGCATATACATATGCATCTCAACCATTCTTTCTTTCTAGGTTTGATGTAACAGTTTGGAGTGGCTTTCATAGCTTCTACCCGTTGCGCAGGGGCATAAGGGAGCTAATTTTGTACATTATTTGTACATTTTTGGTTAAGTATTTTTTTGCGTTTAGTTCATTTAAAAAAAATATACTTGTATACATGCATAATTTGAATCAAGAAACTTGGTTGGGGCTTGTATGTTCATGAGTTTTACACCCTCATCACAAAAGTCGGTCACTGTGACCAATATTTCACGTTCCATTATGTATATAAAACATGTAAAACACTAAACGAAACACGTAAACACTAATTCAGTGTTTTTTCCCTCTCATTCTGCAATAAACACTAAGTGGGTGAAAGTGTATAAGTATGACGTAATTGCCGTGTATATTTTAATTATATTGGGAAATCTATCTGTCTATCTATTAATCATCGCTGCTGTTTCTAGCAACCCACACGGTAATTACTAGCAACGTGCTAATCGTAGCCTGTTAGTTAGGTATCAATTGGTAAGAAAATTGAACGGAATTTACAAGAATAGGTGTTAGCAGTGTTAACATGTTAATAGGCTAGCATCTCTACATCACTGCCTCCATCTCTCTCATGTTTTTGGCATAACAATTTCGATATTCATTTACTGAATTTCTTTGATAGACAATGGCGTAGTGGGTGATACAAAACAAAACAAACAAAAAACACATAAAACTTTTGGTAAACAATTACTCGGTAAGTAAAATTAATCATGAATTAATTATTATGCAAAAGTATCATTCATTTTCACCCACTGTGCAATAACACAAGATCTTGTGGTGTTTGAGGAGAAGATGATGGACTGCAAAAACGATTCATTAATTTCGCAAATACTTTATGTAAATTGATGTACTGAATATCGTGCAAGTAGATGATGATGAGGAGGAGGAGGAGGAGGATTTAATTGCGAAATATTTGAATTAAACATTTTTAAAAGTGTTTTGGATCGTACCATATTTTATATTTATTCAAATAACAAGTAAGTTACATGGGATGATATATTGTGTAGTTAATGATAGAGTTGAGGCATCAGCACGAATATAGAAGGATGACTTTCAGCAGTATTGTTTCATACAAACCACGCAAGGCTTCAATCGATTTTTGTTTCTAGAAAAAGGAAAGCTAAAAAAGCTTACAATTTTTGTTATACCGAATATCACAACAACGATTGACGGACATGTTTGAAAAAACGTCGTCAATGGTCATTACTCAATGCACTTTAATAACCGTTGAGGTATGTTTTTGTCAACCAGATGTGTGTCGAGACTTTGTCACGTGCAGTATGAAGTTGGCCGTAAACTTATTAATAAATAAATAAATAAATACATTAATGGCAATATCAACATACTCTGTTGCAAATGAATGGATATTTTATATGGATTTGCCTATGTATTTCGAGCTGATTCATTATTAGACTGAAATGAATATTTAGTTGTTCTCATCCTAACTGGAGTAATCAAGTTTTTGACATTAAATTTCTGGAATGACTGTATCATATACTTTAAAAAGTGTTCTTAACTATTATTACAAGGTCTTTGCTGCCAAATTTAAACGTCCACTGATAGATCAATTTAGTACAATGCCTCGACCAACGCTAAGATATTTGCTTATTTTCCTGTGAATAAACTCTATAAAGAGCAAAATTAACGGGATATCATGTCTAAGGGATATCATCTCTAAGTATACATCTATTATTGTGAATTGCAATTAAGTAGTCAGGGTCTGTTAGAAATTTGAACAATATATGCTTTCGGTGGCTGTGCTTACGACAGTCACGGTTGACATTGCGTTTTCAGGTTCTATCTTTATCTATCTTCTTATAGATCTCCATAGATGACGCATCTTATCACAGATCCTCTTGTTATGAATGACTATCTAATGACTACTTCAAGCTATGTATTGTTTGTATGTTTGTCACGTCAAAGTCACGTCTGAAGGATTTAGTTTGATTCGGCCCTGACGCAGTGAACGAGAAATGGTACCAAATTGCATGCTCTGATTACATAACCCATCACTATCAAAGATAACAGGGAATGGGGAGGGGGTGTATAATAAGTGTGCTGTTTTAATCTTGGTGTGCTAAAAGTATCAAAATAAGAGTAGGAACAATTTTATTTAACCGAATAGTGTACGTTCGCCATGACCGCAGAGGTGAATGGATAAAAGTGTTGTTTTTCCATACAGTCAGTTTAGTTTTGCTTTAGTCTCTTGTTTATAATTCCATATATTTGTACGTATTCTTTTACACCTTAACGTCATTTCACAAGTGACAAATAGGTTTACATACGTCGTAAATGTAAGCTGCCACATTAATAATCGCATGAAAAAGCTAGCACGTTATCAGTTCCAAGTGAAGAAGCAGCCCTTGAAAACGAAGTTTCCTGAGTCAGTATCAAATAAACAACTGATACACGGTTTCTAAGTGTATGATAGGGATATCTACCAATGTTTTGCCTAATTATTCATGGAGATATAAGAAGAATAAGGTTTGCCGATAATCTTCAATATTGTATGGGTATTTACCGCTTGTATACCCGAGCAATAAAATGATTTGCATAAATTACCATGACTCAAAAGCGTATACTGTAATATTAACGCACAAAGCAAACGATGCTATCAGAGGAAAGAAGATAACGTTTCTGTATCACAGCCGATTTACTTGATGCATTTCTCTGAACTGCCAAGGAATTTTCATTTCAGAGACAATAAATCTTCAATAACATGATTCAATGCTTACGTCGGCTTATATTGCTTAAGTTTTAAATATCCCAATGGTAACTGGCAAATGTATATATCAGGAAGGATTGTATATAAGCAATTAAAGCATTTGTTCTTTTGCTACTTAAAGTACATTTCACAGTATACATTGCCTATCTTCTATGGCCTCGTTTATTGTCCGTTACTTTAACGTTTTTATAGGAAATGTTTCTCGTTCCGTATGTCTGATATTTTCTGAGGTAGAATCTTCTAAAAGGTCAGTCTAATAATTGTTTATGACTGAATATGGAACTTGAAAACCGTATGCTGAAAATAGTTCCTTTATATGAATGGAGCATTAGAAACAATGTTCAGTTACATCTAAGTTTGTTATCTTTTACAAATGCTTCTAACAGGACCAATAGTTATGGTGGACGAAAAAGGCAAAACTGCCGGTACCATTGCAACGGTATCCAAATATCGTTGCAACGGTATCCAAATATCGTTGCGACGGTATCCAAATATAGTTGCAGAGCTAAAGTTTGTTGGTGCAACGGTAATTTTTGTCGTTGCTTTGATAAAATTTCCGTGCAAGGGCATTTTGAGCATTGGTGTTGTTGCAACGGTACCCATATACCATCACAACGATATTCACTTACCGCTGCAACGATATTCAAATTACGACGGTATTTTCTATTGTTGCAACGGTTTATTTTATAGTGGCATCTGTATTTTTGTTGTTTATTTTTTTGTTCTTGAAGCGGTTTATTTTATCGTTGTAACGGTAAAATATACCTTTAGAGTTGAGATAATAAAATTACCGCTCCAACAGTGATATTACCGTTGCAATGATAAAATATACTATTGCAACAACAAAAATACCATAACAGCGATATTTGAATATCGTTGCAACTGTAAGCGAATATCACTGCAATTGTATATGAATACCCCTGCTACTATTATAATAATGTTGTAACGACACAAGTTTAAAAAATACAACTGCAACGGTAAATTGTATGGTTGCAACAGCAAAATTACCTTTACCCCAATAAAATTAAGCGTTGCACCGATATTTGGTAGTTTTGACCCTTTTTGTACACCATAAATAGTAGAAGGTGCAGAATTTAAATTCTAGCGTTATCCAATAAATGCTATCTTTGCTTATTTGTCTGCTATTTATTCTCTACAATATATCATTATTCCTGACACGTATAGATTGAGTGTTAGGTACTGGCATCCCTTGACAAAAGATGGCAATGAAATCTTGCAGAAATTAACATCACAAAACGACAGAAATATACTCAATACCTAAGAATGCATCAGGAACAAAACAAAATATCATTTCTGCGAAATCCGATAGAAAGGATTCATTATTTGTATTTAAAAAAAAAACAACAATCACTTAATACTGCTCGGGAACAGATATATTTTTTCTGCCAATAAGAATGTATCGTTCATGACATGATGAAGCATGTCCTTTCAGTACATTGCTTTTTATCACAGAGTCCTCTGACTGAAAATGGCAGAGATGTAGAAAATTGCCGCCCATCAAATGTTAATTCTGACCAAAGAAGATATATTTTCATTGTTATTTATGTATATTTTACCATTAAAACGACCTCTCCTGGAGCCGCAGTAACTGGATTCCTTGTAACTACAGTTGTTCCACATCTAAAATAAAATACGAAAGAGTCTAAGTTTATAAATGTATTATGTTGTTTAGTTCGGTATTCTTTCGATGCTTATGGGATCATTGAATCTAATTCTTCTCCATTCGAACAATAAATTTGCAGTGTATAAACACACCTTTGAAATTGTAATATTGTTTTAGAACGTAAAAGCTACCGTTCTATAACCTCGCCAATTGTGTTGTCATTGCAAATTACTGCTTGGCTAGCACACATGTCAATAGGATGGGTAATTGTAGGCTACACAAGGCAGGATTAAGGTGGTAGGAGGCCCTGGAGAAATTTCAAAAAGCGCCCCCACCCCCACCGGGCGGGGGCCCTGGAGCAACTGCTCCATTTGCTCCACCTCAAATCCGGCCTTGAGGCTACATGATGTGATCTGTAATTAAGTTAAATTAGTTATGTAGTAATGTGTGTCTGAGTGATCGGCTGATATTTGCCAAGAGTAACGCAGATGTGAACAACACTTGTTTTTGGTAAGAAAGTAAATTATTTGTTTAGAGTTGATCAACGGTATCCACTCTACTTCTGACTTGTTGATGTGCAACTTCGTTGAGGAAGGGAGCATATAGAATTGACAGAGATTTTGCATACATAAGGTAGCTATTAAGCAACAAAGTAATGTCTGAACTCAAACGATGCTCATTGCATGAATAATACATTGTCTGGTTTCCTTCTGTTGCAATCATATGAGGTACCTTTAAACATGATGTGTGGTATTTGTCGTGCAATTTGGTGTATACGATACATAATTGATCTTGGTGTTTGTGGTCAGGTGCGGAATGATACACACATAATTGTGCTTGCATATCGAATGTAATTATATTTACTGTTATGCAGTTGCATTATATGCAAGGTACGGTTTTATTTTGTTGTTTTTTGTGTGTGTGTTTTTTGCTGGGGAGGGGATTTAGCATATTGACAACGCACAGCTGATGGTGCAGTCAAATTAGATCAACAAATGAAAGTATATATGAGTATATATCAGGCAACCTTTAAACACAATGTGTGGTATAGATCATCTGGTCTTTTCGTGTCATGTGGTAGATTAGACGTGTTTTCGTCTACAGAGCCAGTAAAGCGGACATTTGCAAGAGTATATAGAGTTCGTAAGCACTACAAAAGCCTCAAAACAAAGCAGTACTACCAGCAAATCTTTCCAATGACAGCACAAACGAAAAAAAAATTCCAGCATTTGGTGGGGAGTTCAGTCAATTCTTTCCCAATTATGGTCTTCAACAGAACAATCTAGTTTCGTAACGTCTAACTTCTCTGGCTACCAGCTTGTCTTTTCTTTATTCTAATCTCGAAATATACAGTTATTATATGTATCTTGCAACCCAACGGAAATAATAAAGTCTTCTATCCATTACTGGATGATTGATATTTAGTTATTTTTAAAAACTTTATACATGTAAAAGAAGAAAGGTCATTTATCATTCGATTCATCAAGAGTATAAATTACGCATGTGGCCTTCCTTACCATTTGCACCATTAAAGCTGCCAAAACAAACACGGGAAGGTTGTAAATTATCCAGAGTGGCCATGATCATTTCGTGTCAAAGATAAGAATTTGGTTTTCTCAGTTTGATCAGCTATATCTGGAGTTTTAACACTCTTGTATGCATCCTTTCGTGAATTACGTTCTACCAATGTGCACGAAGAAAACGTATGAGAAACATTGTGAGTTAGCTTTGAAAAAATATTTTTTCAACCTACAGTTTTGCTTTCAATATTTTCCACGATTCAAATTGTCTACAAAACTCTGCAAATACAAATTTGCGAAATTACATTGTTTTGATGAAGATCATAATGCTGGAAACACGATACAAAAAGGTATAGTCCAAGCATTTTATTTTGGTATATTGATCTTACTCTTTAGACCACTCTGGCTATAGCAAAAAGACAAGACTGGCTATAGCAAAAAGACAAGACTGGCTATAGCAAAAAGACAAGACTGTCTATAGCAAAAAGACAAGACTGGCTATAGCAAAAAGACAAGACTGTCTATAGCAAAAAGACAAGACTGGCTATAGCAACAAGACAAGACTGTCTATAGCAAAAAGACAAGACTGGCTATAGCAAAAAGACAAGACTGTCTATAGCAAAAAGACAAGACTGGCTATAGCAAAAAGACAAGACTGTCTATAGCAAAAAGACAAGACTGGCTATAGCAAAAAGTTAAGACTGTCTATAGCAAAAAGACAAGACTGGCTATAGCAAAAAGACAAGACTGTCTATAGCAAAAAGACAAGACTGTCTATAGCAAAAAGACAAGACTGGCTATAGCAAAAAGACAAGACTGGCTATAGCAAAACGACAAGACTGGCTATAGCAAAAAGACAAGACTTTGGCTATAAGAAGAAGACAAGACTGGCTATAGCAAAAAAAAACAAGTCTCTGGATATAGCAAGAAGACAAAACTCTGGCTATAGCAAATAGACAAACCTCTGGTTATAGCAAAAATACAAGACTTTGGCTATAGCAAGAAAACAAGACAAATACAAAATAGTGGAGCTGGGTAAGGACCATGACTTTGCTTGCTTACAGTATATATTCACTTATCAGCTGAGTCAAACTGCAAACAACATAGAACCTGATCTGCGGTCGTATAATGCGCCGGTAGATCGGGGTCTGTTCTGCTGATTCTCTTAACAAACTGCATAGACCCAGATCTTCCGGCGGATTATGCGACGTCCAATCTGGGTGTGTGCAGTTTGCAGTTGGTTTGAGGCACACTACTTCATATTGTTATATGAAGCTATTTTTGCTATTGCGACAGAGAGAATAGATTCTTATATTTTCGTGATGTTCGAGACCTGTTGGACCGAATTTCAAAGAAATATTTTCAATACTTGAATTGCATTTTAACATCTTCATGTAATGATATTTATTTTCGCAATTTGAATTCTATTAATATCTATTTTTTATCAAGGTTCTCACCATTAAAAGACAAGACAGAGACCATTAAAAGACAAGACAGAGACCATTAAAAGACAAGACAGAGACCATTAAAAGACAAGACAGAGTCATACAAAGGGAGTTATTTGTAACCGGCTTTTTCTGACAAATTAAATAAGCAACCAAAAACAAAAGCAACATCTTTGGTTTTAAAACATAATGTTCATTTTCAAACAGATTTACTTATGAGCTATAGTATATGATTTGATGTCAGTGTTGTGATTACTCGAAGGGAATAGATACAGATTTGGAAAGGATTTTCTTTGTTTATATATACATTAGCATTCCTTTTCTGGCCTCGTTCTAAAATGTAAGTTGTGTTTGCCGTATTTGTTCACATCATACCTCCTCTCATACAAATTTCGTTTCAAAATACCACCTAATATGACGTTCTATCTAATAAATATAAAATAACGAGCGCAGCTCGAGTCGCAGTAAGCGCCGCTCGCAAATCCAGCTTTTATGATCACGCGCATCAATACACACCTTTTATATGGTGTATGCCATAGTCTAAGGTTCCGTCAACTGAAGGTTTGTCGTGAAATCGGGGCAGAGTAGAGCGTTGGAAAAAAAGCTGAAGATCTCGAATCAAATGGATGAGATTAATCCCAAGCTCTACTTTTTATAAAAGCAATATTATACAAACCAGTCAAATTATTTGAAATAAACCAAAATGATTTTTACTTACAAAAATATACAACACTTGGAAAAAATATTGAGATATACTGTACCATGTAGTAAAATTTCTTTTCTACAGTCTAAGAATGCACACATGCCGCTGTGCGAGAAATGTCTATGGTGTCACGTGATTTTAGGCTATATCTAATTTCACATTATCTTGTGTTATGATGGTTGCGATAATTGGCTATTCAACCTAGTAGGGGAGATCATAAATAAGACTGTCTCCATTGATGAAACGCTTTGTGGTCTTCCTTCGTTTCGTAACAAAATAGGCTATTGTATACAATTTTTGAAAAATTATGAACTGAATATTAACCCAGTCTGGCTGCAAGCCTATGGTGTATTTTGTAAGAGTTAAATTTTTTCTTGATTCATGTCATCTGGTCTAGTAGGTGACGCTGTGCGCATTTAGGATCTAGTGTGCCATTATATTTACTCATATGCACACCAAGAACAGCTATGGTGCTATTTCGTAAGTTTGACGTATAATCATAAAATCTTTGACCTCGTGTTCCCATAATTGCATTCGAGCTCTCGCTGATCTACTCAGGCTGTCCGCCTGTTCTGTACTCCATTTTCTCCTAAGTCGAGAGGTGGAAATGTTTTAGACTTGGTATTTTACTTGTCTCTACAAAACCAAGTGTAATACAGGTTTATGTTTTGCTCCCTCGCCATAGGTCCTTTGTGAAATCCTCAAAAATATTTAAATAAAAATGACAATGGCATTATGTCATTTTCAAATATCGTAATATCATATTGCAGAAAAACACCAAAATGTGAGTCACGAGTCACTCATTTTGGGTTACTGCCTCTTGATATTGGTCCGAAGCAGAAGTGGGGGGGGGGGACCATTTTAAGAAGTTTATTTCAGCATCTGGCTCCACTGAGTGCACCATGTCTAATTTACCTCTATAATTTTAAACATTTTAATAATACTCGATATAAATCATGACGAAGACTTGACAGGGAACGCAGAGAGGCCACAAAAATGTAATGTGCTAGTATACCCTGTGTAATGTTTCAATAATTTAGTCAGACATTTCTAGCAGCAGAGCATACTATTGTTGGTCTATGACGTACGCATACAGACACATTAACATCTGCGATGATTTAATTGTTATTTGGATAGCGATCAGAGCCTTTTAATTTTATTTTAATGTATACGACTCAAGCACCTTTGCTTGGGTTGAAGCTGTTAGTGGAATCGGAATAAAAGTTGTCATTTACAAAATAGTTATCTATTAGATAGAGATAGGTTGTACGCATAGGAGTTACAGCCCTGTTTAAATTTTATATGACGTTTAATAAAAAACTGCATTCGGCCTAAACTTCGTCTTGAGCATATTACCACGTTAAGAAAATCCCTAAGAATCATTTTCAAAGTTGTCGGACTCATTTGAAATTCATAATTTATTAATGATATGACCATCGACTTTGTAATACCGACATAGGATAGGAATGTAGTATTTTAAAAATATAAATGAATACAGAAATTTTTAAACATTTTTAAAAAATTAAGACCTGTCTTAACGTATATGTGATAGGCAACATTTGACCTGTTGTAATAGAAAAGATCACAACTAATCATTGATAAACAACTATTTATATAGCGTCATTTATTGCTTCTTCATCAAGAAAAATGTTTGCTTTGCTTTTATGGCGTTCATGGTATTTTCGACTTGGCCTTTACGTGCAGAGTAAAAGATCACAATTCTGTTGACTGTCCGTTATAAAGAGGGTTGTTTTCAACAGTAACTCGTCTTCTCGTACCTAACTACATGTAGTTGTCGTGAGCAGCATCTTGTAACTGAACAATCAAATAGAAGTTAAGAATCGGGTGAAACTAATAAAAACAAAATTTGCGCATAGGCGATTCTAATGTCAAATGAAAATAAAATAAATTCAATAGCTCAATATTCAGTCAACAAGCTCAAAAGTAAATACAATGCCACGTGTATCCGTCCAGCTTTAAAAAATATATTATACTAACCCGCAATAAGTGCTGTGTTTATTTTTTTAGGCTGATTTCGTACTCCAGTATCATGTTTGTCCCTATTTCGTATTCCTTGCTAGACGTGTTCATGATTAGAGGGTTAGAGGGTTATTCATTTCTAAGCATGTTTTTGCAGAAATGTTTAGTCGGGTACACAATCGCACGTTATATACACTTTCTACGTCGAAATCACACACAGGACGTTTAAAACGGAATGAGCTACGCATTATAGTTAATATGGATCAATTCTTTTTCGCACTTGCAAAATCTATTTAGGACAAAAGGAGACACTAAGAAACCAAATGGACAATCATGGTCACACATGTCTTATTTGTTAACACATTTGCTGATTCATCATGAAGTGTATAGCTAGATGTAAAATTGTTTTGATATATTTTCAGGGCTTTCCTTCCTGAATCCGCCCGGTACTCTCGTAAAATTTGCAGCACTAAACTCATCCTAAAAAGAACAAGAGTCCCTTGAAGGGACTGATGCTATACTGGGCGAAAAGAATTTCCAGGAATTCGAGACAAGACTATTTCTTCCATTTAACTGCTGAGTGTTGAAACCATCTCTGATATTCTTCAGCGATAACAAGATTTTTAAATTAGCTGCTGAGCTGGAAATATTAGATATCAAATTGGCACCATTTTTATTTAGGACCAAGTAGACATCATTAGAAGTCTTTTGGTGAAAACACCATATGACCAAACATTCAGGGGGAGTAGCGACAGCAAGATTTTTGCGACAACTGTTGTAGTAGCCATATTGGATGTACGATTGGCACCATTTTCATTTAGGACCAACTAGGTATCATAAGAAGTTCGTTTGTGAAACCCCATGCTGATACAGCCATCCATTTGGGAGGAGTAGAGATAACAATATTTTCAAGATCAATTTGCATCATTTTGATTTAAAAGCAACTAGACACCAAAAGAACTCTTCTGATGAAAACCCCATGTCAAAATGACTTTCCATTTAAGAGGAGTAGTAATAACAAGATTTTCAAGATGGCCATCATGATGGACATGTTAGACATCAGATCAACACCATTTTAATTTAGAACCAAGAAGTCATTATAAGACGTCTTCTGGTGAAAGCACCAGCCTTCTGGGAGAAATAGCGATAATAAGATTTTCCAGATGCCCATTGTGGCAGCCAAATTTGGAGGTCAGATTGGTACCCTTTTTCATAAGAAGTCTTTCAGTGAAAACCATGCTGATATGATCATTCATTCAGTAGAAATAGTGATGTGATTTTTAAGGTGGTCATTGTAGTGACCATATTGGATGCACCATTTTCAATTAGTAAAAACTAGACATCATAACACAATTTTAGAAAAACGCCATATTGATAAGACCATCCAATCAGGATAAGTAGTGATAACAAGATTCTAAAGATGGCAGCAGTGGCAACCATATTGGGTGTGCAAGCGGCACCATTTTCATTTAGAACCAAATATACATCATAAGAAGTCTTATCGTGAAAACCCTATGTCAATATGACTTTCCGTTCAGGAAGAGTAGCGATAACACGATTTTCAAGATTTTCAAGATGGCTGCCGTGGCGGCCATATTATTCATTAGATCGGCACCATTTCTATTTAGGACCAACTAGACATCATAAGATGCCTTCTGGTGAAAACCCCATGTCAATATGACTTTTTGTTCAGGAGGAGTAGCAATACGATTTCAAGATGGCTGCTGTAGCGGCCATATTGGACATTAGAAAGGCACGATTTTCATTCAGAACCAGCTAGGCATCATAAGAAGTCTTTCAGCGAAAATCCCATGTTGATATGACCATCCATTCAGGAGGAGTAGCGATAACAAGATTTGGCGACCATATTGGATGTCTGAGCGGCACCATTTTCGTTTTAAACTAACTTAACGCTGGGATGAATGTGTGTGTTACGTTTTATTGCAATCCTCAACGTAGTTTAGGAGGAGTAGCGATAACAAACTTGCGCTAACAGACGGACGGACGACGGACGAAAGACCATCCCATAAGCTCTTCTGGTCTACGACCAACAGAGCTAATAAAAATCAGATTTAATAGTTGTAGTGTATCTACATCATTGGAGTTCATCGTGCGGCTAGAAGAATTGAAGCTAAGAACATTTTAAAAATTCTGTCACTCTAACCAAACACAATAACCGTACTTCAAAGTTTTCACACTTTGAGGTTGAGCTTGCGTTTTTTTCTCAACTTGTTTCAAAAATAAAGTGCCTAATCATATTACCACATAACGTTTATTATATATGACCCCCCCCCCTCCTTTTTTACAAAAAAAATGCTATTGCCTTATAAAGATTACACCATTTTTAAAAACAATATTTAATTTAAATGTTGTTTTATACATTTCAAGAAAATGTTCAAAGTCAGTAGCTCTGGAATGTAACTTTATTTGCTTCTTTAATGCTTACTTACTGTTACATTTGGGTTCAAAGGACACACAAAACACCAAACAAGGGTCCTACAACATTATGCAAAGCTCAAGCTGAAATCTACAAAAACAAAATCCAGCGTTGCTTACAGTATCAAGCCCAGCCGCATAATTGACTACTTTCCGACTCCATCATTATTTTAGAAAGGGCTAGAGATAATGAATGTTAATTAATTTAATATGTGTGCTTTGTCCATGGAAGTAGAATTGGTCCAGGGTCAGCTAGTAGTGGGAAGATAAACAAAATAAATGTTTATGTTGACAGTCTCTGCTATCAAATGTCTAGGATGCTGAGCAAAATGTTAGGGTTAACTGTCAGTACAAACAGTTTGAACCTGATATGCACTGAGAGTGAAATTATGCTGATAACGCTTACTTAAGTAAACACACACACACACACACACACACACACACACACACACACACACATATATATATATATATATATATATATATATATATATATATATATATATATATATATATTCATGCAAAACTCTCCATGAATTATTTGAGAACCTATCAGTTAAAGTATATTTAATTTTCTCCTCTAATTGCTAGTCGTACTATATCAACCAATGCTAGCTTACGTATTTGATGTCGAAAAAATAAAAGACCAATTAGTATGGAGCTATTATGGAAAATGTATTATTACTACACATACCCTGGGCATATAACCTCACATCGGCACATGGAGCCAAGATTGTTTTTATACACTAAACAAGCAAAGTAGTGTTTTGATTTCCTTAGTTGTTGTATCACAATATATAATGTCGTGTTTTATACATTCATTAGGGACTTAAATCATTTTCCTGAGAAGATGACATATTTCGATTATTGTTTTGATTTCCTCAGTTGTTGTATCACAATATATAATGTAGTGTTTTATATATTCATTTGGGACTTAAGTCATTTTCCTGAGAAGATGACACATTTCCATTCCAGGGTTTTAGTATCGCCTCTGTTACATTAATAAATGTCTGCGTCAGATTTATATTGCATTAAAATGGTAAACGGCAAATTGCTTTACAATAAAAGCTGCGTATGATCAATGTTTTCATTTCAGTCTACTATTGTACACAAAGAGAAAAATAAAATATAATTAAAATGGCGTCTGTTGCGCCGGGCCTGTTGGTGCTTAGCTTATTTCAAAGGAGGCTTATTGTCTGCGAATGATGAGAGAGTTTATATTGACTGACTCTCTCTCTCTCTCTCTCTCTCTCTCTCTCTCTCTCTCTCTCTCTCTCTCTCTCTCTCTCTCTCTTTGACTCTCTCTCTCTTTCTCTCTCTCTCTCTCTCTCTCTTTGACTCTCTCTCTCTTTCTCTCTCTCTCTCTCACTTTGACTCTCTCTCTCTCTTTGACTCTCTCTCTTTCTCTCTCTCTCTCTTTGACTCTCTCTCTCTTTCTCTCTCTCTCTCTCTCTCTTTGACCCTCTCTCTCTCTTTGACTCTCTCTCTCTCTCTCTTTCTCTCTCTCTTGGGGAATGTTTTCTTTGAAAGCTCTTTGTACAAGGGTCGACCGGTGTTAATGAATTTTACTCGCCTGAATTTTTACTTACACGAGTAACACTATTTCTAAATAAAAGGGGGTTACAAGAACTGCTTAATTGAAAAGACTCAGAGGAACAGAATTTGTATTTGATAAAATGAAAACATCGGATAAGGAAATAATTTTCATAGCCGTTTGACATTTTCTTCATACGATTCAACATTGTATGTGGATACGATGACATGTGCGACCGACACAATATTATATGCAGTACGATAACAAAATAATTAGAAGAATAAATAAGTGATCTCTTGACTAAGTTAGACACCGATGTCTTACTTTTTTTTTATTCTAAAGGCATTTTTATACATAACATTGACGGATGTTGCGATAGTTTGGGATCGTTTGCACTTATTCACAAAGAGAGAATCAAATGTATGTTAATATAATCACCATAGAGAAAGAAGGCTTACAATAAAATCATCATTTAACAGCTGGAAAATCTCAATTTTAAGAATAATATGTCATCTGTAGTTGAAAACATGATAATCTATAACTGAAATTTCGTGCATTGTACTAAATCCATTCTAATTCAATTCTATTACACTGAATCCGCACGACACAAATCATACAGTTCCGGACATGCACATACTGCACTTTGAGGTAATGAAAAAATGATTTCCGTCTAATTACATTGTATTTCTTATGTTTTTGAAGAAATGTTCAAAATGGAAGGATTTTATCAGCATTCTTTTCAATGTAGCTGTGATAATTGTTTAAAACAAACAAACAAACAAACAAAAAAAAAACACAAAACAACAGCTTGTTATTGTTTTGAGGGTTTTTTTAAATATTTTTTTTTAAAACTTGCAATTCGTAAAAAGAATCCAATGAGTCACTGAGACATTCATATCTGGTGATTTAAATAGTGGAATGTAACCCACTGAAATAGTGTTTTAAATATACGAAACCATGCAAAGGCATGTATCAAAACATATCATGCTTTGGCGTTTTTGGCGGTACTGACACCAATCAGTTAGGAACAGACCATTTTCACCAGGGGGATGTGGGGGGGGGGGGGGGGGGGGGAAGGGATTGTCTTTCGAACCAGTATATTTTTTTTCTTTTCCCGAAAATTAAATGATCGGTCCCTTAACTTCTCGCTTTGAACCGATCCTTTAAGTGTATCTGTAAACATAAGACAATGCGACATTTTTACACTGAATTTACTCAACATTCAACGCACTTTATTAAGTGCATACATAAAGAATATATCTTAAGTCAAATTTATAAGACCACACATTGACTAAAATTGTCTGATGTAATTGAAAACTGGAGCGCCTGAATACGGAATCGATCAAGTATAAAACTCGCGAGGCAAACAAATGCAGGAAGCCTCCGCGGTTACGTCATTTGTATTATTTTTTGTTCTTGCATCTAAATTCGGATTTGTAATTTTGTTCCGAAAGCAAAGTTTTTGTCCTTGGAATATTTTGTTTACTTACTATAGAAATGATTTAAAACATAGCCTAAATTTGCCATGGTAAAGTAGCTATTCAATTTAAAAGGCGAGTTTCGAAATAAAACGAGACTCCATAGCCGACAAACATCATATGTGATCTTCTTACTATTATTGACATGTAGGGCTATTGTAAAGCATGTTGCATTCCCTTAATTATTTGGTCTTTGTTTCCAAAAGGGTGTGCTATATACACAGTTTATCTTTCTAGGTTTATCTTGTCGTGTCTGGAATGTCACACAGCTTTTGTAGACGCTTCAAATATAACTATATTTGTTTTTGTAAAACATGAGTGCGTGCAAGGTGAGTCCATGCAAGGTGCAATTTAATACAAATTGGATGCATAATACTTTAACCGCAAGATGTTTTGGAAATTAAGGGACCGACCATTTAATTGGGGTGGGGGATGAGGACCTTGGATTTTTCGGAAACAAACTTATTATGTTTGATTTTAATTCAACTGTGCCTTTTCTGCCAACGAGAACTTAAGTTTGTATCGATTTCCTACCTGAGTAAAATTAAAAAACGATGCTGTGATCACTCGAACTATCACTTGAAAACAGATAAATCATGTTTTTTCTGGGTCTTAAATTAAACTCATAGGTTCCTATTTTAGTCACAGCATCATAAATTCTGACTAGTAAGTAAATAGTTTGCTGTGTTAGATTTGGAAGTACTGTAATGACTATATTTGTTTTTTTAAAACATGAGTGCATGCAAGGTGCAATTTAATACAAATTGTATGCATAATACTTTAACCGCAAGATGTTTTGGAAATTAAGGGACCGACCATTTAATTGGTGGGGGGTGGGGGATGGGGTGAGGACCTTGGATTTTTCGGAAACAAACTTCCGACTTCCAAATACGGAAAATATAAATGAAGTTCGAAAAAACTCATGCTTATGAAATATTTTGGTTCAAACTTTTGAAAATCGTGCGTCTTTACCGTGCGTTTGGCACGCTATACTGCAAAGGATTAAATCTATGAACGGAAACATAAGAGGATCTCCGAATGGTTCGTTGCATCACGAGGTCGGTTTGTGTTCACTATTTCACAGTTAACCTCTATCCGATGACGTGGAGTACAAAATGAATCAAGGTAGTTACACAGGTAGGTATTTGATGAAACTCTTAATTGACGTTGATTGACACCGGATGATTGAAAAACACGCGTAACCAGCAACACAGAGAAAGCGGGTAATTAGACCAATTAAAAGACCAGGGTGAAAGGCACTCTGCTGAATGTGCTTGCGTGAAGGTTGTTTTTTTTTTGCGGTATCGTGACAAAGAGGATCAAATCTTATTTTTACTTTTTATTTTTTAAATTTCTTCATGTTGTCTTACACTGAATCTGAATAAATAGTTTTCCTACTGTCATACGATTTTTACAAGTCATGCACTTTTTTTATTTTCGCGACTTTAACCCCAGTTATTGTCCAATCATAAATAAGTTTGCACGATTTAAGATTTAAATAATACTTTTTATAACGGTCACATCTAAAAATCATTAAAAACAAATAAATGATTTAATATATCATTTGTATACAAAACCAAAAACTTAGGAACAAACATTAATTTGATAGATGTTGGTATAGCGACTACTGCGATGGAATGGACAGAGCAGTATAAAAACGTCTTCTTTGATCATATTTGCCAAAGAATTCCCTTTCCATGCGTCCTAAAAATCAAGGTTTTATCGTCGCATTTTGTTTCACTTCAAACCTATTCAAATAAAAGTTCCCTTCACTCAAATTCATATTATAATTACTTTCGATCCGATAAAGATAAATGGGTACCTTAGATAACGGTCGTTGCCAAGAGATTCACCTTTTAAGAGAAAACTAGTCAAAAATGTGATCAAGAAGATTAATAAGGCAGCTTCCTGTGTATGGTCTTTCTTTTATATCAACCTAGCTTTTGTACGAAAATTTCTGCACGACTAAATTGGATGGTCCAGTCATATTCATCTTGTTTATTTAGTAAGAAGTTTATAATTCTATGTTTATGCGATCAGGCCAGGAATGTGACCCTGCATGCATTTAAAATCTCGCTTGCATGTATGCTTACTCTGTGCAAACCAAGAAAGGTTATGATTCGTGCATTAGTACGATTTTCACATATAATGCTAATAACGGTGAAGTATTTATTACAACAAATTTTTTTTAACCGAAGTGCAAATCTTTGCATATACAAGCAGTGGTGTACTAAGAAGAACTTGTTTTACATGTTTCAAGTGAATTTCATAATTATTACACCAAATATTTAAAAAAAAATATTTGAGCATTTACCTGCGGCGTACAAATAATCTGAACAAAAGTTTAAGTTATATATTTCCATCCAACCTATATCATGCTCATATGTGATATGGCTTAGTTATGTTTCCATCCAACCTATATCATGCTCATACGTGATTTCTCTCAGTCATGTTTTCAACCTACTAATATTATGCTCAGATGTGATACTTGGTTCTTTGTTTTCATCCAACCTAAATCATGATCATATGAGATATGTCTTGGTTATATATTTCCACCTAACCTATATGCCCATATATGATACTCACTTATATATTTCCATCCAGTCAATATCATCCCCGTATGCAATATGTCTTACTTATGTTTCCATCCAATTTATATAATGTTCATATGTGATTTCTTTTAGTTACATGTTTTCATCAGGCCTACACCATGCTTATATGTGATTTGTCTTAGTTACATGTTGGATCCAACCTATATCATGCACATATGTGACTCCTCTAAGTTATGTTTCCATCCAGCCTATATGTGATGTGTCTAAGTTATCTTTCCATCCAACCTATATCATGCTCATTATGTGATTTGTCAGAGTTATGTGTTTTTATCCAACCTATATCATGCTCATTATGTGATTTGTCAGAGTTATGTGTTTTCATCCAATCTATATCATGTTCATATGTGATATGTCTAAGTTTTCTTTCCATCCAACCTATGTCATGCTCATATGTGATATGTCTTAGTTATGTTTCTATCCAATCCATATCATGCTCACATGTGATATGGCTAAGTCATAATGATCCTTATGTGCTTTCTCTTAGTTATATGTTTTTATCCAACCTATATCATGCTCATATGTGATACTTATATTTGCATCGAACCTATATCATGCTCATATGTGACATGTCTTAGTTACATACTTTCATCCAACTTTCATCACCATATGTGATACTTACTTATATATTTCCATCCGACCTATATCATGCCCATTTCTGATATGTCTTAGTTACGTTTCCATCTAACCAATATCAAGCACACATGTGATATGTCTACGTTCTATGCTTCCGTCCAAGCTATATTATGCTTAACCGTGATATATAATTATATGTTTTCATCCAACCTAAATCATGCTCATTGTGGGATTTATCTTAGTCACATGTTTACATCCAACCTATATCATGCTCATATGTCAAATGCCTTAGTTATATATATCCATCCAACCAATATCATCCTCATATGTGATATGACTTGGTTATATATTTCTATCCAAGTTGTATCATGCTCTTATGTGATATGTTTTAGTTATGTTTCCATCCAACCTATGTCATTCTACTTATGTGTTTTGCATTGGTTACATGTTTTCATGCAACCTGTATCATGATCATATGCGATGCTTAGTTATATATTTCCATCCAACCTATATCATGCCCTTATCTGATATGTCTTAGTTATGTTTCCATCCAACCTGTATTATGCGCCTATGTGATATGTATAAGTTATATGTTTCCATCCAACCTATATCATGCTCATATGTGAAATGCCTTAGTTATATATTTCCATCCAACCGCTATCACGCTCATATGTGATATGTGTTAGTTATGTTTCCATCCAACCTATATCATACTCATATGTGACATGTCTTAGTTATATATTTCGATCCAACCTGTACTATGCTCAGATGTGATTTGTCTTACTTACGGTATATATTTTGATCCAACTTATATCGTGCTTATATGCGATACTTAGTTATATATTTCCATCCAACCTATATAATGCTCATATGCAATATGGCTAAGTCATGTTTCCATCCAACCTATATCATGCTCATATGTGATTTGTATTATGTACAAATTTTTATTCAATCTGATGCTTTGTTTAATATCTCCATCCAACTTATATCATGTCCATCTGTGATATGTGATTGTTATATTTTTCATCCAATCTATATCAGACTCACATGTGATTTCTCTAAGTTATGTTTCCATCCAATCTATATCATTCTCATATGTGATATGTCTAAGTGATGTTTCCGTCCAACCTATATCATGCTCATATGTGATTTCCCTAACCTTTGTTTCCATCCAACCTATATCATGCTCATATGTGATATGGCATAGTTATATATTTCCATGCAAACTATATCATATTCATATGTGATTTGTCTTAGTTACATGTTTTCATCCAACCTATATCATGCTCATGTGTGACACTTAGTTATATAGTTCCATCCAACCTGTGTCATGGTCATATGTGATATGCCTTAGTTGTATTTTTTCATCCAAGCTATATCATGCTGATATGTGATACTTAGATATATATTTCTATCCAACTTATATCATGCTCATATGTGATGTGTCATAGATGCATGTTTTCATCCAACTTATATCATGATCATATGTGAAATGCCTTGCTCATATGTATCCATCCAAACTCTATCATGGTGATATTTGAAATGTTGTTTTGTTATGTTTCTATCTAACTTATATCATGTTTGTCGTAGTAACATGTCTTGATCCAATCTTTATCATGATCATATGCGATACTTAGATGTATATTTCCATCCGACCTATATCATGCCCACGTAAGATATGTCATAGCTATATTTCTATCGAACCTCTGTCATGCACATATGTGATATGTTTACATGTTTCCATCCAACTTATATCATGCTCATATCTGATTTGTCTTAGTTACATGTTTTCATCAAGCTTGTATCATACTCATATGTGATTCTTAGTTATACATTTTCATCCAAACTAAACCATGCCCATATGTGATATGTCTTAGTTATATAGTTAGATGCTACCTATATCATGCTCATATGTGATTTCTCCTAGTTGCATGTTTTGATCCAACCTATTTCATGCTCATATGTGACACTTAGTTATATAATTCCATCCTACCTATGTCATACTCGTGTGTGATATCCCTAATTTATGTTTCCATGGAACCTATGTCATACTCAGATGCGATTTGTCTTAGTTACATGTTTTTATTCAACCAACACCATGCTCATATATGATTCTTAGTTATATATTTTTATCCAACCTATATCATGCTCACATGTGATATGTCTTACCGATATATTTCCAAGCAACCGATATCATGCCCATATGTGATATGTCTTTCCAATATATTTCCAACCAACCGATATCATGCTCACATGTGATATGTCTTACCGATATATTTCCAACCAACCGATATCATGCCCATATGTGATATGTCTTACCGATATATTTCCAACCAACCGATATCATGCTCATATGTGATATGTCTCAGTTATAGATTTCCATCCAACCAATACCATAATCATGTGTGATTTGTCTTAGTTACATGTTTATATCCAACTTATATCACTTATATCACGCTCATATGTGATACGTCTTAGTTATATACTTCCATGCAACCTATATCATGCTCATATGTGATTTGTCTTAGTTACACTTTTTCATCCAACCTATATCATGTTCATATATAATACTTAGTGATTCAACCTATATCCTGCTCAAATGTGATATGTCTAACTTATGTTTCTATCTAATCTATATATGATGCTCATATCTTTTTTGTCTTAGTTACATATTTGCATCCAAATTATGTCATGCTCATATGTGATACTTAGTTATATATTTTCATCCAACATATCATGCTCATATCTGATATGTCTTAGTTATATATTTCCATCCAGCCTATACCATGGTCATAGGTGATTTGTCTTAGTTACGTGTTTCCGTCCAGGTTATATCATGCTCATATGTAATACTTAGTTATATCTTTCCATCTAACCTATATAATGCTCATATGTGATTTGTCTTAGTTACATGTTTTGGTCTAACCTATGTCATGATCGTATGTGATACTTAGTTATCTATTTCCATCCAACCTATGTCATACACAAATGTGATATGTCTAAGTTATATGTTTTATCCAACCTATACCATTTTCATATGTGATTTGTCTTAGTTAGATGTTTTCAGCCAACCTAAATCATACTTCTTGTTTAATTTGTCTTATTTACATGTCTTGATCGAATCTATATCATGCTCATGTGTGAAATGCCTTAGTTATTTATTTCCATCCAACCTATATCATGCTCATATGTGATACGTGTTAGTTATATATTTACATCCAACCTATATCATGCTCATATGTGATATGTATTAGTTTTATATGTCCATGCAACTTTTATTATGCTCATGTGTGATTTGTCTTAGTTACATATATTCATCCAATCTGTATCATCCTCATGTGTGATACTTAATTATATACGTCTATCCAGCCTATATCATGCTCATATGCGATATGTCTACGTTATGTTTCCATGCAATCTATGTCATGCTCATATGTGATTTGTCTAAGTTACATGTTTTTATCCAATCTGTATCATGCTTATATGTGATACTCAGTTATATATTTTCATCCAACCTATATCATGCTCATTTGTGATATGTCTTAGTTATATATTTCTATTCAACCAGTACAATGATCATGTGCGATTTGTCTTAATTATATGTTTTGATCCAACTAATATCATGCTTATATGTGATACTTAGTTATATATTTCCATCCAACGTACATAAGGCTCATATGTGATATGGCTACGTTATGTTTCCACCCAACCTATATCATGCTCGTATGTGGTTTGTATTATCATATATTGATCCAACCTATATCATAATCATATGTGATGCTTTGTTACATATTTCCATCCAACCTATAGTATGTCCATATGTGATATATGATAGTTATATTTCTACGCAACCTATATTTAGTTCTATGTTTTCGTCCAACCTAAATGATGCTCATTTTGTGATTTGTCTTAGTTACATGTTTCCATCTAATTTATATACTGATCATATGTGATACGTGTTAGTTATATATTTCCTGGCAACCGATATCATGCTCAAGCATGATTTGTCTGAATTACATGTTTTCATGCAACCTATATCATATTCATAAGTGATACTTAGTTATATATTTCCATCCAACCTATAACATACTCAAATCTGATATGTCTAAATTATAGCATGCTCATATGTTATTTGTCTTAGTTACGTATTTGTATCCAACCTATGTGATGTTCATCTGTGATGCTTAGTTATATATGTTCATCGAACCTATATTATGCTCATATCTAATATGTCTTAGCTATATATTTCGATTCAAAAGATATTGTTATGCTCACATGTGATATGTCTTAGTTATATATTTCCATCCAACAAGTACTATGCTTATATGTGATTTGTCTCAGTTAGTTATACCATGCTTATATGTGATACTTTATATATATTTCATTTCAACCTATATAATGCTCATATGTGATATGGTTAAGTTATGTTCCCATCCAACCTATATCATGATAATATGTGATGTTTTGTTATATATTTCCATCCAACCTATATCATGCTCTTATGTGATTTATCTTAGTTATTTGTTTTCATCAAACCTATATCATGCTCATATGTGATTCTTAGTTTTATTTTTTCATCCAACCTAAATCATGCTCATAATGTGATTGTCTTAGCTACATGTTTTCATCCAACTTCTACAATGCTAATGTGTGATATGTCTTAGTGATGTTTCCATCCAACCTATATCATTCTGAAATGTGATTTGTCTTAGTTATATGTGTTCATTCAACCAATATCATGCTCATATATGATACTAAGTTTTATGTTTTCATCGAACTTAAATCGTGCTCATATGTAATTTCTCTTATTTACATGTTTTCTTCCAACCTATATCATCTTCATATACGATATGTCTAAGTTATATGTTTCCATCGAACCTATATCATACTCATATGTGATACTTTGTTATATTCGACGTAAATGGCCGAATGGCCGAACACGTCGTTAATCCAACGAACGGACTTTGTTATATGTTTTTACCCAACCTAAATCATGCTCATATGTAATTTGTCTTAGTTACATGTTTTCATCCCACCTGTATCATGGTCATATATGATATGTCTGAGTTATATGTTTTCATCGAATCTATATCATGTTCATATATGATTTGTCTTAGGTCTTTTTTTCCATTCAAATTATATCGTGTTCATAAGTGATACTTAGTCATATGTCTTCATGCAGCCTAAATCATGCATATATGTAATTTGTCTTAGTTACATGTTTGCATCTAACCTATATCATGCTCATATGTGATACTTAGTTATATGTTTTCATCCAACCTGAATCATGATGATATGTGATTTTTCTTAGTTATATGTTTTCATCCAACCTATATCATACGCATACGTGATATGTCTAAGTTATATATTTCCATCTAGCCTATACCATGCTTATATTTGATACTTAGTTATATGTTTTCGTCCAACCTAAATCATGTTCATATGTGATTGTCCAAGTTATATATTTCTTTCCAAAGTATATCATACTCATATGTGATACTTCTTATTCTCGAAACTTTGTGTATTTATTATTTTAACATTAACTACTTCAAAATATATTTATTTTATACTATATATGGTCGATAATGTTACTTAGACCAATAAGTTGAAGTATTATATTTTCTATATATTATACCTTATACAGTTCAGTTCCTTCTTTATCTCTTGCAGTTTGACTGTTCCATAAAATGTGATCTGACCGCCCGTTCCAATTCGGTAAATATGTTGCACGCGGCGTCGATGGAGTTTTCATTGCTAAATTGTGTCCCCTGACAAAAGGATCGATTTTCATTCAGTATAATATAATAAATATCGCATGGTGCTGAAGGGCAGTTTATGGAACAGTTAATATTTGTTATGTACCATGTGTTATATGAAGTAAATGGAAATTATCTGTTTAATAAACCTTTAAAATCTAAGGTAAATATAAATTTAAATTTTAAATTCTCTTTTTTTAAATATTGAAAAATAATATGGATTTTTATCGATTATTTAATACTGGTTGCAAGTCAATTTGAGTACATAAAAAATTGTCCAGAGATTTATATCCACAAAAACTTCTTATAGAAAAAAAAAAACAACTGTTACGACTCTGTGGTCTAAGAAAAATGTAACAGAAAGAAAGTGAAACCAACAAATCAAGTAAAAATCAACAAGCAATTTATTACTAGATAATTAAAATGAAAAATCAAAAAGTCACTTACAGTAATGTGTTTTGAAATCCTAATAATCCAATAAGAATGATTGTTCTAATCACAAGTCCTAAATATAGAATGTTCCGAATTCACGGCTGTGTCCTTGAATGTTATGATGTGCTAATGGTCTCCAAAGTCCTGATGTACTAGAAATCTTGATGTGCTGATGTCAAAATGAAGTATTCCAAAATATCTGAATAAGTTCACTTAAATTCCAAAATCATCAATTAAAAATCCAAAATCCAAAAGTTTATGAGCACTGTTATAATCCAATGAATATTTAAAATAATTCCTCTCTTAGAATTTGGAATGAATTTTCACAACTGTAATAGCTCTTTACAAGACTGATGGTAATGTCAAAACTGAATAAATGTCCACCAAACATGGCATATATAAAGATTGGTCACATGACAGAATGTTCTAGAATGTGTGTCATCTTAATGGAATTTTACTTGTAAACGAAAATCAACCTTGACCTTCAAATTGAGAAAACATATTGATCAAAACAACCTAATTCAAGGACACTAGTTAAACATGTTTTTCCTGATAAACATAAAGATTTAAGCAAATATTAAAGTGAAGAAACATTTATAATTTCCTAAAATATTTATAATATTATATAAACATCATACATAACACCTCCGCTCATAAAAAAAGAAAGATTTATGTAATAAAGCTTTCTTTTGAATATACATCTAATACTATAATAACCAAAATTACATAAGAACATGTTTTATGACACTGGACTTAATTACATCAAGCAATATTACATTTCTAGGCACGTGAGAGTGCATCTGCAATCACATTGTCTTTTCCCCTGTAGTGTTTGATGTCAATGTTATATTCCTGCAATATCAAACTCCATCTCAACAATCTCCGGTTTGTATCTTTCATTTTGTTGATGAAAGTAAGGGGATTGTGATCACTGTACACAATAATTGGAGAAAGAGCTGAGGTAACATACACTTAAAAATGCTGTAAAGCCAATATCAAAGCCAAACATTCCTTCTCAATTGTGGAATAATTTTTCTGGTGCTTGTTTAGTTTTTTAGAAAAATAACACACAGGGTGATCCACACCACTTTTGTCTTCCTGAATCAATACTCCACCAACCCCTATATCACTTGCATCAACAGATAATTTAAATGATTGGCTAAAATTTGGTGCAGAAAGAACTGGTGCATTCTTAAGCATGGCCTTTAACTTGTCAAAAGATTCCTGACACTTGTCAGACCAATGAAATTTGGTTTTCTTACTCAATAAACTTGTTAAAGGTTCAGCAATTTTGGAAAAATTGGAACAAAATTTCCGATAATATCCAGCCATACCTAGAAATCGCATCAGTTGCTTTTTACAAATTGGAACTTGAAATTCAGAGATAGCTTTGACCTTAGCTTCTATAGGTTTAACTTGACCTTGTCCCACAATATGTCCTAAAAATGTGACACAAGCATGGCAAAACTCACTTTTGCTCAAATTAATTGTCAGATTCGCATCGCTGAGTCGATCGAAGAATTTTCGAATGGTTTCCAAATGATCTTCCCAGGTGTTGTTGTAGATAATGACGTCATCGATATAAGCGTCACAATTATCAAGACCAAATGTTATCATGTTCATCAGACGTTGAAATGTTGCAGGCGAATTTTTCATTCCAAACGGCATGACTTTATATTGATAAAGTCCATCTGGAGTTGCAAATGCTGAAATTTCTTTTGCCCTTTCCGTCAGTGGAATTTGCCAGAATCCTTTTAAAGGTCAAACTTGGTGACATATTCCGCATTTCCAATTTTATCAATGCAATCGTCCATTCTTGGGATTGGAAATGAATCAGTTTTGGTGACACTGTTGACTTTTCTATAGTCAGTACACATACGGAATGTATTATCTGGCTTGGGAACAAGAATACATGGTGAACTCCAGTTACTTTTACTTGGTTCTATGAAATCATTCTCCAGTAAATACTGAATTTCTTTCTTCAGATAGTTCTGTTTGAGAGGATTCATCCTATAAGGGTGCTGTTTCACAGGCGCAGAATCTACAATGTCAACGTCATGATAAATTTTACTTGTTCGTGTTGGAACATCAGGAAACAAGTGCTCATAGTCATGTAATAGCTGTTTTAGTTCATTTCTTTCCTGTTGTTGTAGATGTGAAAGTTTCTGGTCTAGGTTGTTCAATATTTCTGAATTCCGAAGATTGGTTATACCAGAGTCGCTATAGTCTGATTGTACTCCATCGTTGATATCTTCACTGTGTGGGACAGGTACAACTAAATTAACTGAATAATTAGCTGGGCTATCTCTGTCAAAATATTCCTTTAACATATTTATATGACAAAGTTGTTTCTGTTTCCGTCTCCCAGGAGTGTTAATGATATAATTTAAGTCATTTACTTTCTTTTCAACGGTATAAGGACCATAAAATTTAGCCTGAAGAGGATTCTGAGGTATGGGAAAGAGAGCCAGAACTTTGTCACCAGGTTTAAAACTCCTTTCCTGTGTATTTCTGTCATACCTTAATTTCATTTTTGACTGGGTAGTGTGAAGATTAGTTCTTGCTACTTCAGAGGCCTTTGACAACTTGTATTTGAAATCAGAAACATAATCAAGAAGATTAATCTTTGAATCTTCATTTGAAAGAAGTTTCTCTTTCAATAATTTCAATGGTCCACGGACAGTATGACCAAAAACTAGTTCAAAGGGACTAAAACCCAACGACTCTTGAACTGATTCCCTAACAGCAAACAACAACAAATGAACACCCTCATCCCAATCCTTTTCTGTATCAAAGCAATATGATCGAATCATATTCTTCAAAGTTTGATGAAATCTTTCCAAAGCACCTTGACTTTCAGGGTGATAGGCAGAAGATTTAAACTGTTGGATGCCTAATTCATGCATAACTTGTTGGAAAATTCCAGACATAAAATTTTACCCTTGATCCGACTGGACAGATTTGGGAAGGCCAACAAGTGTAAAAAACTTCACCAAAGCTTTCACAATAGTTTTAGTTTTTATATTTCTCAGAGGAATTGCCTCTGGAAATCTTGTAGATGCACACATGATGGTCAACAAGTATTGGTTGCCTGACTTGGTTTTAGGTAAAGGACCAACACAGTCTACTATTATTCTACTAAATGGTTCATCAAATGCAGGAATAGGTTGCAGATGAGCCTTAGGTATCTTCTGATTGGGTTTTCCTACCATTTGACAAGTGTGACAAGATCTGCAGTATTTAGAAACATCACTTTTGAGTTTCGGCCAATAAAAATGATTCAAGATCTTGTGATAAGTCTTACGGACTCCTAAATGTCCAGCCAAAGGAGTTTCATGGGCTAAATTAAGAATTTCCTGTCGATATTACTTAGGAACAACAATTTGATAGCTCACTGACCACTCGTCACCAGCGGGTACATACAAAGTAACACACTGGAACTTGTGTGGCTTCAGTTTCACTAATAGCCCTCTGAAACAAACAAGATATCTCGGGATCTTGCTCCTGTTCAACGACAAGGGATTGTCGTTTGTCATCCTGATTAGAACAAAGAGAATGAGTTGCCAAAAGAGGATCACTGTCATCAATACCATTTGATTGATCAATACCTGAGGAAAAAGTGACTTCATCAAAAGACTGACCAATACATGTGTCAGCTAAAGGAATAATATCCTGATCAACATCACTCTCAAGAGCTCTTTTTGCCATAGCTCTGGTAACTGCACAAGCAGGGTACAAATCAGGGATTTCAGTTTCGACAGGATCAACTTTCTGATCCAAACAAGGCTTGTCAGTTACAAATGGATTAACCACAACCTTATCTCCAGCTAGGTCATTGCCTAGTAATAAATGAACACCCTCTATGGGTAAAGAAGTCACTGCCCCAACAGTCACAGGTCCAGAAACTAAGTCTGATGCCAAATTTACACAATGAAGAGGAACATTTACAAAGCCGCACTCTACTCCCTGAACAAGAACACTTTCACTTGAAGAAGACTCCTCAGACAAAGGCAAAGTACCTGATAATAAAAGACTCTGAGAAGCTCCAGTATCCCTTAATATTTTAATTGGGATAGATTTGGCAGAATCACCAATAAGTGATATAGAACCTTCTGACATGAATGGTTCATAAGCCTCTAAAATAGAATCAGACTGGGGTTTGTTTGACCCAACAAATGTATTGCTTTCAATACAAGACCGTGACCTGCACCTCGTAGAAATAAGAGCATTTGGAAAAGCTCTGTCTTTTCTCTGTTGCTTATTTTTCAACTTGAAGCAATCAGAAATAACGTGCCCTTTCTTTTTACAATAAGTGCACGTAGGAAGAGATAAGGATTTCTGATCAGTCTTATCAGATGTTTGATTCCTAACAGTTGTGCTGTTGTGAAATTTGGAAGTACTCGAATGAGATTGAAATGGTTTCTTACCAGAAAACTGCTGAGAGGACGACCTATTGCCAAATGAAATTTTGTGAGTCAAGGAATAATCATCAGCCATACGAGCAGCATTTTCCAAAGTTTCCACATTCTGCTCGTCAAGATCGGTTTTAACATCATTATGGATGCACCTCTTGAACTCTTCAATTAATACGAGCTGTCTGAGGTTATCATAACCTTGATCAACTTTCTTGGCTGAGCACCACCTATCAAATAGTTGTTCTTTATCCCTTGCAAATTCGACATGAGTTTGTCCAGTTTCTTTTCTACAATTCCTAAACCTTTGTCGATATGCCTCTGGTACCAACTCATAAGCTTTCAAGATGTACTCCCTAACCACATCATAATCAGTGCTTTGTTGTACTGACAGTGAAATGTAGACTTCACGAGCTTTGCCAATAAGTACACTTTGTAACAACAAAGTCCAATGCTCTCTGGGCCATTTCAAGTTTTCAGCTATTTTCTCGAAATGAAGAAAGTATTTATCTACTTCTTTTTCCTGAAAAGGGGGTACTAACCTAATATATCTAGTAACATCAAAACCTGAACTTGTGTTTAAAGGAGTGGAGTGTGCTCTGTTTGCCAGTTCTAATTCTCTTAATTTAAATTGCATTTCCCTTTCTTCTCTTTGCATCTGCATTTGTATCTGCCTATCTTCTTTCTGCATTTGTATCTGCCTCTGTTCCTTCTCTCTCTCCATCTGTATCTGTCTCTCTTCTTTCTGCATTTGTATCTGCCTCTCTTCCTTCTCTCTCTCCATCTGTATCTGCCTCTCTTCTTTCTCTCTCTCTCTCTGAATCTGAAGCTTTGCCAATTCTAAATCAATCTGGTTCTTTAACTCTAATTCCCTTAATTTCCTGTCAGAACCAGATACAGGCTTTCTCTTCAAACTTAAAGCACTGCTATCAAAAATTCCCTTTCCTACTAAATACTGAATCAAAATAATCTTTATCTCCTGTTTTGTCAATGATACTTTTGCCTCAGATAGACTGTATTTTCTGGCAAGCTCGAGCAACTCATCCTTTCTCATGCACTCTAACCCCTCCTGGGTAGGTTTTGAAATGAAATTCTGAACATTAGATGCCATTGTAAATGCTTGTTGGTTTCACACACAAAAAATTTCTCTATTAAAAATCTTTGCCAATGACAAAACAAATTCAGAGACAAAATCAATATGAATTTCAAAGATAAATTTAATATTTCTAATATGCTTTAAAGAAATTCAATACCGGACGACGAGCCCCCAATTTCTGTTACGACTCTATGGTCTAAGAAAAATGTAACAGAAAGAAAGTGAAACCAACAAATCAAGTAAAAATCAACAAGCAATTTATTACTAGATAATTAAAATGAAAAATCAAAAAGTCACTTACAGTAATGTGTTTTGAAATCCTAATAATCCAATAAGAATGATTGTTCTAATCACAAGTCCTAAATATAGAATGTTCCGAATTCACGGCTGTGTCCTTGAATGTTATGATGTGCTAATGGTCTCCAAAGTCCTGATGTACTAGAAATCTTGATGTGCTGATGTCAAAATGAAGTATTCCAAAATATCTGAATAAGTTCACTTAAATTCCAAAATCATCAATTAAAAATCCAAAATCCAAAAGTTTATGAGCACTGTTATAATCCAATGAATATTTAAAATAATTCCTCTCTTAGAATTTGGAATGAATTTTCACAACTGTAATAGCTCTTTACAAGACTGATGGTAATGTCAAAACTGAATAAATGTCCACCAAACATGGCATATATAAAGATTGGTCACATGACAGAATGTTCTAGAATGTGTGTCATCTTAATGGAATTTTACTTGTAAACAAAAATCAACCTTGACCTTCAAATTGAGAAAACATATTGATCAAAACAACCTAATTCAAGGACACTAGTTAAACATGTTTTTCCTGATAAACATAAAAACTTAAGCAAATATTAAAGTGAAGAAACATTTATAATTTCCTAAAATATTTATAATATTATATAAACATCATACGTAAACAACATAAAACAATTAGGTTTTAAATCTTTAGAATTTCATGCATTACCGATAAATAATTTAATTCGTGGGGTCAACATGAAAATAGAAATAACAATAATATGCGTCATGCGATCCTGATAGATTGTATGAACTAGTCTTATTTTGTATGTCATTACATAGTTTCGATTCGGCTGCGGATTAAGTGTTCCCAAAATAAATTTAGATCGACACTTATTTTCTTTATAGAGATTTATATATATATATATATATATATATATATATATATATATATATATATATATATATATATATATATATATATATACATGCAAAATATTATTTGCCTCTAAACATCAGTTTGGGAGAGACCACATGGCACCTTCTGCTTAGTGAATCAAGCTATCGTTTGATTCATCCACAGTAACATTTATGCGATTTTGCACAGCCGGGGAAGATATAATTGTTGAATAGAGCAAATGACAGGCGCAGATAAAAACTCGTTATGTATTTCATTTTGTTTAGGATGATTCGTATTTATAATTGGAATAATTTATTAGTTTCTGTTTTGTTTCCCTGAAAAGTTTGATATATGTTGATATATGTGTGGTTACTATCTCTTTTGATGGAATGATCCTACTGGACAAGGGGGATTCAGTCAGACATAACAGTCCAAGTTGTTGAGTATTTTTTTCTTCTTCTCCACATTTGCATTTTTACAGTCGAATGAGGGGGTCAGTCATTTGCTATTCTTTAACACGATATGTTGACCAACTGGTCTTTGATCTGCTGACTGATATATCCACTATCTTCTTTATAGGATACTGGTTTTCAGTACATGAAATTCCAATTATAGGATAATCTGGATTTCATTTATACTAGATTTGTTGACCTCGCTTAATTTTGTCAACCTCGTTGCATTTGCTTTTTATTATCCACTCCAGCTGTTGTTCCATCTGTAATTTTTCTTCATCCATTAGTCAGTTACTCTATTTTTTGCTGATCCGCTGGGTGGAATTTCATTACAAGAGTCAAAATAAAAAATCTGCAGGTTTTTTTTGGTCAATTAAAATGAAGAAGACAAAAAACGACGTGCTCACAATCCAATCTTTATTAGTTAAATGCATTGTATTATGTTTGAAGAAGTAGGAATTATCAAAATGACAGCTTATTGGCCCCTTTTCTAAACCTTTCATGCGGTCCAAACATTCTTCACAATTAAATATGTCCTTCCTGTAACAATATTTGTTTTAGTAACTAGGTCAGATTGGAATAATTGCGGATAGGGAATTTCATGTACTGAAAACCAAACTGTTCTCAGATAAGGGTCCTTTCAAAGGACATCAACATTTACTAATTGTAATTCTTAAACCCCAAAGATTTTCAAGTAAGAATGTAACAATCAAATATAAAGATGGGACACAATAAATACAAAAGTAATATGTTGAAAATGTAAACATTATAATATAAATCTTATATAAATTTAACCTTTATTCCCGATATTTAGCAATATTATGTGATATTCTATCATATCTAAATCAAATATTATACAATATTTCCTTTTTTTGTATACTTTGGCGATGAAGACACGATTATTGACTTTTTTGATATTGACTCATATACTTGATGGTTTACTTTATCATAGAGTAAGCGTGCACAAGAGGTTTTTCTTTTATCTTCCTCTCCTGGGTTCTCAGGTAAAATGGTAACATTTTGTACTACAATTGTATGTACAGTGCCATTTGCAAATATAGTATTGACAAAACATACTAGACATACATAGCTGGAGACCACAAAATATATGTAACACATTTCGGGTTATGACCCCTAGGTCATGGTCAGAGGGTGGTGGAATGGAGAGGAGTAGGGGGTCTGAAACGGCACTGTTACAAATCGTGCGAATTTGCGATAGCGAACCATTAAAGTTGCTCTACTTCAGGTTTAGATAATTGAAGACGTTTCTGGCTCCATTACGTGTACTAAGTCTAATTTAAATGTACAAATTTAAACATTTCCACAAGATGGCATACATCATGACGATAACGCGGCAGGCGAAGCAGGGTTGCCAGTAAATAATGTAATGTGGTTTAGTTTTATTTGTTCCCTGTTTACTATTCCAATAATTAAGTTAGACATATCTAGCAGTTTGAGATACTATTGTATGCTTAATGACGTAGACATACTGAGATGTTAACATCTTCGATGATTTAATTGTTGTCGGCAGTATTGGAATAAGGTCTGCTCTCAGATCAAGAGATTATAAACCATTTTAGCTCGAATGTCGTACATATCGTATAATTGCTCCCCTTCAAACTGTACACTTCTAATTTACAAGCTACCATAATGTATGTCACATTTCGTTATTTATTTATTTTTTTGGCCTATATTGTATTACTGCATAATATTATTGATGTTTTACAGCCATTTTTCCAATCGTCACAATTTTTTTAAATATATTTTTTTAATTTTTTTTTAACAAACATAATTAGGTCCTTAATAGCGAGAAAAACATTTGTTTATTCTCATGGTCTTTTCAAGCCGAATATTTCAGACATTTGTTTGAAACCTATGAAGGCGAATAGTGAAAGCAAATTATTTTTTCTTCGTATTCAGGAATATGGTCAGTATAGTTGTAGTTTATGATTTCTTTGGCACATCATTACTAGCTTCAACAAACAATTAAAGATATTTTATCTGTAACTACATTCAGCACCATATGCATTGATTCTATCAACATTTGTACGATTTACTATTTTTTTTATTTACATTTTTGAGGGCTTCTTGTGAATACAGATTCAATGTTGATTTCACATTTGACTTTGGAATATAGGCGTATAAAAAAGGAATTCACCGATTAAAATTATTGATAACCTTAGCAAATATCAAACATATTCTACAAAATATGCTTAGGTTACTAGTATTTGAGCAATCAGAATAGAAATGTCCATTAACAAACTTCGAGAAAGAGCTATTACTACTCTTCAAGAAAATGTTTTGGTCAATAGGGTCAACGATATTGTACTCTTGGCCTTTACGAACGAGGAAAAGTGGAGAAGATTTTTGTTAGTGGCCTCTCTTTAACAAAGGAGGGTTTTCTCCGCTAAATTGTCTTCTGGTACCGACTTTATGGCCTTGTAAACTCATCTTATAAGTTGATTACTCGAAAGAAAGAAAAAAACAAGCTCAAGTTACAAATCACAGATCGATTGAAATTAAAAACAAGCTCAAGTTACAAATTACAGATCGATTGAAAAGTAGATTAACGTAAGGAAAATTTGGCTTGCAATAGACACAAAAGATTTTGTGTTCGTACATAACCTGTTTCACATAACAAATTCGGCCATTTGAGGCACTCAATATTTGACGGATATCACTCTTGGTCTTCCTTCTTGTTTTTTCTAGTATGCTATCATACAACGTACATAGTGTGATTTTATTAAACTGATTCTTTTGTGTATGTTTAGTACATAAATCCATAGACCTTCCTCTTGTGTATTTTTAGTACATAAATCCAAAGACTTTCCTCTTGTGTATGTTTAGTACATAAGTCCATAGACTTTCCTTTTGTGTATGTTTAGTACATAAGTCCATAGACTTTCCTTTTGTGTATGTTTAGTACATAAGTCCATAGACTTTCCTCTTGTGTATTTTTAGTATATAAATCCATAGACTTTCCTCTTGTGTATGTTTAGTACATAAGTCCATAGACTTTCCTTTTGTGTATGTTTAGTACATAAGTCCATAGACTTTCCTTTTGTGTATGTTTAGTACATAAGTCCATAGACTTTCCTTTTGTGTATGTTTAGTACATAAATCCATAGACTTTCCTCTTGTGTATTTTTAGTACATAAATCCATAGACTTTCCTCTTGTGTATGTTTAGTACATAAGTCCATAGACTTTGCTCTTGTGTATGTTTAGTACATAAATCGATACACTTTCTTCTTTGTATGTTTAGTACATAAGTCAATAGACTTTCATCTTTGTATGTTTAGTACATAAATCCATAGACTTTCCTCTTTGTATGTTTAGTATATAAGTCAATAGTCTTTCCTCTTAGTATGTTTAGTATATAAGTCCATAGACTTTTCTCTTTAGTTTATGTAATTGTCTCTGGATATTGACACGATATGTTATATGAATTTAATGTGGAAGCAGTGTCTTAGTTTTGCACAAGACATTGGCAATAGCTGTGTATATGTCTGTCTTGTATAGTGTACTTGAAAGATAAGGAGTTCGTATTATAGTCGACAGAGATCAATGCTTTTTCGTATTTGAAATTGCTGTGAACATTTGTCATATAATAATATGAAGTTCTAAACAATAAAATATCAGAGTTATGAAAAAGCACACATGATCTATATTTTAAAAGTTTGGTATACCCTTGTGTGTATCATTTCTGAGATCTTTTAAGATGGTTTATTACATACCCGTTTAAACTTACATGCTTGATCTGGCATTCGATATAGCTGTTCAATCCATATTTCCGTATCACACCCTAAGATTGGATACTCAGCTGTCATCTCTGACGTCCGCGCGTCGATATATTTAGAAGCAATTAATGCAACTTTTATAAATTCCAATTCATTTTGAATTTCATTCATACTGAAAGCGTAAAAGAGTGGGTATGTAATAAATAAAAAAAAATTTAAAAAATTTGTGGGTTCGATGCCATTTTTCAGCACATGACAGGCTACATGGCGGCCAGTATATTTGGTGGAGGAGGAACCTGGGAAGATTCCGGAAAGAACCACCGACCCACGGGAAGCTACTGGTAAACTTTCTCACATATCCTGTTACGACTCTAGGGGTAATGTAACAGAATAAAAGACACAAACAAGCTTTCAAGATGAAAATGCAAATCTTTAATTTCCTAAAATATTAAAAGAATTAAAATAATTCAACAAACAATCAAAGTGAAAGAATTAAAATAACTTACAGTATAGAATATCCTAAAAAGTCCTAAAATGTTTTAAAGTTCACTTCCTGTTGTTAATCAGAATAATCCGGATGTGGTATTCCGAATGAAAAAGCCTGTAATGTGCTGAAACTGATAAGTTCTGATGTAATCCAAAATAATCCTTGCAAGTCTGGAATCTCACAAGTTTTAGAATAATGTCCGATAATTCCACGGAGCTGTATAGTAATTCAGATGAATTACTAATTAAATAAATTCCACACAGAACTGAATAATTTCAATAACCTCTCCTCGATCAAGCAACTGTAAAGAATGATAATTCCAAAGATTATTCCCTATATATCTTTACTAAGTGCGTAGAATTAAAAGGGAATATCCTTTCTCCGTCTTTAATACTATGGTATTTCAAAATAACACAACCCTCTAAGAACCAATCAGGAACTAGGTTACGCGTCATTTACCCAAAGGTCTAGTGTACTAAAAATCTTAAAGAGTAAACATAATGTTATTGTGTAGTATGGAATGTGACCTTTCAATGTTGATTTCTAAAAAGTACAAAGCCAGGTCGACTTCATTTCCCGCGCAATTGATCATGTGACCACTTATTGATCGAGCAGTAGTCGTATCTATACTGATATGCTAACCCCTATTCAGACTAAAACAGAAATCATAAATTAGTAAATTAAATCATTATAAGAAGGTAAAAAGGTATGATTCCGTAACAATCCACATTGGTCGAGCTGAGACTTGAACACACGCGAACAGAGGTGAGATATGTGAGTGATCTGTAATAAATACAAAACCACATTCGTGTTTTGTTCCGAGTAGGGGGAAATAACTTGCTTGACATGGCTTATGAATACGACTCAGAACAAAACATATCTGTAGGTTGGATGATTTCTCATTTACAAACGGTGATATTTATTCTGTGTATCAACGGAACCCCATTTTCTATGGCATTGTTCATTAAAACATTTCGTCATTTTTAAAACTTTTTTTCTTTAGAAAGTTTTTTTTTTCAATGCCTTGAAAAAGGTTTCCTGCCAGTTGAACATGAATTTCACGCTGTTTGTTATTATATCATCCGCTACTTAGCTACAGTGTTATTTCTAATTTAACACGTAAATCATAAAATAGGATAAATAGGATAAATTACTACTTTGCAGTTCAATTTACATTAACTCAGTTACTCTATTGCAAATTTCTCTGATGGTAACTTGTAAAGTTGTTGCCAAATTTTAGACACCGAAATATTTCTTCTAATCAAATATTTTTGTAAAAATCTGAAATAAGTTTCATGTTTATCATTGAAACTGTTTTTCTTTTGTGACGCGTATAAAATGTTACGATTGGTAATAAAATTTAAAACTTAATGAACAAAGTAAGCATCGCGATTAATAAATGTATTTGTTTTACGTTTCGGTTGGATACTTTTTAAAACATTTAACGTGTTATTTCACACTGACAAACCTTGAGCGTTCTTTGAATCTTGATTCAATGATTTATTAGTGTATGTGACAACAAAAAGAAACGCGATATATTCACACACAAACAAAAAAAAAAAAAGAAGGAAATATTTTAAATGTATGTCTAAAGAACGGAGATAGAGAAATGCTCAGTTATACAATTTCTCAACTATACATTGACAAAAATGATGGTTCAACGAGTAAGTAATAATGATTGGGCTTGGATGAGACATTTCCCTCGCAACTATTAATATTAACATTGTCTTCGTGTGCACTTTCCAATTCCCTCAGAAATGAACCTTATTTTGTACCGATTTTCAAATCTTCTTCAAATTTGGCGTTTTTATCCGACAAACTTATTATTATTATTTTATTCTATATTGACTGATGGAAATGATATTAAATAACAGTCATTACAGATTTTGCTAGTATAAAGATACTTTCTCAAAATGTTCGGCGAGCTTTAAAATCATGTAAGCAATAATCTCTGTTTTAGAAGTACCACATGTGGTTTTCAATCTGTTATTATATAACGAGGTTTGGCATATATGACCAGTCTGCTCAGGTACTTTCGTTTAACAAAAATAAAATGTATTTTTCTTCCTTCATACGATAAGATTTGAAAGATTGCACAGTCTTTTTTATGTATCTATGAATCACATTTATTCTTGATGTAAGTCGCAGTTACATAATTCTCGAATGCTGTATATTTACAATGCAATGTAGTTAATAAATGAAACGTCTAGCGTATTTACATATCGATCAACGAAAAAGGTGAAAAATCTCATTACAATACTTTTGATAGCTTTTTTCAATAATTGCATGATAAAAAGTACAGACTACACTGTATCTTATATGTCACTAATTGAAAAAGGTAGCTGTTTTCTCTAATGTAGTTTCGCACATAACTTTATATGCAGAACTTCAACAATTTCTACTTACTTCATTCAAACTTCATGTTAGATTAGAATTAATAATATTGAGAGAATTCGCATGTTACATGTCATTTTCTCAGTCTTATCAAATGTAACATACTTTAATTCTAAAAATATTTTGATGCATTTCTTTACTTGTGTATTGTTATTGTAAAACTAATAATATTTAAATCGGTAAGCTATAGTGATGTAATGTATAATTTAACCTGACTTGCACATGTTCTTTCCTGGGATTATATTCTTTGTTTTCATTATTTACGAATATCATATACTTTTTCTTTTTGAAATCGTTTGAACTGTGATGTTCTTTCAATTTTGGTCTGCAAAAATTAATATTTCAAATGTGCGTGCTTCATTAAAAAATAAGACAATTCTATATCGTACTCAAGAGACCACAGTGGAGTTTAAATTGAAGAAATTTATAGTAAGAAGCAGATTAACCAAATGCACAGATTTTATAATGGGTCTGATGGCGAATTTCTTTAAAGTATGTCTTGTACTTTTTTTGCCGCAGAATATGATGACTGGTTTCGAAAGAGCTCCAAAATCAAGCAATTCACTGAGAATGAAAAATACGAGATGCGATCTTCCTTCCCTTTCTATCTGGTAAGCCAATATAAAACGTTGGTAGAGTGTACACTATTCAGTCTAGTCGCCATTACTATGTTGTTAAGTTGTTAGTTTTTTTTAATTACAGAGTCATAGCTGGAGATAAAGCAGTATAGTTTATTCATCCTATGCGCATTTGCCAAATGAGAAGAAACAAACCGTGCAAGAAAAAGTGGGTTCTGTAAAATATTTCAACATATGCTCATTTACATTTGTTTCGTTTTTAATAAGCGGAATTTATCAAAACATTTTTTAATTATTAGTACAGTAAAAAGTCGAGTATCAAGACCCATCGGGGGACATAGATTTCGTCCTGATGTTGGATCGTCTATATGATCGAATATTGGTCAGAAAGGAGAACTGTGAATTGAAGTATCTGGATTAAATGGATCCGATAATCAACCATTTGACTGTATATGTATCAGCAATTAAGTAAAAATATTAGGGTTTTGCAGACATTTGACTGTATATGTATCAGTAATTAAGTAAAATATTAGGGTTTTGTAGACATTTGACTATATGTATCAGTAATTAAGCAGAAATATTAGGGTTTTGTAGACATTTGACTGTATATGTATCAGTAATTAAGTAAAATATTTGTGTATTTTAGACATTTGACTCTATATGTATCAGTTATTAAGTAAAATATTAGGGTTTTGTAGACATTTGACTGTATATGCATCAGTAATTAAGTAGAAATATTAGGGTTTTGTAGACATTTGACTGTATATGTATCAGTAATTAAGTAAAATATAAGGGTTTTGCAGACATTTGACTGTATATGTATCAGTAATTAAGTAAAATATTAGTTTTTTTTAGACATTTGACTGTATATGTATCAGTAATTAAGTAAAATATTAGGGTTTTGTAGACATTTGACTGTATATGCATCAGTAATTAAGTAGAAATATTAGGGTTTTGTAGACATTTGACTGTATATGTATCAGTAATTAAGTAAAATATTAGGGTTTTGCAGACATATGACTGTATATGCATCAGTAATTAAGTAAAATATTAGTTTTTGTTAGACATTTGACTGTATATGTATCAGTATTTAAGTAAAATATTAGGGTTTTGTCGACATTTGACTGTATATGTATCAGTAATTAAGTAAAATATTAGGGCTTTTTAGACATTTGACATGATATGTTGTTACGGAATTATGTTTACGGAATCTAAAGTGTGCTTAAACTTTTGGCCTATGACTCTACTTTAAAGTTGTGTCAAATAGTGAGCCATATTTAAGTTGGGCTTAGTTGTACTATTAATCAAATAACAACATGTTTACTGACCGTTTGTTCAAGGTCAGAGCTGTTGATCATTCTTCAGTAAAATTCCATGAAATAGACACATTTAGTATTGCATTCTGGGTCGTAATATGACACGTTTCCTATTGTGAAATGTGCCATTTGCAAGTTGTATCAAAGACCTGGAAATACGAATTATTTCCATTCTATTTTAGATCTTGAGTTGAAAAGAACTGTTTTTTTATGATTAGCTTTGGAATCATCAGTTTGTTTGAAATAATAGCGGTGCAAGAATGCTGGAATCATGATTTAATCCCATGCTGTATGAATAATTCAAAAGGAATTATTTATTGGACCATTCATCAGAGCTACCTGGAGTTATATTTAGGACTTTCTCAGATGCCTCTGAATACTTAAAGATGATCTGACATTATCGTTGATACATCGGAACATTACGAAGACTCATTCTTTCGGAATATTCGTTCATTACGAAGATTCATTTGGAACATTCATTAACTTGGAACATTCATTAATTTGGAACATTTTATAGTTTCTATATATACAGGACTTGTGATTAGGACACTAATAATTGTTGGATTATTTTGATTTTAATACACGAAACTGTAAGTGTATTTTGATTTTCACATTAATTATTTAAAATAAATTGTTTGTTGATTTTTACAAACATTGTTGGTTTCACTTTTTTTTTGTTACGTTTGTTCGAGCCATAGGGTCGTAACAATGTATCAGTAATTAAGTAAAATATTAGTTTATTTTTTAGACATCTGATATATTTAAATGCAGGAAAGGTAAAGGCAAGAAGAAATATTATTTAGGTACATGAATTAAATACTTTACACATATCAGAGATGTACTCCATGATGGAATGATAACATAGGTGTTATGGACGGTCATTGTATGTATGGTCTTATGAACACAAGTGTCAGATGGCTCTGATCAAGGTAGATTTGGATGGCACGGATTCTACTCACACCTGTGCCGGTTGGTGATTAACTTTTATCATCAATTAAGTCACCATTGATCGTTGATCGATGGTTATTTACGTCGGATTAGACTACAGAATGTCTTTTGATTGGACCGCTATGAGTCATTAATCATGCTTGATTAGCTTGGTATTTCTGTATGACAAATTGCATATTGTCAAAGCGGCACTCACTAAGCGACGATTGGGTGAATACATACATTTTCTCTGTATCTCACTGTCTGTCATGATACCATTGTAATTATAATTGTCTGAGATTATATTCAATTATTTAAGTTTCTGATTTCTGTACTCTGTTCTATGTTGGCGTCGTCATTGGCAAACTAGTTTCATTTACGGGTACATGTACATTGTAATAAGCAAAAATTCCGGGGGACACGGTAGTAGTCTGTACGACGGGCGTCTGTATAATCGACGTTTTACTGTACTATTACTTTACAGCACAGAGCACATCCATCTTTCAGACACAAAAAAAGGATTCAGATATGATAACCTTTATACTACAATAAATATTTGTAAAAAAAATGTTAAAAAAAAAATAATCCAATATGGTTACATGTTTGATCAAATAATTATTTGCATTTTCAACAAACGTTTTCTTATGTCTCCTTCAGAATTCCATTTCAGGCACCATTAAGAGCAAGTATTGGTAAACCGTCTTTCCATGCAATAATACTGTTTATAGTATGCAATTAATATAAGCTTATATCCGGCGGAAATATAATAAATGTATATATGTATGTAAGATTTTTTTTTTTTTTTTTTTTTGAGATATTGCTGCTGGAAAGAAATGTTTTAATATAACTGGTGTCATAAATTGATAAGCACCCCACGTTGAAAGTTACCACGTGTGGTCCTACTCCCATTTTTTGATTAAGAAGGCTTATGTATTACAATTGTTAGATCTTACATTAAGACATTTTGATTGTACAAATCGGGTATATATGGAAATAGTTTATCTTTCGTGGTTTATACAATCGTGTCTGGAACTTGACACCGTGTGTATTTATGGTCTCAAGTGCAATATTGTTTACTTGTCTGCACCCCCATGACACTCAGGAATCAATTCCTAGTCAGTTTGGTGTATTAGACATACAACATAAGGAGTTTAATACAATAGAATAAATACTATTACACATTTTTCAAATTTTCAAGTATTGGTACTTTTGGAGAAAAAATATACAGCTGATGCTCTTTCAAATTACAAAGAAGGTCATCGTGGTTTAAATACGAAGTATAATTTTGAGTCTCACAACTATCTTTTTAAATTCGCAGTAATATGGATCTTTTCATCTTAAATAAAGGATTATTCCTGTAAAGGATTAATAAAAACAAGGCCTTTGTTACAAACTTTTTTCTTGTGTATTAAAACAACTTTTTAAAAACAAATATATGTACTATCGTATTTTTCAAAAACATTGCAGCATTGGGCCCTAGTACTACCACCTTAAGATGTATATTTCATATGCTTTGCACATTGTATCACTGCATAGAAAAGTGTGCTATGTAGAGAAATTAAAGAACGGATGTTATATCCTGTTATGTCCGGGGGTTCGACTGTATCCGCACTCAGTCATCCGTTCCGTTATGTCCGCAACTTTTCGTTCCTATACGTGCGTGCTGAAACGGTTGAAAATTTGGTCCAATCTATGTAGTTGCATGTTATGTCTATCTGAAGTAATCTATTGTTATTAGGCGCTAAATGACCAGTTTGAGCCTTGAGTCTGGGCGTAGTATCAGTTCCATGGATGAACATAATTGACCATTACTCCCCATCATCATTAGTGTCAGGCAACTGTAGATTAGATTATAGAATTTAAAATAAGGTTGTTGTTTTAGTAGTGTGTGACCTTATTGTGACTGTAACGTAACTGTTAGAACGTGTAGACGTTAATTATAGTTGATGATAGATGGGCAGATAGTCAGCAAGTGAAGTCAGATTAAGAGAATAGACGTTAATTACAGCTGAGGATAGATGGGCAGATGGTCAGCAAGTGAGGTCAGATTAAGAGAATAGACGTTAATTACAGGTGATGATAGATGGGCAGATGGTCAACAAGTGAGGTCAGATTAAGAGAATATTGTGTACGAATCAGGAATATTCGTAAGATATACATGCATGTACAGTGGGTCTATACTCGGCAGTTTTTTTAACAGTTATTACATGAATTGTGGGATTATTGAAGATGTATGCTTTGCGTGAGCATTAATGTATATAGTTGTATAATGAACAGTAGACTGAGAATTGCTTTCTTTCCTACTTGCTTCCTTAAGATTTTGCATGACCCCAATCCCCAACGCCGTGACAGCGCGTTCTATTATGTCATTATGTCAGCAACTTTTTTACCGATATGTCCACGAATTCCGCTATGTCTGCATTTGTTCTTTCTGCGCATTCATTTATGTCTGCATTTGTTCCTTCTCCGCGTTCATTTATGTTTGCATTTGTTCCTTCTGCGCGTTCATTTATGTCTGCATTTGTTCCTTCTGCGCGTTCATTTATGTCTGAAATATGCGAGCGTTCCGTTATGACGGAAGCATTTGCTTCAATATATCCGCAACTTTTGTTCCGATATGTCCACCGATATTTTTGTTCTGTTTTGTCAGTAAGTTTTATTCTATTATATCCTGAACTCTTTGCTCCAGAATATCTGTGAATGCAACCTTTTATTCCAGTATGTCAGCGCGTTCTATCATGCTCACATTTTATGGTTCCAATACTTTCGCATGTACATTAGGTCTCATATTTTCACCTTTGTCTAAATATGTGTTCCGTTGTTGAACAAAGGTGGACAATATCTCCATCGACCACCACGTGTTTGTTGGCTTGGGTCACGCGGCCCTTTTTCTGGATCACAGTGAACATAAACTGACAAACACATCATTGTTTCCATCATTAGTGCATCTTTTTTTGTAAAGACGTCAGGAAAAAGATTATATCGGCACATTTCCAATTTAAAATTTGCCGTGGTTGACATGGGACAGATAGGGCAGATAGGCCGCAGATTTCTGGGTAATATAATAAGGGGAGGGCCACTATGATGGTGTTCCGCCTGATCTAAGGGCAGATCCACATTGTTGGCCCTGTCCGATACTGTTGCTGAGTAGATGGTTACACGGGTGAAATAGGTGCAGATCATCTCTGTGCAATTCCTTTCTAAATTTACTTTATACAAGTATTGTAAAGAGTGCAAAGCGTACGTATCTCTTAATTTAAGAGGGTCTATAAGCGTACGTATTTTTTTGTTAAACAGTAAGACTTTGTAATCATTAAATACAGACAGAAGATTATTCACTATCAAATGAAAGAAATAAAGTTAACACTCAATTTTTTTATAACAAGAAAATAACCACACACAAAAAAAAAAATGCTACCATAAACTTTTACCGTTCACTCGTTTACAAATACATAAGATGTATCGTTGTTTAGGACGAGTAACCTTAGTAAACGTCCAAATATGGTAAAGTCTATTTCAACAAAACTTCATGCATAACTTACTTGCTACCTTCTTTGTAATACTATTAAGGCAGTAAATTACCATAAGATATATAATTTCCTCGAATAATAATGAAACTCGGCAAAAATAAAATAATAATTAGGAAGGTAATGTGTAAAGTTGCTGTCCTAAACTTGTAAAGGCATTACGCATCTTTTACACTAAATTAACCCCCTTTCTGCATAATATGGTCAATAGGAGGCAGAATATATTTTAAAAATATTTGTAAAAAATATTAGCAAGTTCCTTTTTCATTAACTAATTGTTCTCTAATGATGTTTTAAGCACTTCCTAGCTTATTTTTGTGTTTGCTTATAAGTCCAATTAATTCTCTTAAACAATAGTTCCTATCCCTACGCTACGGATCCGAAATTTATTTATACATTTCATACACCTCACACAAAAATTATGCACATCAAATGCAGTATACCTACGTTACACCAAAGTAAATGAAGATTTATTTTAGTCAGCTAATGTTGTTGTTGTTGTCGTTGTTATAAAATGTCAGCACATCTCCGAGTGTTCCTAATTACAGGAATAAAACTTAAAAAAGATACATGAATATTTCTAGGGAAGATCTTTCACTGATAGGTGTTGTTTATTAGGTTCACGTTGTTAAAAATATTGGTCTCTATAAGAGCAGAAATTGCCCATTCATGACAGAGCAGACGTGACTGCAAGAATTGATGGTTAACTTTCCAACGAAAAGAATTGAAATACGTTTAAATCTCCTTAACACGCACTTTCTATAAAATTCTTAGGTGTGTATATATATTTATAACCAAGCTTCGATGTGCATTTTGCCTCCTATTGTAAAGTGTACATAAGCAGGAATTCCATATTTTAGATATTATTATATACGTATTTTTTCTTTTTTTCTATATTGACAACCCGGTTAAATGTTATCACGGACAGACCTAGGATTTTTATTTTTGTCAAAGAGGGGAAGGGTCATGTCCTAAAGGGGTACTTGTTTAAAAAAATAAAAGATAAAAAACATTTTGTTGACACGATAATAATAATTAAAAAAATACATTTACGAGGGTGGTGGTGGGTGGTGGTGACGGCGGCGGCAGTCAAACCAATGATAACTTAATCCGCCCCTATTTTTTGTAGTATTTTACACATAATTACCTCAATCAAGGGTGTGTTTTGTGCCTGTGACCAGAATATTTGTTCGGCAAAAATATCTAATCAAATCTATTGGCGATCTTGGTTTCCGCTGAAATTTAAAAATGAATACATTTGTTTTCATCAAAACCAGGATAATCAACACAATAAAGAGGTGATCCAACTTTCCGGTAACCCCCCCCCCCCCCCCCCCCCCAGTCTATGGGTCTGGTCTTCACGTTCTTGTTTATTCATGCATAAAAACTACGTCTAAAATCTTATTTACTCTCCTTAAAAATTTAAATAAAGAGCTGTTTCAAGCAAGAATGATTTTAATGCTTACGTTCCGTTCGTTTTTTTTTTTTTAGCTCATGAGAGCTTTATGTATTGTCTCTGGTCTCCGTTAGTCCGTCTTCATCTGTCGGTTAGTTCTGTAGCATTTGGGTTTTTTTTTAAAATCTTTTCTTAAACACCTAGGTCAGTATTTGGAAGTTTGAGAGAAATCTTTTCTTAAACACCTAGGCTAGTATTTGGAAGTTTGATAGAAATCTTTTCTTAAACACCTAGGCCAGTATTTGGAAGTTTGATAGAAATCTTCAAATGTCTAAAAATGTACGTGTTTACGTCTATGTCGATGGTCTAAAAATGTACGTGTTTACGTCTTCAGCAACGGCATAGCTTTTCAAGAAATCTGGTAAAAGAAAAAGAAAAACATTTTATTGTCCAAAACAACTGAGCTATTCCCTTTTTTTAGTCATACTCGGTTAAGACGTTTGCTATGGGTTTGTCCTACCATATTTACCATCGAGGAGAGAGGTGGGATGTGGGTGGGTGTTATTAGCTTCAGTGTTATTTCCACAGTGATGAATTGCAACCTTATTTGAAATTTTAATTCATTTTGACGATTTGCCATTATTACTAAACTAGTGCAAAAAAAAGCCATTCCTTCTCAAAAGGCGCTTGATGCTTTTAAACCAAATTGTGATGGAAAAAGAAATAAAATAATAATAATCTAGACTAGAGTTTTGGCCAGGGTCCTACCGGGTCCTCTTGTAACATTGTTTTCCTCATACATTGAACCATTCTATCCAAAAATAAGATATACAAATGCAGTTCTAGTCTGATTCTACAAGAATATTCCATATTTTTTCTTTATTTGTTTTGCAAGTTTCGTTGAAATACATGGAAACTATTTGTTGTAATCTGAAGCAGGGTCATATTTTAGGGTTTGCTTTAAATACATAAAAACTATGTGTTGTAATATGAAGTAGCTTATGTTTCAGGGTTTGCTTTAAATACATAGAAACTATGTGTTGTAATGTGAAGTAGGGTCATGAGTAGCATGATAAAAGGAAGCTAAGAAAAAACTATTGTGATTTTTCATGGTCTCGTACTCGCTTCGCTCGTCCATTGCCATGCAAAGTCACAATAGTGTTTCCACTAGCCCCCCCCCCCCCCTTTTATCATGATACACTGTTATAATTAGCTTTTTATTTGCCAGTTTGGTGAAAATATGGCGCACACGAGTTATCTCCCTTGCTTACTAAAATACTTGGTGTACACGAGTTACTTCCCTTGCGTGCAATCTATTTTTAGTAACTTAAAATATGCAACTTTGTTTAACCTTGAACTTATCAACGTACTATAGTACCTATTTATATATAAGGCGAAGTCTATGTATAAGATAGCTGTCCTCGCACATGACCAGATTGGTCGCACGCGAGTATAATCAAATTTCGTTATCATAGATAGCTGTAGAAAGGTCTGGTGTCTCACAGGATCGGCCACTATGTCTTGATATTTGGGCTTTGATGAAGCAGTCAGGAGGGATACTCTCTTAAATAAACAAAAAGATCATGTGGCGACCTAACTTCCGATGTGAACACAACTAAATCAGGTTGCAAGAGGTTAGGTTATGAGTTCTCTGAAGCTGCTCACACAAGCGACCGGGTGCAGTGGTAATGCGATTTCGATATGTTCTTTAGCTACTGAGGGACTAAAATATTCAGTAGGGCTAGCACCGGATCCGAGAGAAGGCTTTTGTTTCGCGCGCATATGACCACAGCTGACGTGTTTTCGAGAATGGCCTACCAATTAGAAGGCTGCTTGTTTACATAATTCTGTTCTCTGTGGGCAATAAGCTTTGTCTTCAATCATAAAGAATGTCGAATTTAAAAGAATATTGAATTAGAGTGATAAATTTACTTATATATAATGGCCTGGAGAGATCACCCAATCTATGGCTTGTATGAAGCTAATGAAAATGGCGATGTCAGACATGCTTTGCGTCGAAAGATTATTTCTAAAAACCAGAATAATAATGGCTATATTCTTATTGCAGTTTCGAGCATAAATGAGTGCCAGAATGTATTGAGCGCGCATCGTTTTATATTTGAGTGTTTCCATTGCGTTATACCAAAAGATCTTGTGATTGATCACGTCAACGGTGATAAAGTGGAGAATAGAATATCTAATCTAGAAGCTGTCACGCGTCAAGTAAACAATTTGCATGGTGAAGTTGGTAAACATAAAAAGACAGCGCGCCCAGTGCAAGCAACAAATATTGAAACCGATGAGCAGAAGGTTTATGCATCGACGACTAAGGCAGAAAATGTACTTGGCACTAGCAGACGTTCAATTTTGTTTTGTTTCAGCGGTACAAGAAACATGTCTTATTTGCTCATTAGGTTTTATTTTTCATTTGCTTGAGAGCGTCATGTTTGTAAAAATATTTTGGTGTTGTAATTTTTAATGTTTTGTTAATTTATTTATTTATTTTTGAACGACCGAATAATCTTGTGGTGGATCATCTGAACGGAATCAGAGCAGACAACATATGTTGTTACTCAGCAAGAAAACTGCAAAAGAGGTAACGCAGGAGACGGAAGTAATTTTAAAAAAGCAAGACCTGTAGCAGCGACGAACGTAGAAAGTGTCAATCAAGAAATCTTTCCTTCTATGAAGCAAGCTGAAAAAATTACTTGGTACACATCCTGGCACCATCTACTACTGTTGCACTGGAGCATGCAAGACATCTTATTCACCAGTCAAAAACGTCAGATACACATTTAACTTCGCTTAGATGACATTTATTATTTTGTTAATATTTTGTACATAGTTGATATGGTTCTCTGACCTGATCGTGCTCTTCGCAGCATACTGTGTTTCACAATAGTGCCGCAGAATAGTAATTGCGCGTGATTACACTTTGACAACATTTTTCTCGATTCCCTTAGCTCGTTTTTCTGAATCGGTAAGCAACTCAAGCAAATACATTTTAGCTTTTATTGCGATGACCTCCTGAATTTCACCAGCATGTTCCTACTTAAAATCGCCTACGGCTTTCGTGTTGGTGTCGTCATAAAAAATTTTAAGCATGCTATCTTCATCCTGAGGGGATTCTGAGAGATCCAATTGTTCTTTCATTGCAAAAAAATCTTAATAAACATCTGTCTTGATTTTATAACATAGAGAGTCCGTGTCAGTAAGAAGCTGCTTGGCTCGGTCGCGATATTTCTTTTTCATTATGCTGTAATGAAAGTTATTCATGTGGTATTTTGACAGCTCAATTACAGCAAATCCAATGTAGATTGGCTTATTTAGTTTCAGCTGTGTTCTCTTCGTATGGATGCCAACTATGTTCTCATCAAATATTTTCATTGAGACAAAAGCAGCATCTGCAACAAGCTTGTCACGTCTCGTGACGTTGTTTACGATTTCAACATTTACACACCTTCTGACATTCTTCATTGTTTTACCAAAAACTTGGATGTTCATCAGATTGAAAAATGCTTTTTCGAACTTATTTTTGTTGCAGCTCTCTTCGTAGTATAAAAATCAATGTAACGTTCAAGCCAGGCCTCTTGTTTGAATATCAAAACTCTGTGTACTTGAATCAGCTTTAATCCTAAATCGAGGCACTGCCGCAAGATTTTGTAACGGATCACGTAACGAAATTTCTCCTTGAGATTTGGTATCAACTTTGGAACCTTTAAATTGCCAACACCTAGTGTTTTCTTTTAACTTTACTGAGTAATCACTTAGCATAGAATCATCTACAGTCAAACTCTCATACACCAAAGGTTAGGCGTTGTGATCGTCATGTAATTAAGTAGGGTACTCAAAATCTACATCAAGAACATAGCCAATGTTATCATCGCTGCTTAATAATTCCTCTGTAAAATTGTCTGGTGTCGTCTTCTTAAATTCGCCAACGCATAGCTTCTGTAGCCCAATTATAAAGACCATTAAAGTCAAGATACGATATGTACTTTGATTCTTTTGATGGATCGTATCCAGGCAGATACTTGTTATTTTCGAGAGTGTCTTTGCGTGATCACTGAAATACCGCCTTTGATAACTTTTACGATGAAGTTAGGCATGTCAATATCAGTAAGAAGCTCGTGCTGAACTCCAGTCATTTTGAGTGCCGCATCCTAAGAAAAACCAGGACAATAATAATACCAGCCAAGATCTAACGTGTAATAGGACAAGCAGAGATCTATAGAGTTCTCAAATACGTCAGTAAGCAACAGCACACCATCCTTTAGGTAAAGATCATGATACTCGCCCATATTTTTTGTGTCAATTGTATCCCAAACATCTTAGCGGGATCGTAATCAGCATCTGAAACACTTGTCCCACTCAGATTGCTGTAAAAGTCTTCTTATTGTGGTAGACATGTTTTCTTATTGTGGTAGACGTGTTTTCTTATTGTGGTAGACATGTTTCATTAATTTGTCCCATGATGACATGTACTCATAAGGATATATTCCTTTGCGTTTGTCACGATCAAGTTTCTCCCCGTCAGATTCTTCAGAGGTATACCTATATATTTTTGAATTCTCGACAAGCTCACCTGGGGACTCATTAAAAAACTGGAGGCTGTCAACAAAACGCAGGTCACCAAAAGAAATGACAGATATTTTTCTAAGTTATTTGGAATGCAAGTAATCCTGTTCTCGAATTTTCCAAAGTGCTTTACAATGAGATGGGAATCATAGCCTCAAAGATTATGAAATACTACTGGGATACATTCAGGCCTTCTTAATTTGTTATAAGCGGAGCCACGATAGCTGCCAGTAAAATTACAGTGATCAGGAAGTTGCTGATTACAAATCCAAGACAGTTTAGCCTGCATAAAGTTTTCTTTGTCCTGATCTCTACAGATCATCCCTGCGGAATAAATTTTCTGAATGTAATCAGCCTCGTTAAGGAGACTTTGTATGAAGAGCTCGCCACAGTTTTCTCCGCGATATAATTGTATGAAATTGCTTAGCGCATTGTTGTCACAGATTAACTTGTAAGCATAGCCACAAGAAACATTCTTCTGATATTTTCTTGTAAAAGCTTTTTCAGGATCACTGTCTGCACCCTTGAAAGGAATCAGTAGCGATTCGAAATCAGCATATATTATGAAAGGTACCCGGGCCATATTACAGAAATTATAAAATATTGCCGTATTATGTTTCTTGTCTAGCATGATAGCTTTTGCGATGTCTCCACGGACCAGTATAGTTATGTCCTGGCAGAATCCAGCCGGCTTTTGATTTTGGAAGTTTTCCAATAAGCGAATGAAGATCAAAGGAGCCGCCATATATTTTACGACGCTTACAAACAGAACAGTGTCCACTAATTTTATTACCTAAAATAAGCACGCATATATAACGAGCAAACATAAAATTATGTGTCAAGTATAACAATAGGCTTGGGGTCAGCACAATCACCAGAAATTGCTTGAACAAACCTGGATTTTCTTTTGCTGCATTCAGCAAATATTGATTTCACTACATAACTTCCATTTTTAGCCTGAGATAAAGTTTCTTCTAGACTGTCGATATTCTTTCTGCATAATAAGCATCAATAAGCTGTCATTATATTTGGCATATACATAAAACACACTTGTCATTATATTTGGCATATACATAAAACACACTTGTCATTGTCAGCTAAATTGTCATTTCATCCCACTCAGACTTAAAAATAACTTGTCATTGTCAAGAGTTGTCAGTTAGTTAAATTTCAGTAAGATATCTAATACGGACTTTCCTTGGCAACGTGATCTGATAAAATAAATACAATAAAGACTATAAGCTGAAATTTTCATATCTTGACTTTGTGTTGAGTTATAAAGGCAACCTGTACTAACGCCAGAAACATATTTTTTGCAAAGAAGTCCAGGCAACATCATGCCAGCGCTACAAGCAGCAAGCAGTGGTAGAAGTGGTAAGACACCGCCTTGTTGTCAAAGTTGTGCTGCGGAAACATCAAATACGACACATTTTCCTGCTGCACTTTTGTTTTTCTCACTTTGTCATGTTGGCGTTTTGTTAGCATGAGTTTATCGCTGCCAGAAGATAACTCTTTTGCTGATAATCTTATTGACAATGGGCAACCTCTGGAAGCGGCCAGCGCAATTTTCTTACGTTGAGCTTCAGAGAGAGATAGATTAACTTCCTGATACGACATTTCTATGTAACATGTTTAGACAAGCTCTGTCTAGAAGAAAAATGTCAGAAAGTGTCAGCAAATTTAGCAAACATATGTCAGCAAAGTTAAGCAAACACAGTTTTATTTTTCCTGCGTCTAAGTCCTCTGCTGCTTGTTGCCATTTCCGTAGCGGCAGATATTGCTCCAGAGGCTGCTGCTTGTTGCCATTTCCGTAGCGGCAGATATTGCTCCAGAGGCTGCTGCTTGTTGCCATTTCCGTAGCGGCAGATATTGCTCCAGAGGCTGCTGCTTGTTGCCATTTCCGTAGCGGCAGATATTGCTCCAGAGGCTGCTGCTTGTTGCCATTTCCGTAGCGGCAGATATTGCTCCAGAGGCTGCTGCTTGTTGCCATTTCCGTAGCGGCAGATATTGCTCCAGAGGCTGCTGCTTGTTGCCATTTCCGTAGCGGCAGATATTGCTCCAGAGGCTGCTGCTATTTCTAACGAACCAAGTATTGGTAATATTGTTGATGCCCACGCTGCAAGAAGTAATAGGATTGTTGGCTAAGCGGTGCCCATGTGAGATATTTGTTTGGCCGATAACTTTGAAGTTAATCCTTTGCCATAATGTTTTACTATGCTAAACCTGAGATGTTGATTTTTCGTAAGCGGAAGAACATGATGTCCTTGCTGCAATAGGTTATTTCCAAGTTTGACGGACACGCCCGCACGCTTCTTGTGAGCTGCTGCAATTGATTGCTGGTGTAATTGCGTCAAAACAACTTTTACTGAAGTGTAGCTTATTTATATTATATCTTTGGACAATTATTTGAAATCAGTTTCTTGTAAATAATTACATTCATCTTACCACTAAGAGAATCCAATGTCAGAAATCTGTCAACAGTAATGATTGTAAAAATTTGATAGTTTGCCGCTGCAACAGGATGAAGAGTCCACTTGATTTCAATATCTGCCATGGAATCCTTTGTGCGTTCCAAATGCTTAGAAACATCAAAGTGATAAATAGTATACAGGTTTGCAAATTCCTCAATAGATAATTGTGTTCTTGTATCAACATCGTGGTATTTTTGCATAGCTTCCTGAAGCATAAAGTACACTTGCAAATACTCTTTACTCAATGGTTAAAAATTACACACACGTTCGCGCTCGAGATTCTGTCAGCTATTGACTCTGACAGTAATGCGAGTCAATCCCATGTAGTCGAATATCTGGCTGCTTAACGCATGCTCTGCGTCTCCTTTGGAGCGCTGAAAAGCTATGTCTTGGTAGCTCGCTGCCTGGCAATGTAGCTATTCTCCATGTAACAGATAATTGCGCTGGTAAATATGTAACACTTTTGTAGGCGCACATTTGCTGAAAATAAAGTTTCTTGCTAAACCTGGACAAAGAGTTATCCCATTCTAGCGCATGATAAATAGAAGGCTTTATTTTTGGTATACACAGTGATAGTTTTGTAAAAATAAATTGTCCGTCATCAACATCAGCTGGACTATGCTTGTACGTCGTAGGATCAGATCTTTCCAAAACCAATGTGTGCTTAACGTCTCTAAGAACTATCAATGTCGCGGCAAAAACCAAAACTGGAACTTAGTGGCAACAGCATGCACACTTCATTGTGGCCGTACGTAGGAAGGCGCCTAATTGCAAAGCTAACACTATAATTAGGATTTTCTGAGGCAACAAAAGAATTACGAATAGCCACACGAATTTTATCTCAGTTGGCCCAGCCATAGCAAAATCAGAATCAGAGAGAACTTCAAAACATTGTTTGTACTTTAAGCTAATTGCTTGATTGCTCATATCCTTAGACCAGAACATGTTTGTTGCTGAGCATCTGCTGTGGCCATCGCTCATCGAAATTATAATGATGCTGGCAGCAGACAGATAGTTCCTAGTGTCCTCAACTGTCTGATTGTTCAGTTAATATCGGGCTGTCTTAAACAGCTCCAATCATTGTTTACAAGTGCCACATTTGTATTAGCAAGATAATTTGCTGGCAGAGCAGCAATAGTTTGCAAATTACCTCTGACTTCACGAAAAGCTTTATGATTCAACAATTAAATGTCTTCATCTCGCGTATCAATAATTCTTGTACCAGGTTTTTTTTATTTGATGTGAATTCTTGTTGAAATATTCCACATATTCGTATTAGGTTGTTGATTCGTTAATTGGCGCTTCATCAGAAAGCTTAAAATACTCTGGGGTAAATCTAGACAGAGTGATTATACATCCTCGTTATACAAAATTCTCTTTAGACCAGATCCTGTCATAATATTTGACAGCTTAGGCAGTGATGTGGGCGCCAATCGCATATCTAGTTCATTGATAATTTATTGGCCGCGCTTAGATAATATTTTTTTGGCTGTACTAGTCATCACATGCTCATCTTCTTTTGTTAGCCCGATTTCCTTGATTTGTTCCAATGCAACTCGAGGCTGTGGCGCTGACGTTCCCATAATTGTAGACGCGATTTTGTGTCCAGCTACTGATATTACTGCTGAAGCGGCACTTTTTGAACCTCTCCTGACAAGTGGAGCTATTCGTTTGAATATGCCGGGCACTACTCTAGAAAAGGTTGAAAACAGCGTTGATAAAATCCTACGTAGATCTTTCTGCGCTTAATTCGTATTGGCATTGATTTATACAACACGGTTAAATAGTTTTAGTTTTGCGCTCGCAGATGCAATTCAAATGTTACTCGCTCATTTTTAAGGATGACGTTTTTTCCAGATTGATCAGTGATTGACATTGCGATTTCTGGTATGTTGTAGACATTGTTGATGGGATAATAAATGAGCGGCGAAGGCTGTATGGTCATCAATGATCCGAGCGGTACTTTCAGACTGAAGCTATAGATAACGTGGCTATGACCTCCTTGCGCGTCAAATGATCCTTCGGCTATGGAACAATTTATGAGTAAGCTGCTTACGTCGCTAATGTTTACGGAAGTCGCCATCGTAAACACCATTTTCTTGTAGAATTTGCGAACTAAAACCAAATAGATCTCTTAAGTTGTTGTCAATTGTAAAGTCTACTAGATAACTACCTTTAAGCGTCAATCATGTTTTAAGCGTATAATAATTTGGTTCAATGCTTATGTTATCGCCAATATGACCTTTTTCTCCAATCATTCTTTTTATTTTATCAGCTATGTCAACAATGTTGTAGGCGCCAGGATTGATGGTTAGCAATGTTTCTGCATCATTAGCGGAACTATGATATCTGAACTTGTTTTTGCTCGCGGTAACATTATGAAACGAGTTCCATATTGCTGCAGACATTAGCGCGATCTCGTAGCGAGTATCCTGCGATAACTCTATTGGCGTGCTATATCTAACAGTAATTACTGCTGCTTCCTTGAGCCAACTTAAGAGTCAAAGAGTTTGCGACTTGTCGATATCAAATCCTTGTACAAACTTTATACTCGTCATATCTAAGTAAACTTTGCTGAAGCAGATGGCCTAGTATTTCTTTGATCTCGTTGTCAACTTCTATTCCAGCGTTGCCAGCTTGTTTACTGGCAGCTAGCAACTACGTGAAACGAGCTCAAATGGACTCCTGTAATATTTTATTCCTTTACCTGTGGCCTTTTTCTCTTTTCCTTTTTGGGTCGTCTTCTTAGCAGTAAAAGGCGCTGATCCTACAAAAGAAGAAGTCTTTGGCTTTGAAGCAAGTTGAAGCTGTTGAGATCATGCTGGCCATTGTTGTACGGCAGGTGGAGGCGCTTTCAATGGGCCCCACTTAAGCACTTTCTCAATTATTGATGGTTTTGTTTGCTGAGGCGATGCCACTTGCAAAAATGGGTCTCCCTGCCAAGATACAATGTCGCCAATCATTTCAGCAGCCTTAATCTTGTGTTGCTCCTCCATCCCTCTTTTAATCTTTTTAGCAGCTTGCCGAAGATCCTGATTTAGCTCTTTTGTTCTTTCCGAGTAAGGTATAATTTCAGGAATATTGTGTTGTCTTTTCTCCCACTTTTTATTAAACTTTGGATATCTCTTTTCGTGCGTGTTCTATATGTCTAAGCATGCCCTCAGTTGGCGGTTGTCTTAATGGGTACTCATACTCAGATAGTAGGTCTATGACCTCATCTTTTACCGTCCTAACAATGTCCATTCTATTATCAGACATCTCTTCTAACGCAGAAACTTCTAAAGCCCATACATCAGAAAGTTTTATTAATGCATTCTCTTGCGCTGCCTGATTCTAAATTATTGCTTATTTTTGTTTTTTCCAGAGCTTTGATAAACAAATCTTGCCTAGCATCGTGCGTTGTCGCAGTATGTTAATCGCATCAGAAATGCAATCAGGCTGGTCTTGAATGTCTGTAATAATGAAATAATGTTCTATGTGCACATCTTTCTTTAAGAACGATGATAATTCTGCTTCAGTAGATTCGCCAAGGTCGATAAGTCCATCATAATCACCAAACAATCCTATGATGCCTATAGCGACTGGATCCTTATTATATCTACCGTAATCTCTGCAATTAAATTGTTTGTCCTTTTCTAGGTAAAATCCAAAACTGCTCCAGAGAGTACTTGCGAAACATTGTGTCGACTAGCAGACCATATGAAGCCACAACTGATACCTCTAGACCCGATAGTACTTGCTGACGTCTCTTGTAAAAGAACATTTAAATTCTAGCAGCGAAATTGATTTGTCATTAACAATATAACCATCTGGACTGTATCTGAAACCATCAATAGATTGAATGCAAATATTGTTACCAATAACTTTTTCATTCATGGTAATGTCAATGTACCTTCTCATGACTGACTCAAATAATATTTCCAAAAGAAACGGCAAAGTTACATATGGCGGATGCGTACTAATCTTTCTTCAAGAAATATCATGTGCAGTTTCGAACGGGCAATTGTCAAGGACTGTAGCCAATTCTGAGCCGCCAACGGTCGTAGATAACAATGAGTGCAATTCTGGCGACATCTGCTTACCTGGTGAGACTTCACAAACCATTCCAAAATTGTTTTCAGATCCATTATACCATAAGATCTCTTCAATTCATAAACATTTAGTGTAAAAAATATGGTAGACTTTTTTCGAAAACACGTCAGCTGTGGCCATGTCTTGGACAGGATGTTAGCACTGCTGAATATTTGAGTTCGTCAGCAGCTAACGAACTTATCGGAATCTCATTACCACTGCACCCGGTTGCTTGTGTGAATGGCTTCGGAGGACTCATAACCTAACTTCCTGCAAGCTGGATTAGTTGTGTTCACATCAGAAGTTAGGTCGTCACATGTTTATTTAAGACAGTATGCCTCCTGACTACTTCATCAAAGCCCCAATATGAAGACAGAGTGGCCGACCCTGTGAGACACCAGAACTTTTACAGCTATCTCTACATAGACTTCACCTTATGTATAAATAGGTACTAAAGTACGTTGATAAGTTTATGGTTAGACAAAGTTGCATATTTTATGTACTTAAAAATAGATTGCAAAATAGGAAGTAAATCGTGTGTGCAAGCAAAGGAGGTAATTCGAGTACGCCAAATATTTCAGTAATCAAGGGAGATAACTCGTGTGCGCCATATTTTCACCACGCTGGCAAATTAAAAGCTAATTATAACAGTGTAGTGTGATAAAAGGGGGGGGGGGGCTATTGGAAACACTATCGTGAAGTTGCATGGCGATGGACGAGCGAAGCGAGTACGAGACCATGAAAAGTCACAATAGTGTTTTCATAGCTTTCTTTTATCATGCTACTGTCATGTTTCGGGGTTTTCTTTAAATACATAGAAACTAGGTGTTGTAATCTGAAGTAGGGTCATGTTTCAGGGTTTGCTTTAAATACATGAAAACTATTTGTTGCAATCTGAAGTAGGGTCATATTTGAGGGTTTGCTTTCAATATCATAAATAAATTAGCACATGGATAACTTATCTGATTCAATCTGAATGAAAAGTAAAACCTTTATTGATTAGAAATCAATTAAGTTGCATTTCAGCAAATGATTATTACGTAATTTTTTTCTCTATTGTACTAGTTTCTATTCAGACATGTGGACGTTTTGGAATGTACTTGCAAAATATTAAAATAAATTTTAAAAAATATGAATGAATGAATAAAAACATGAATGAATAAATTAATTAATTAATTCATTCATTAATGGGACAGTCATAATTTTATCGCTAAGAGAGAGAAGTAAATAAATAGAAGATTGTTTAAAAAATAAAATCAAATTTGTATTAATCTTAAGAATACCTTTATTGTGTTATACATTTTTTTTATAAATCTTCGTAATATTGTGTAGGCAGTCTAACTGAATATTGACAACTTTTCTTCGTTAATAAATTTAATTTGCACTGAATAGGCGTAGGCTAAGAAAGTCTTTAAAAACGAAACGCAGTGGGAGTCTGTTTGATTTATTAGTTGTTATTGTATTATTATTATTATTATTATTATTATTATTTATCAATTAATTAATTAATTATCTGGCAACACGATTTGATTGAAAATTTCTTTTAATGAAATCCCATTGGGTTGATTTAGTACTCTCAAAAAGCCATTGCCATTGTAAACATGAATTATCAAAGTCAAACATAGAAAATCTGACTAAAGGGAGATTGACATACTGGCCCCTTGGGCAGTACAAATATGACAAAAGTGACACTGACACACGAGCCTCTTGGGCAGGACAAATCTGACTAAAGTGACTCAGACATACTGGCTCTTTGGGCAGGGCAAATCTGACTAAAGTGTCATAGACATACTTGCCCTTTGGGTAGTGCGAACCTGATTAAAGTGGCATAGACATACTGGCCCCTTGGATAGAGCAAATCTGACTAAAAATGACATATACATACTGGCCTCTTGGGCAGGGCAAAGATGTCCAAGAATAATAATACAGATCATTCTTTTCTATAAGATGAAAGGAGGCGAAGCGCGAAATCTGTGTAAACGACTAAAAACAATCGTCAATTATTGACACATATCATAATCGCAGGTTAAACGTAACATAAATATATGAGAATGGACCAATAAATGTTGTCCTTTAATGGCAGGTGCCCTTTCATGTTTATGATTGCCAAGGTAGATTTCAGTGTATTTTAATATATCGATAGAAAACAGTGTTCGTTTGTTTTTTATACTTTGGTGCCCTGCATTAATCAATCTTAAAATATATTTAAGAGTCTGTTATCATTTACCACCGAGAAGACATATTAGTCATATTATACCATACAATATTTTAGTTAACCTGGTAAACATCTTTTGGCCAATTTGTACACTTTTGTCAATGGAACGCAAACAATATTGAAATTAAAAATTTAATCTTGCAAAATTCAGCTATATGCCTTAGTCTAATTTGTGTCCCAAATTTCAAAAAGATATATTATTGAACAGTTTCTGGTTATGCTCCGAAAACAAAAACTGACGGACGGGACGCTGAAATTAAACAGAGGAAGTAGAAATATACCAGCTATATTTTCTAAACAGGGACTAGCAACAACATGTTTATCCATTTTTAAATTTATTTTTCTTTCAACTAGGGAAGAAAGAAGTGAAAAACAAATCAATATTTGGCATGTATCTCCAATGTTTTCAGTGTGCAAGATATCGCTTACTGATCGATATGGAAATAAGTACTCATACAACCTTCTGAGAAGTCCTTAAAATACTATTTTATTATGAATCAGATGTCATACTTTACCTGTTTGCTAACTGCTAGAGACAAAGTTTGCAAAAGTCCTTATGTTTTGTTTGGCAGTACTGTTGAATACAAAACTGTGAAGTTTTTATTGCATGACTCTTCTCAATGTCTGTGCACATTATGTTATATAGCTGCAAAGCTCAACGTGGTGGTTAGATTGACATGAGTGCACAATTATGTTATATAGCTGCAAAGCTCAAATTGGTAATTAGATTGACATGAGTGCACAATTATGTTATTTAGCTGCAAAGTTCAAATTGGTAATTAGATTGACATGAGTGCACAATTATGTTATTTAGCTGCAAAGTTCAAATTGTTAGTTAGATTGACATGAGTGCACAATTATGTTATTTAGCTGCAAAGCTCAAATTGTTAGTTAGATTGACATGAGTGCACACTTATGTTACTAAAAACTCAACGTGGTGGTGCGATTGACATGAGTGCACACTGATGTTATTTAGCTAAAAACTCAACGTGGTGGTTTAGATTGACATATTAGAGACATTTATTACGATATTTTGCCTGTACCTAATTTTTCTTTAACATTCTTTTTATCAATCAATTTGTGATTTGTCTTTCATGATTATTTGTGCAAAATATATTTAAAACTATGCAACAACAACGACGAATAAAGCAACATTAATTATCATAGGAGTACACATGTGAGTAGTAGAGTGGGGGTAAATAGCCCCAAAATTTTTTTGTGGGCACTACAGCCCCGTACGGGAGTTTAACATTGCTGGGGCACTACAGCCCCGTACGGGAGTTTAACATTGCTGGGGCACTACAGCCCCGTACGGGAGTTTAACATTGCTGGGGCACTACAGCCCCGTACGGGAGTTTAACATGGCGGGGGTCTCTATAGGGACAACGGGAGGGAGGGAGGGAAATAGAATTAATCTTTCTTGAAAAAGGGTGGTCCTGAGAAGGACCGTTGGTTTTTTGTTTTGGTAGGAAGATTTTAGAGGTGGGAGCATCTCCCTGGCTTTGCCCTGCATGCAGGGCAGCTCCCCCTCCAGATTTCTTCTTTTACCTTCTTGTTGAAGGTAAGAAAGAAGGGCGGATGATCCGCTTCCAACTCCCACTCTTCGTCTAGCATAGGGAGAGCTTGGATAGGGATTTGACTTTCCCTCTTTTCCTCTTCCTTTTTTATCATCTCTTGGATGATGTGTAATAACACATCCAAGATTTGTTTTACCTCACGCAGGTTTCTTAAGCTAGTCATTTTTTTGGGTAGCTTAACCGGTGAAGACGTGGTTTTAATATACTAGAAGTGCGGACGTGAAGGAAAACATCCTTTTTACCTAAAAAGAAAACAAAAAAAAAAAAACATTACCCCACTACCCTGCGTCTGACGTCATTCTTTCTACGTCATTCTTGGCTTCGCGGAGTTTACACTCCATGAACCCTGACTCTAAAAAGCGCGGACCTAAAAGAAACTACTTTTGATAAAAATCAAACCTACACACCATATTAATTTTTGTTATTTTTTTTTTAAAAAAACTTACACACTATCAACTTTTTTGGGAAGGGAAATTTTTTTAAAAACAAATCAAACACACAAACACACTATCTACATTAATTTTTTTGGGAAGGGAAATTTTTTTAAAAACAAATCAAACACACAAACACACTATCTACATTAATTTTTTTGGGATGGAATTTTTTTTATATATCATCAATCACACAACTCATATAAGGGTTTTTTTTGTTTGAGGGGTGGTAGACTATCAGAAAATATATATATATATATATATAAAACACACACTTATAGATATTTTTGGCAATATTTGAGAGAAGTAATCTTTTTCTAGAGATTGGGTGGCCCTAAAAAGGACCGTTGGGTTTAAAGAAGTTTATATTTTTTAAAAACTTCTTTTAGGTAGATGTAGCCGTGGCAGCTCCAGCAGGTCGGCCACGTTTAGCGATAGTGGGTGGTCTTACCGCTTTCAGACAGGCAGGTCTCTTTCTACTGAAAGTGAAAGCAAAATCATCGCAGTCAATCTTACATAAGACTTCACCGTCAAATTGCTTGCTGGATTGCTGCTGAAGAAGTTGTTGCTGCTGCTGTTGCTGCTGCTGCTGCTGTCTTTGTTGCTGCTGCTGTTGCTGATGTAGACGTTGTCCTGCTTCCCATTCTGTTCTTTCTCTAAGTATTTCTTCTCTCAGGACTTCTTCTACTAGATCATGAGCCATTTGAATGAACGTCATGGTCTTTCTCTCTGGGTTGGTCTCCATCAAATGATTCTTCACCCTCATTATGTTCACCATAGCTTCATTCAACTTTGTAATCTTGGTGGCAGCCATCTTCTTTTTCTTTCTTCTTGGAACACTGTTGAGATCTTGACGAGTCAACGAGAATGACTACACTGGCTAGTGAACCGCCTTATATGCTTAACGCGCGGACGCGATGGAAAACATGGTAAGATTTTTTTTCAGATGATCGACAGGGAGATCATAGATAGATAGAGAGGTTTTTTAGATCGATAGAAAGAGAGAGAAAAGAACATATTCATTATTTTTTTTTTCAAATTTCAATAAAAAACCACACAACACCATTTTTTTTCAAACAATTCACAAAAAATGATATTTATTCAACAAGAACTATGTTAACAATTAACAAGTAACTATGAAAATTTGTTTCAAACAGGAACATATTTACAAGGTTGACAACGTTGAGAAGGTAAAGTAAATGTGAAACTTTCTACATCCACATCATTTTGATGTACATTACGATGGTGAGCTAAAGACAAGAGATAACCATAACGTTCACAAAACCATCGTTGTACTTTAGCATCATTTCGAACATAGTCACTATCAAAATAAGTGAGTAAATGTTCTAAAGAATATCCAAGACTGCGTTGATGAAGATAATGAACACAATATTGTCCACACACCATAGAATCGGATCCTTGTAGTCTCACATTATTGAATCGAGTCGAGACGGCATTTCTTCTCATAAACTCGATAATGTCTTTTTCCAAAGGAGGTAATCCATATGAATCAAAATATTCCACACAGTGTTCATTGGGAAAGTACACGGCAATCCAATGGCTTCCTGGTAGATGACTATCGTCAGTATTGATGACATAAGCATGAACGTTTTTTGGTTTACGATGAGGTAGTTCATCTTTAGCACATACCACAGGATTCCAAGAAGAAGTATAGGAACTACGATTCAATAAGTAATGAAGTTCCCTGGTATCCATTTTTTTTTCTCCTTCTTCAACAACAGAAATATTGAGTCACCAATGCACACCTGACTTTGAACTTGAATTGATCTGTCTTGTAATTCCAGGAAAATTTATCTCGGATAGGTTTTTCACTCTGTTCAATGAGTCCTTCGATCCGTTTGATCTCCTTAGGAATGAGTGGAGGAGAAGAATATTTCTGCAAGATTTTATACCACTTTGTCAACACGTCTGTTTCTGAGATGTTTGACCAGGCATCTTCCAAAAATTCATCCAATTGTTCTTCGCCTGTCAACATCAAACATTTATCGTGTTGTATCTGACTGGGATGATCGGTTTGACATCCATAACATTGTTCTTTAATCAGTCTGTTAATGATGAATTTCAATTCCTCAGCATAACAGTCCATTAACTGTTTTTCGTGTTCTGGCCATCGAGAAGGATAAAATCCAACAAACTCGGTAACAACAGTATTAGTCTCTTCTTTTTTAGGTTCTGAACGAATGACTTCGTCATCATTATCATCCTCTTTGGTGATAGTAGTTGGTGACTGGTGAATTACTTCGCAAAATCCCTCATCTATTTCCATAGTCTCTTCTCTGTTCTGCATCTTTTCTTTGTTTCTTCTTCTTCTTCTTTCTAATAGTCTACAATGACTTCTCTCAAACTGTTGATCTCTAGAGTGCTATCAAACTCTGCAAACAAGACTACGTTCACTGTCTGGGCTAGAGGTTGACCAAACTGAAGTTCCACACGAAGTGGTCCTGATTTTATAGGGTGGAAATGTCCTTCATCGCTGCCTTGGTCCGGAGTGAAATCAAAGCCCCACAAGGCATACCCTCCTGCAAAATTCTCGTATGTAATACCGTGGCTACAGTCGCGGTTTAACTGTCCTGTGGCTTCAAACAGGCTCAAGTAAGATCGCAAGTAAGTTTTTGCGTTGGCGTCAAAGTCAGGTTCAAAAGGTCTGGTACACAAGGTCTTGCCATCTCGACTGACATCTAACTTGGTGACGTTAAAGTGCTGAAACTGGAACGGATTTTCATTGATGACTCCATTGAAGGCTGCATTAGAAACCATACCAATGAATAAACGTTTAGGGAGCTGTCCTTGGAAGATGTGATCTTCGACTATGGATCGGAGTCCAGCGGCTGCAGTAAAGGTTTTCACTTCCACACGTCTAAGAGGATACTTAGCAGTGGTTCTGCTCAAGGATTGACTGATGTCGTTAGCTACTTTGGGTAAGATTTCTACACGTCGTACGTAAAGTTTGGCTTCTTGGATGATGGTTTTCCACTCGTTAGCATTAGCCATCAAATGGAAGGCGGCACTACTGCGATTCAGTCTCAGGCGTACATCAATTCCATTGAGTAAATACTTGTCTTGCAACCACATGTCCAAATGTAAACGATCCATCAATTCTAAACTTCGCCCTCTGATTTTCTTTCGACGGTCGTTAAATCCCACATTGTGGGAGTCTGCTGGAGTTATATCTCTAACAAGATGACCCTGACCATCAACAACAGCAGCAACCCTGGCCGGTACTGACAGTTCTGTGTCGTTGAACTTTTCCGAGGTGTCAGGTTTCCAGATCACTGAAGCATCCAGATGACTGTTCTTAGCTTCTTTTCCATACGACAAGAGATTTTCCAAGTAAGCACGGTAAGGGTAAGTATCCAAACTGCTGCTGATCAGTTTGTTATTCAAGTACAAATCTACTCCACTGAACAAAGAATGAAAAAAATTATTGACGGGAGCGACTCTGGAATCATCCGCAGGAAAGGTGTTGTCCGCCGTTTTCTTTACTTGAAGTTTCAGGTACAAGTAGGTGTTATTCAGATCGATGTAATCTTCGGTTTGTCCTTTGATTTCAAATTCGATAGGAGCTGAATCCGACAAAGACGATACAGGATGAAATTCTACCCATTGGGATTCTTGCATCGTCATCATGGTGGGACGCATAGAAAACAGTTCTAGTTCGGACTTGGTACATTCGCAAGAATCTCGGTGCATCATTTTCAATGGTTTAATAATCAAACACGTCTAATTCTCTACCAGTTCTTCTTCTTTTTCTATTCTTTCTGGAAGTACTACTACCGTGTGTTCTTTTATGAACTTTGAAAGGATTTCGAGCTTTTCGTCGTCGTCTCTTTCTACCTTGTCCTTGCTGCTGTGAAGTAATGCCAGAGTCTGAAGCGTGAAGCGTATTTATAGGATTTTCTCGGAGACCTAAAAGATCTTTACCAGTAGTCATCAACACATTTTTGCCTGCTCTCAAAAAGGCTTCTTTTGGATTTTGTTTGTCAATGAGGACATTTTGCAAAAATTCTTTTCCTTGTGTCAAAGCAGCATCTTTTAAGGCATGAAATCCTCGAGTGACCATCGGTTTCAAAATAGGAGCTACCGTCCGAAAAGCTGATTTTAACATATCTCCTAAACCATGTCCTCGTTGTCGAGGCACTCCTTGGTACACTGGATACATTTTTTATTTTTTTTTTGAGAGGAAAGTTATTAGAGAACTTGTTTTTTTCGAAAATGTAGTTTCACCGTGACTTTTCCTTGGTCAATGAATGGTACATCTTGTCCCAAATCTCCTTTTATACTAATCTGGACAGTGTCAAAATACGATTTACTCACTGAATAATAATGAGGGTGTACAAATTCACGGTGAATGTGAAATGTGTTTCCACCTTCTTCGTACGCACCATCATTAGTATCCACTTTGAAAGGAATGACTCTTAGTAAGGGAGCTGAGGTGTGTCCCACCACGCTGTACTCTACCACATCGGAGTACACATACATTAAATTTAATCCAATGTTCATTTCCACGGGGTCGCGAAAAGCTTCTGAAGATTCGATGTTGGTGCTGACAGGTGATAGATAACTTTTATCTTCGTTATTACCACCCAAAATTTCATACAATCCAGCAGAAAATTCAATAGTCATAAATCTTCTCTCCTGATCGGGGATGCCTTTTTCTTTAGCTTCTTTGTCTGACATCATGTCACCCGATTTTTCATCTTTCAGAGAAAATTCCATGTAGAAACGGCGTGCCACATCATTGTAATTGATGTTTACTATTTTTTTGTTCTCCATTAGGGCTTTACCAAATTGACGGTTAAAGGTAGCCTCAATAGTGTCCACCAAATGTCGAGCATTAAAATAATACCCCGTAGGAATTCTCAGGGCATACACTGCATAAGCCCCTTTGGCTCCTACCCCTCCATCCCATTTTTTGAAATGTCCCCGCATGTCATTTTTATTTGTTGGGTCTATTGCCCAGATTTTAGGATCGTCTTTTTCCAAGGAATCTTGTAGTTTTTTGTTCCTAACTGTCACGATGATCTGATTTGATCTTTTGTTGATGTTTGTGATTTTCGTAGGATGAATGATTTCTACCAAGCCTACTTCCCAATGAGCATCGTGATCCAATTGGAGGGCTTGAGGTAATTTGGTGGTAAAACAACATAAGCTGTTGTTGGGAAACACATCCATGGAACTGTCACTAGGTAACGTTAAATAAAATTGGTCATTCATAGTTCCAAAGTAGTGGATCTGGTGGTGCCCGAGGTATCACTCAAGTGGTGGACAGAAGAAGAAGGATGTTCAAAAGGTTCTAAAAGAGGACTGGTAGTATTTTGGTGGTGGTAACTGGACGAAGAAGAAGAAGAAGAACGCCTGGCGTTATTGTGGTGACTGTTGTCGGTCGTGGTCGTAAATTTCAAAGAGGGACTAGGTAAAAGATAACCGATGCAACTGCTCAGTAAAATAGTCCACAATTGTTTGTCTCCTTGTTGTAAACTCAAATTAGCAACGGCTGCTCCGATGACACAAAACACTACAATGATTTGGCAGAAAAAGACGATTTGATTTTTAGGCACACGTTCTCCACACCACACCCAAAGCGGTTGTTTTTGTAAATCTTGAAGAGAAGAACTTTCCGAAGGAGGAGGAGGAGTTGTCTGAGTAGCTACTGTGTTGAATGGCATGTTATGAGTTTTTTTTACTACTTCTTTTTCTTTTTATAGTCGACGACTTGAGAAGCTGCAATCCAAGAATCAAAACTAGGAGGATATCCTTTCCAACGAACTTTGACTTCTTCTACTCGTCGTTTACCTACTTTGCGTGTTCTTTGTTCGAGAATGCTTTCGATGTCGTACAAGGTATCTTCTTCTTTAGTCACTCGTTGTAACTCAGGCAAGTAAAATGTTCCTTTGAGTACTTCACCGTTCATGTCTTCCAATTTATAGGCGGGAGGATCACGTCCACGGACGGGGGTAGTGACACGAAACAATTCGGTAGTCCAGTTAGGTAAATAACCTTTGTCAAAAGTACGTTTGGTTTTTCCGATGCGAACCCAATCTCCCGTCTTTAATAACTTCAACAAAGGTGTTTTCTTTTTTCTTTTTTTGATCTGCTGGGGTGAACCAAATAATTTATCAAACACTGACACTTCGTTTTCAGGGCTAACCTCTTCGGGGGTACATCCAATACTACGATGGTACGATTGATTGTACGCTTTGACCAAACGAGGTAACACGTCAATGTACTTGAGAGTATGTTGATGTGTAAAATATTTCCACATGCGTTCTTTCAAAGTTCTTTGAAAACGTTCCACGATACTGGCTTTGGTTTCAGGATTTTCGGTCGTAAAAAAATGAATGTGTCTTTGTTTCAATTCTTTTTGAAAAGCTTGGTTTAGAAATTCGATACCTTTGTCCGTTTGCCATCGTAAAGGTTGACGTCCACTTTGTTTCAAGACCAATTTTAAGGCTCGTACCAATTCGGTACTGCTTTTAGAAGTCAAAGGCACGACCCAAGCAAATTTGGAAAACACATCAATGACACAAAACAAATATTTGTAACCACGATTGTAAGTAGCTAAATGAGAGACGTCTGCTAAATCAGCTTGCCATTGATGATCGATCCCTTCCACTTGAGTAGTACTTCTAGAAAATTTACGTCGAATGGGTTTGTGTAACGTGTACGTTGATTGTTCTTGTAACCATCGTCGTACTTCGGGTAAACGTACACTTTTCAATTGACTTTTAGCAGCTCGATATAATTTTTGAACTCCTCCGTAACCAGCAGCATGACCAGGATTGTAATAAATGCTAGCTAACAGTTTCTCCATGATTTTTTTCCTCAAGAAGAATAAGTTAACCAAGTTCCAATACTCTTTTCTTCGTGAGGTATCTTTTTGGATTGTTGTTGTTTACGTGTCCGACGTGCTACTGGGGTAAAAGTAGATGTGGTTTGAACAGGGGTCATCGGTTCTGTTTTGACTTCTTTCTTCACTTCTTTCTTTTTCTTTTCTGAGGATAAAGGGGTAGACCTTTTCTTTTTTATCCAATCTGGGGTGGCTAACTTTTTTATTTTTTTAAGAGGTGGAGTTAGTAAAAACTCTTCTTCTTCTTCTTCTTCTTCTTTTTCTTCTTTTTCTTTTTTGATAGTCACTTTAGGTTCGCTTTTCATGAGAGCCTTAAAATCTCTCAAAGTGGGTGGAGCTGTTTCGTCGACTGCTTTTTGACGAAAGAGTTGTAGACGTTGTAAAAGTTGACCGTACCGTTGGGTTTTTTCTGTTTCGGACAAATCGTTACGTTCCATCAGGGATTGTATTTCTTGTTGTAACTGAGACATTTCGTTGAGATTAGGATTGACTGGTAAATGAGGAATCCGTTGTTCGTTCCAACGATGAAATTCCATCCATCGTTTGTAAGGTACTAAAGTCAGTTTTCGTCCTTCCATTTCATTCAAAGGTACCAAAAAGGTGTGGTCATTTCAGAGTAGGGTGGTCCTTTTTATCCTTCTTTTTTTTTATCGCATGACCCCTCCTAAAAGTGGTCCAGCAATCGTTCCTAACAAAGGAGCGGCTATTTTTAACAATGGTCCTATCAACATAGGTAGAAATCCACCTCGTTGTACCAACATTTTTTTCTTTTGTTGAAGAGGTATTTTCTTTTTCACCATTTGACGAAGAACATTCCGATGTTTCCCTAATTTTTGTTTCTGTATCTTAGACAAAGGTACCGTTCCTTTTAACACTTTCAAACAACATTCACACACGGTATCGATGATTTCTTTAGGAGCTGTTTGAATGAGTTGTTTTCGCATGGGAGGTTTGGATTTGTTCAGGACAGACAAGACATCCCAATGTTTCGCTAGACGAGGGGGAAGAAGTCGTCCTTTTTTGGTGGTTTTCTTCTTTTTTTGGTGGTGTGAATGTTTGGGAGCCATCTTTTTTAGTCGGTAGAAAACAAGTCTGAAGTCTTTTAGCAGGGTACTCTTCTATTTTATACTGGAACACGTCTCCACTGATTGTCTGCACGACGTACCAACTTCACGACAGGTCTGACTCGACGTTGAGGTGTTTTCAAAGGACTAAATCGACTCAATTCTTGTTTGGATAAATCTACTAAACTTTGTAAGATACCAGTTCTTTCTTGGACTTTGGTTTTAGGGGATGGTACTTTATTGCTAGCTGCTGCCATGGCTAAATCAGTTGAAGTTGACGGTCCCGACGGGGTCACTTTTGAAATAGGTTTCCATTTTTGCATTAAATTAGGAAACACGGGACTTAAGTCTGGTTTGACAGGCATCATGGTAAAAGGTGAAGAAGATGTGGACGCAAAAGGTTACCTTGTTACTAATGGGGTCTGTTGTTGTGGTAGTGTTTTTTTCTTCCTGGTTGCAGAAGTACTTCTTTTCTTCTTCTTCTTGGCACGACTTTTCTTTGGGGATTTCTTCTTTTGGGGGCTTTTCTTTTTTTTTTGGCTGACTTTCTTCTTCTTCTTCTTTTTAGGTGATTTGGGTTTTTTGGCTTTGGCATCATTAGGATCCCATTTCAAAAGGGAACGAATCATAACCCCTCCTAAAGAACCACTTCCACCAGGAGTTAAAATGATTTGTTTTTTAGTCCGTGAATCGATTCTAGGATCAGCCAGTTGTGACAATGCCGATTTATGTCTTTGAAAAAAACGTTGAGTTTGATGAGGGATGTGAATGATACCTTGTAGTAATTGACGTGCTGTCAAAGTAAACCATCGTAACACTTCTTTCAGACTCGCTTCTAACAAATGAGCACGGACTTGTGCATTTTTTTCACGACTAATGCCATACAAGGCACGAATCAATTTAGCCGAAGGATGCGATTGAAAGGAAGTCATCTTCTTCTCTCAAAAAGAGTGTGAGACAAAAATGACGCTGTAGGTTGTTTTTATAGTTTTTTTTTTTTAAAAATGGACTGAAGGGGACGTGTAAATGACAGGACCACCTTCTTGACCCCAAGAGTGAAAGATACTGGCACGAAATCTCAAATAGTCAGGAGTGGTCGGTTTTAAGTCAATGAGTAAATACTCGTGAGGGGTTTGAGTGGCATCGTCGTACGCATAATTCAGCCAAGGAGCTCCTAACTGTTTGGCTAACACTTGTACTTGAGATTTGTCTCTGGGGCTTTTAAACAAGACCACGTAATGAGCATTCAAACTAATAGTTCGATGGGCTTTACTCTGTTGAAATAAATTTTGTGTTATGTACACAATACTAGCATTACGATGGTGACCTTTTCGTGTAAACCAAAGTTTAATTTCTTCTTCGTCTTCTCCTAACATGTCATCAAAAATAACTAAATGAGTTTGACTCACGTCAGACACAATTCCATCGTCTTCGTGAGGAATACCATCCACAAACGAAATAGTTTCTCCTTGACTTTCTTTCAATAACGTGTAAGACGGTTGCCACTCTTTGTAACACCACACGATACGTTGAGGTGGACGATCAAACAAATCAGCTTTGTGTTCGATCAATCGTTTGACAAATTCGGTTTTCCCTGAACCACTCGGTCCAGCAATCAACATGTTAAATGGATGGCGCAGATACAAAGCATTCCAACTTTGACGATCTAACTTTTCGTCAATTACTTTCACCACAGAAGAGGAGGAAGAAGTAGACGAGGTAGAAGAAGAAGATGTAGCCATGATTGAGGTAAGAAGATTTTTGAGAAGAAGACAAAAAACCCAAGGCATTTTATACGTTTTCATACACGTTTATTTTTTTGTAAAAACAAACCAACCCACAAAACAATAACATATTTTACAAATTTGCATGAAGAAGTGAATTTGTGAGAAAATATACAATTAAACCGAACACGTACACAATTAAGACTATCACTAAAACAGCTAAAGTTCTCTCTAAACAAGAAAAGGAACAACAATTGTTTTGTGTCCAAGTCATGAAAGACACCACTGTTTGTGGTAACATTCTTCTTCTACTCGTCTTTTTTGAATTCACTGACGGTAGCGGTGGTAAAGAAGGGTGGTGTTCCTCCTCAAGAGGTATTGGAACCACAGCAGTAGTGGTAGTGGTGTCAGGTACTTCTTCTTCTTCTTTTAGAGTTTCCCATGGAGGTTCCCATTTTTTGTTTTTCACTTTTAGAATGTTATCAATAAGTGGTTGCCAAATCTTGGCTGAACTGGGCCACTTCTTGTAACCAATATTGGAAACCAAGGTTTCTCCAGGGTCGTACATCTTTCCAATGGAAAAGTTGTTGGTGTAACTCACTAGCAGTACACACTTCTTGAAATGTTTTATACACAGATAAAGTGTGACGAATGTCTTCTTCACATGGAAGTACGTCACTAATTTTCATCACCACTCTCAACGCTATACGTACAATTTGTCTTTCGTGGACTGATAAAATCAAGTTTTTATAGTCTTCTTCTTCTACTAAGTCCGAAGAAGAACACACGGTCATATTGTTTTTTGGTACTCAACAACAATTGAGTCCAAAACAACCACAGATCCTTGAAAAGAATCCAAGGCAAACACTTGTCCTCAAAAATATTCCACAACGAATGTCCTGGAAAACGAAATCCAAGATAAGTAGTCACTAAGACACATACCACATAACGTCCAAAATTCAATGGATACAGTTCTTGTATCACTTGTTTATAATCCTCTAAGGTATGAACACAATCTGTGATTTCCTTCCACGGAATCCGTTTCAGAAGTGGCGTGTAGAGTTCAGGCATACCCACTCTTTTATAGTCAGGCAGTAACTGTGTCACAGAATCCGTTTCACGAGTAGTAAAGTGATTTGAGACGTGCCGCCTCCTCTTTATAGGGATCGATGGCTAAGGTTGGTATCTTGGGTGGCATGTTTTTATAGCCAGGCTCCCAAGGTTGGTACCTTTTGAGACAGTCTCCTTCAGGATAGAAGTTGAGATAGAGGTTTCCCATGACCATTCTTCTATGCCCTTGAAAGAGGGTATAGCGTAAAAATCGAGAAATGACTTTGAGTTTACGTTTCACTTGTAATTTCAGAAACTCACGGTAAATCTGTTCTCGCACATTCAAAGGCATGGCACTAATGTACTTGGGTAAAGTTTCCGATTTGGAAAGAAATACTTCTCTTTTGTATTCTTCACGATACTGGTGATAGTCATTTTTCAGAATCAAATTTCTGATGCGACGAAAGTAGCCATAGCCTTGAAATCGAGGAATCACTTGAAGTTTACGTTTCACTTGTATCTGAACCAACTCATCGTAAATCCGTTTTTGTAACTTTGAAGACAAGTCACGAATTCGATCTTGTAGAGTAGGTTTCTTGGTGACAAAATACTCACACACAAACCAAAGGGAATCGGTAGGTAAAGGATATCTATAGGATCCAACACCAGTTTCAGTGATTATCCTATCTAATTTCAAAACACAAAAAGGTGATTTGTCTTCAGGAGACAGTTCTTCTAACAGTTTTTGGTATTCGTCTATGTTAGTCACATTTTTTTCCTTCACTTCCTCCCATGGAATTCTATATTCCACTGCTACATTGTAGGTAGCCCCCACCAATTTCTTAAATTGGGGATGTAGATTTTCATCAATGTCTGACCATTTGAATATCTTCTTAGCTATCATTTGTCTTATTGTATTCAAATACCATTGGTTACAACAAGTCTGTTGTAAAGGATGTAACTCTTTTTTACGTTTCAGTTGAATGTGAACAAATTCTTGGTAAATCCGTTCTCGTAACTCCAAAGGTAATCCACGAATACGATCTTCTAAAGTAGGAATATACTGAAAAATACGATCTTGTAACTCTAAAGGTAAACCACAAATAAGTTCATCTAAAGAATAAGTATTCTCCTCCATGGAATTTTTTTTACTTCTTCAACTTTGTAGGCATAACATCTGGCTCATCGTACCCGTACTCTTCTAAGGCTACTAAAGGTAAGAAGTGACAGTGCGGAGACCATCTGGCATGTTCAATGTAAGCTGAGTCGGTAGGCTCCCAATGGCGAAGTTCCACACCGCAACTAAAACATTGAACTTTATCTCCTTCTCCCGTGTATTTAAATCCAGATCTAGCTAAACTTTCCGGTTTAGGTCCTTCTAGATATTTTGGCCACTTGTCTTTGAATGACTCCAGTCGACTTTCATACTTGGAATAACCAAATAAAGTCACAGGTATTCTGATATGCCATTTAGGCTCCACATCATTCCTCTTGTTGTCATTAACGTCAATTCCTTTAGTATTTTTTCCACTGAAACATAAAGGACGATCTGCCTCTTTAGAGTTTGATCGATGGGGAGTGACTGAATCAAAGATGTCACAACGTACGGCATCGCACTCAAATTCCTCAAAACTGGAAAAAATACTCATCTATTTTTTTTTTCTTCTTCTTGCTCGGTTCACGTGAAAAGTCAGAATGAAGGTTAGGCTTGGAAAGGGTTCCTTTTTTATACCTGTCGACTGTACCATCCGAAAAGTATTGTAATGTCATCCGTGGAAACGCCAAAGAAAGGTAAACACAGTTTGGTGACCATCTGGTATGTTCCACGATAGCTGAATCTTTAGGACTCATGCGAATGCTTGCACCACAACTAAAACATTTCACTAAACTTCCCTGTTCAAAGTAGACAAATCCTGCTCTGGCTAAAGAGATGGCTGTGGGTAATCGATCCCCTTTAGGCCATTTTTTAAACGTATTCAATCGGCTGGTACAATTAGCATAGTCAGGCAAGGCCCATGTTGAAGTCATCTTTTCTGTTGTTTTTTTTTCAAGAGGAGGGTTTCATTTTTTTATACTTCTCCAAATCGGCGTGTCCGTAAGGTAAAGTGGTGTGATCTGGAAGTCTCACTCTTTTTTGGTACACGATACGATACACTTTTTGAACAGGTCGAGTCACGATTTTATGATTTGGTAGGCGAACAATCTTGTGAGGTTCTAACGTGGCTACTTGAAAATCTTTCACTTGTCCAGACAACAGAGCATTTTTTAAAACCTCAAAGTTCACGACTTGGTTAGTTCGATAGTTCAGAGTCAATCCTTTGACTTTACAGGAGGTGTGAAGTTGACCTTGAGGGTCTCGGTATCGGTACCCATAATTTTTAGGGCCACCGCTAGCAAAACTCAGGATGGTATCTTGAGGGTGATCGTCTGTCCAGGCTCCTAAACGATCTCCTTGAATGGTAGGGTGGGGGCAACCGGGTCGATGAATGTAAATGCAACTGTCAGTATCAAAATACAGAACACGATCTCCCAAGACTTCTAATGCTTCGTCATACAATTTCAAACGAGCATGAGCAGTCACGTAGGCGGCAATGACTACGTTACTAAACTTGTCAGGTTTCACAGACTTGGGTTCATCTTCAAAATTAACAATGATCAAATCCTCACGGACGATTTCAACGTGCTTGACTAGAATACTTTTGTCGTCCACCAGTTTAAAGTAACGATAAGGATCGTCCACGTATTCCGTTTTGGGTAAGATAGTACGTTGAGCCATTTTTCCCCACAAACAATTTAACATCACTTTAGCAAACGATCTTTTTCCTTCATTTTTTTCTACCTCTTATAAAGTGATGCCTTCGATGTCACGGTATTCTTCTTTGAATCGGACTTTGTCTTCGGGAGTTTGACACCACGAAGGATAACCACTAGCTTCTTGTTTCAGTTTGAGAAATTGGTTCACGTACCCCGAAAAAATGCCTGGATGATTAGTAGCGTCGTCCTTTTGGTATTGGGATGTCGTTGGAAAGTGCCAAATTTCATACACATTCAATAAATGGTATCCACGATCCAATGCCCGAAACAATTCGGCACTGACCCACGTTCCTATCATTGACCGTTCTTCCTCCGTGTGGTGACAGGAATGATCTTGGTTACACATTTCGGCACACGTCCGACATAAAGGAAACATCAATTTTCCTTGACAATGGCAAGGTAAGATGGGATGAAACAAGTTTGTGGGAGGTAAAACTTTACATTTGATCAATCCTTCGTATTGACGAATCTGTTCCACGTCGATGTGCTCTGTTAAAATTTCAGGGTGTCCGGTAGGAAAACGAGCATATTTACACACCCAAGGATACGACGACACACGTCGATGTATTTGATTTCTTCTCCTTGGGATTCGTTCACATCGTACAATAATCGAGTAGCATTGGTTCGTCCTCCAAATAAACTGTGACGTGGATCTAAAGGTTCAATGTCGGCTGCGTCGTAACTTTGAGTGATGGTTTTAAATTCAGGATCGATTTTCAAACGTCGATCGTATTCGTGTTCCCACATTTCTATCACTTCGTAACCTTGACTTTCTAACTGAAGTCGTCGTTGACAAGTCTGTTCATATAACTGATCCATGGTAGAATCTGAATAAGGACTTTTCATGTCTCGGACAGGATAACAAATAGGGCATCCGTGAAACAAACATCCCTGAAACTCATACACAATGTGTGGGTTTTCTAAATCCCAACCATCCACAGAATAACCTCCAATCTTTTTTTCTCCTCCTCCGTTTCTAGCATGTTGTATCCATTTGTCTTCTTTTTGACATAAGTAATGAAGCCAACGTAAAGCTTTGACCGAATATTGACGACTAGCAAAAATTCCCGTGTTGGAGTCAATGATGGCTAGTTGGTTTTCTGGCATGAAATGTTGTCTGTAGACTAAGGAACAGGCTTTAGGTAAGGTGGATGCCTCTTTCAAAGGATCGACCTTTGCACTATCGAGAAATAACTCTCGAAATTTTCCACAACAACGTCTTAAAATATCTACATCCGATCGACAATATTTGAGCATCTCTTCTTGAAAGTCAAAAGGATCGTTCTGGTGAACACGGTACCAAGCGTGAAAAGCTTCTCGCTGTTCGGGTCGCATTCCATCGGGGTCATAATCATGAAGGCCAGGCAAATGAGGTAGGACGGCCTGTTGATTAGCTTCTGTGTTAAAGAAGTGAGGAAAGTAACCTTTGGCCATTTCTGTCATACCAAACGTTTTTGGCATACGACTCAAAGGCATGGCTAAATAACTCATCGAATCTTTGAATTGAACTTGTCCTACTTTCATGTAGATGAGCTTTTTTCCATTCATGGTGACTTCAGGACGTTCGGTTCCATGGTTCAAATAATAATTAAGTAAAAACTGTCCATCGTATCCTGAAAAATTGTGAGCTATGACGGTCGCATACCGATGACAATCTCCGTAACGATGAATGTCTTCTTCGCTCCAAGTGTCATCGATAGGGTCTAAAACCCATTCAGCAAACTCCGACAAAGTATTCACTCCACGAAAGATTTTTTCACGTCCTCCTGGAATCCTACTACAATGAGGACAGTGAAAATGAATCGATTCTTGAATACACTGATCACAAGCCCTATGGGCTACACAAAAATTTGGAATGTGAGTACCTGTTTCTTGCATACATTCAAAATCAAAAAAGATGAAATCTACTTGTTTCTTGTTTTTCTTTATTTCTTTCTTCTCTATCTTGTCATGCTTTTGAATAAAACATCGATGATCAAAATCGACAATCTGATGACAAATAGAACATTTTTTTCTTGCCAGCACAAACGTGTCTCTTGGAGTTGTTGGAACGAATCAGTAGTCCACACGTAGAACACGATTGTAATAACTCACAAGCACATTTTTGTTGGTGACCTTGGGTCTTGCGATGTTGTTGATAGCAAGTAGGACTGACAAAACGTCGTCGACAGGTTTCACAATAAATGTGATGTTGTTTTGGTTCAGGAAGGCATGGTGGGTCGGCTAAACAACCCCGACATCTTGCTCCACAAGTAATGTGTCGCTCCCGACTATTACACCCTTTGTTACATTTCTCACAGTAGTAAGAGTATCAGAAAAATCAAGTAATACTGGTAATGGTATCAAAATGTTCTTGATGGTGATAAAGATGAATGTATTTTCCTTCAGGAAAATCAGGGCCTCGAAACAATAGAGCTCCACGCACTTCTTGAGGGTGAACTTTTAACGTATAATGAGGAGCCAAAACATCTTGAAGTTGCTGTAATTGAGAAATGCTACACACGGTCTCTTTAGGGATCCCTGCTTGTTTTAACAAGAGTTCTGCTTCTTTTCGTTGTTGGGGTCTTTGCGATGTTCGAATATTCTTCCAGGCTTTTTTCCATTCTTTGCTCTCGTTCTTGTTAGCATAGGTACGACCCACCACAATAGCTCGAGCTGAGCACATTGAATCTTCAGTATTGTTGATTTGGACGACACTGTGTTTGGTAGTACGAAGATCATCCACCAATAACGGTTTTCTGCTTCGTCCACTTCCTCGAGGTGGAGAAACATGGGTCATGTAAACGGTAGCCTTTCCATCGGTGATGGTAAATTTGTCATTGGATTGTTGTACATGTTCTATTTTGGACATGACTTTATCTGGCGTTAATTCTGCCGGGGTACTAAATTCAATCCAAACAGGACTCTTCAATTGGTCATGATGAATGGCTAGTCTCAACCGATCCTCTTCTTTGGCTCCACATTGCCGTTTTAAGTTCTGTAACACAGATTCCCACAAATTGGTAATGAACCGCGCCGCTTTCTCTGGAGGTACTTGAGACTTGAAGTCTTTGAAGTGTACTGTGTGAGTATACGCCGTGGTCCTAAATTTTCGAGAAGTGATTTTTTGTGTCTCTCGAATCCGATAGTAATTTTCAGGAGCCACGGTAGCGGTAGCGGTAGTAGTAGTAGGACTTTCTTGGTCAGGGGTTCTGGTGTTGGTAGTAGTAGTGACTTTGGTTTTGGAAGTTTGGGTTTCAGGTTGTTGTTCACTCATTTCGTCTTCAAAGTCACTGGCATGGACTTGAGCCAGTAATTCCTCTAAGGGTGTTTCAGGAGGCACGGAATACCTTCGTCGCCGTGGCTTCTTGGTTTGTTCTTGTTCTGGTTCTGATTTATCATGGCTTGGGCGTGATCTTTTCATCTTGAACTCTGATTTGAAACTGATTGAGTTTTTTTTCACCCAGGTACCTTTATATAGAGACAGAAGAGTATATAAAGAGAGAGCTTCTTACCTTCAGAATCAGTCTTTTGGTGATTGAACTTTCAAACTGTCAAGATGGAAGAGTCAAAAAGACAGATTGCTTTTTTGGTGAGAGATTTACAAACAGTGATTCGAAAGTATACTACGTACAGTAAGAGTAAAGACTACTCCTCCTCCTCTGTCACTAGAGATAAAAGTGACGATACTTGTTACATCTGTCAAGAGAAAGGACATTGGGCTCCAGATTGTCCCAAACGTGAACAGAAAAAGAGAGATAAAGGGAAAGATATCTGCTATCATTGTCAAGAAAAAGGACATTGGTCTTCGGAATGCCCACAGAAAGAACAAGAAGAAGAAGAGAAGAGGGAGGACGTGGATTCAAAATTAACAAACCTAGAAGAAGAAGAAGAACATATCATCAAGAAAAGTAAGAAGAGAGTAAGAAGAATGGAAGACAGTGAGAATGAAGAAGAAGAAGAAGAAGAAAAGGAAAACAGGATTCCTATTAAGAAGAAACACAAGAGAGACAGTGAGAAGGAAATTCCAGTGTTTCAATTCAAACCACACAAGCATTACAGAAAGTGAACTTTGTTTTTTCTTGTGTTTTTTTTGGTGTTATATGTTATATTGCTGAATTTATTTTGTAAAAAAATTGGATGAATACACCAGACTGGAGAGAAAAAAAAGTAAGTGGTTTTGTGTTATTTTGTTTTAGAGTAGAAATGCACGCACGCACGCACGCACTCACTCACACTTTTACTATGGTGGTGGGATTTTTTAAAGTTTTAACTTGATTTTTTTTTTTTTTTGGCAATTTGATTTCTTTTCTAGAAATCTGGGGGCCCTTAAAAGGACCGTTGGGTTGTTTTGTTTTTTGGTTTTCAAAAACAAAACTTTTTTCAAATTAACTTCAAATGCCGTAGTCCTTTACCACGGCCCAATCCATATCCTGTTAATGCTGCTGCTACTGATGGTGTTTTCATTATGGTGGCAGTCACTGGTGGTGGTGATATTGGTGACATGGGTGGTGGCATTTCACTAGCACTGGAAGGTTTAGAAGAATGTTGTTTAGCCCGTGATGGTCTTTTCCGTTTAGGTGGTTGATGAGCTAAAGAATACTTATAGAAATTGGTCATCCATTTCAACTCATATAATACCTCTTCTAACAGACTTACAGTTCTTTCTTGAAGACTGATGCTTTCCTTTCCTGTTTCCTTCTTCTCCTCCTCTTGTAACTGCTGCTGCTGCTGTCTGATTTCTTCTTCTTCTTCACTTTGTTTTCTTCTCTCTTCTTCTTTCTGTTGTTGTTGAAGAAGAAGAAACATTTCTTCCTCTTCCCGTTGCTTTTTGACAAAATTTTCCATCTCTTCCATTTGTCTTCTTTTAAAATCATTTACCACCATTGTCGGAACAGTAGTAGTAGTATTGTCAAACTCTTGATTTAGTAAATCTAAATCAAAGTCTTCCGGCCGAAAGTTCAATATTGCCGCAGCATTCATTATCGTTGCAGGATCACTCCAATACATTGATGTAGTACTTGTCTTTCCAGTCTCCATGAAGGCTGTCGAAAAAAGTAATAAACCTCTCTACGAACGCTACGATACCTTTATACCCGAGATGACGTCACACCTCCGCTCTCTTCCCATTGGAAGAAAACCGAACCGACTTGTAACGCGTGTTTGGATTGGTAGTTAATTGGGATCAATTTCAATCCGATCGTAAGGTATATATACAACCGCTGGTTTCATTAAAAGCTTCACCGGTTTTTTCTCCAAGACGACCACTTCTAAAACAAAAACATGTGGGTCAGTGTGGAATCCTCCAACATTGTTTCAGGAATGCTGTTTAATCCAGCATTCCTTATGTATGTAAAAGCATCATGGGCTAAAACCAAAATTACAGACACAGCTACATGGTATAGACAAACTTATGTGGAGAGACAAGGTTGTCTAAAGAGGGTTTTACTGTATGGGCCCGAAGTTAGAAGAAGTTCAAGAAGAAAAAGAAAACCCTCTAGGAGATGCTCCTGTTGTTAAAAAAAACAACAACAACAAAAAAAAGGTCCTTTTTAGGACCACCCATTTTTCAAGAAAAGATTAATTATTTTTGAAATATTGCCTATATACGTGTGTTTTTTATATGTTGTGTGTGTGTGTGTGTGTGTGTGTGTGTGTGTGTGTGTGTGTATATTTTTTTCTTTTTTTGTCATAGTCTCCCTATGTATGTTATGTGTGGTGTGTGGTTTTTTTTGGAAAAAAAAGGGAGATGTTTTCCATCACGTCCGCGCTTCTCGCATATAAAGCGGTGTCTACCACAGTTGCGCCATTCACACTTCACACTGAAGAATGAATACAGTAGAATTGTTGCAGGAAGCTTGGGATAGGATGGTGGATGTTGAGTCGTTGATGGAAAGGTTGGAGTATTGGTGGAGATATCCTACCACCAAACCATTTGTCACCAGCCAACTAGCGGCTCTTATTTCAGCGAGGAGGTTGGTGAATGATGTTTTGGTGGAGGAAAGAGTAAAAACTTCCTCAACCCCTTGCCGTGTGGGGTTCATCAAGAGAAGTCTGGATTTACTGCATGAAGTGGAGAACTTCCTTCACCTTGTTCAACAAGATGAATGGTTGTATCCACCCGCCAGTAACGATAGGCGAGAAGAGGTGAACCTTCACATGGTGAAGGTATTGTTAAAGAAAGTTTTAGAAAAGGAAGTAGCTCAAATTAAAATCTTGTGGGCTCTTGAACGCTCCAAGAAAGAACAGGCCAGGAAAGAAATGGAGTTTGAACGCCTGAATTTAAATTGGATGAAAATCCAAGATAAATTCAGGCGGATGAAACATCCTGACTGGCTACCACCAACACTTCCAACCAAGAAAAAAAGATCCACCACCTTCCTAAACTTTTTTACTAAATGTTGGAGGAAATAAAAATATTCCTCCAATGGTCCTCCTCAGGACCACCCTTTTTCAAGAAAGATTAATTCTATTTCCCTCCCTCCCTCCCGTTGTCCCTATAGAGACCCCCGCCATGTTAAACTCCCGTACGGGGCTGTAGTGCCCCAGCAATGTTAAACTCCCGTACGGGGCTGTAGTGCCCCAGCAATGTTAAACTCCCGTACGGGGCTGTAGTGCCCCAGCAATGTTAAACTCCCGTACGGGGCTGTAGTGCCCACAAAAAAATTTTGGGGCTATTTACCCCCACTCTACTACTCATGTGATATATAATTGACGAATTTAACTAAAAACTTCATAAAGTGCAAATAAAATTTTAAAAACGTCAAAATCCAATCCTTTTTTTTTTCTCTTTAATATTTATAGAATAATATATGCGAATACATAATGTATCTTGTGGGAAATAATACTCTCTACATGAATTAGTCTAAATGAAAAAAGAAAAACAAATCAAGGCTTGTCGTGATAAACAAAATAAATTTAGTAAAATACTCATTAGAAAATATATTTATGATCAGAATCGACAAGTAGAACCAGCATGTCTTTTGATTTGCACTTGTCTAAATCAAATCCTAAGAAATACTTTGAAAAAATTTATCAAAGGTGATGAAAGGCTATTCAGAATACGAATTTTCATTTCTTATTCTATTTGTGAGTCACATTTGCTATATCGAATGACGGAACATATTCACAAGTGAAAATTGCAAAGATAAAGGCATTGATGCCCGGATGCTCTCTAGCTGCAAGCGAAGAACACTGTTTGTAAAACTTCAAGAAATGGTTTGAAAATAAAAAGAGTTTCCACCCATTTCTTATTAAAACAGTACCCATGCTAGGGAAGCCAGGACGTGAACAAATTTGGTAGAATATGTCCTAAGGATTTTTAATCAAGAATCCATTACCAATGGCCCCTTGTGTTTTCACATAATTCAGATACTCCAAATGGCATTAGTAGTTTCGAGGAAATTGTCTCAAAGGTGAATGAGATATAATTGTTAAACGTAATTTCACAGAAATTTAGGACAGATTGGCTTCTGCACGACAATACTTGAAAAGTCTCACTGGAAACAGCTTTTCCAATAAGAAGACCAAAGGATCTATTCCGTTCTGCCAGACAAAAAGACAACTTCTTTTTCCGGGTTATGGGTAGGGAGACTTTGTTTGATCAGTACTTATCAGTCAAAAAGTTTTTTGTTTTTTTTTTGAGCAAGCGTTCCAAAACTAGTAAAATAATTAAGAATGAGCAAAGAAAACCCTGGCGTTTTATACTGTGACACTGTCATTGGACTTTTGGCCAGGGCATACCGATTTATACCTCAATGCCAAAAAAAAAATAAAATGGTTGGTTGGTATTTAATTTCACTTTGAGCATATTATTGGCTTTATCATGCCTCGCAAATGGGAACTAAGTGCCTTTCCCAAGGACACACAGAGGCAGCGGATCCGGGCTGGCCTGGATGGGTATCGAACGGCGACTCTTGGAATACGAGTCCGACGCTGTACGTAGTTACCGCGGCTCCCGCTAAAAGGAAATATAGTACTATTCAGAAACCATACTGTAAAATCAATGTATCTGAATATTAACCGAACATTATAATTGACGTCATTCCCATTAGGAATTCATAAATTTAATATTTTCTTCACATTATTAAAGGTTTAGACTTAAAATCATATTGGCTTGATATATATTTCCAAACTATACATGCAGTTTTTCTAAGCAGATAGTGTTAGGAAATGTCGAGGCTAGTATGAACATTGACTAAAAAAAGATAATTTATGCTGATATCTTTATATTATATATATATATATATATATACATATATATATATATATATATATATATATATATTTATATATATATATATATATACATATATATATATATATCTATATATATATATATATATATATATATATATTGTTATGTATATTAAATCTATGGTGTGTGTTTACATGAGTTCAAGGTCAGTCTTGTTGACAGTTAGAAAATGAAAATGTGTATAAATAGGGGTTTGGTAAACAAATAATTCATTTATGTTTTAGATCAGTCTGTGTGAATCCATTTGAGATCAGATTTTACACTGTGCCGTTGAAATCAGATATAATTCGAGAGGAATTATTTATTTAATATATATTCATTGGAATTACTAAAGTCCTCATTGACGTTTGAATTAATACATTACTTGTAATTTTCGTGAACTCATTCAAAGACATTCTCAATTGTATCATTGTGTTATATCAGGCCTATTGGAACTCATTCGGAACATTCTATCTTTTTGGACTTGTGATTAGACATTTACGATTATTTGGAATTTGATTCACAATATTGTAAGTATCTCTTGAATTTCACTTTGTATCGTAGGGAAATAAACTGCTTGTTGACATTACTTACATTGTTGGTTTCACTTTTATCTACATTGATCAAACTTTGTTAATTGATTTTGGGCACAAAAGAGCGAAGTTCAAGGTATTTATTCACTCAAGTATATGGAACGGTTTCTGAAAAAATAACTTTATTTACAAATTATAGATTACACCAAACTCTAAGGATCGATTGGTGCTACAGTAAGAAAGATACCTATATATTCGGGGTCGACAGATCCAAGGTCAAGGTCAGAACGAAAAACTTGTGATTTATACGTCTTAGTTCATATATGCTTTTTTTCCTTTCTATTAGTGGTTTGTGTGCTGGTCAAGGGAGGCACCTTTTGCTTTCCGATTATTGTTTTTCCTGTGGGAGGGAGATGACCTGCTTGATCCTACAATGACATTCAGTACTATTAAACACGTGTGGATGTAATATGCACCGTTTTTGGTACTCACGTAGTCGTAAAAGGATCATAAACCTCATTACCTCATTTGATACAATGCATTTGTCACATAAACCTCATTACCTCATTTGATGCAATGCATTTGTCACATAGACCTCATTACCTTATTTGATGCAATGCATTTGTCACAGTGCGACTTCACGTGTTGAAAGCCACAAAGCCACAAAGCCAAGTCATAAATGTTAGGCGATAAAGAGAGTCTCAGATGTCATTTTGCATGATATTCGAAAAAAGTAAAATGATACAATATGACACTAAATGCAAGATACTTATGACATATGCATGTAGTATTATATAGTTCATTCAATAAATTTCATATAAAATCTTGTAAAATCCCTACCTAAACACGCCGTAAAATTTCGTATGTCCTGTAACAAATGTTATTACGGTTCTACCAAGGTCCTAATTGAATCATACTTCAAGTATTTAGGTTGCCTATTTTCTTCTAAAACACTCATGGTGCATGCTTTAAAAAACATTGACAGCCCAAGCTTCAGAAGCTGTAAATTCTTGGAAAAGTTATTCATCTAGATTTGGAAACTACCTGTCAAAACTTTGCTAAATATATTTGATACAAAAATTATATTTATCATTAACTGTGCATCAGCGTTTTGGGGCTTTCATGAAGCACCAGATATAGAAAAGGTTCATATGTCATTTTGTAAATACATAGTGGGAAAATCAAAATCTACTCCAAATGTATTTGTCTATAATAAATTAAATCGGAATGTCCTTAAATATTTCTGCGAGACAAAAATATGCCTCGGATGTATGTCGGCACAGTAATTTACAGAACGATCATAGATTTTGTTCGCCGGAAATCTCTTCGCAGAAAAGAAACCGCAATCTATTCAGACCACTTCAGCTATTTCGAAGATTGGATTGACGGTAGGATTGACCAAGAAGTTGTGAATGAAACATTAAATCGATCCATTCTCAACTCCTTTGTTTATCTTTATTTCGTCAATAGCCGAGGTGATCGGAATGGCAGCTATCGACATACATTCGAGGTATGATCCGTAGGACTGACCTTGATATTGCGAATGTAATGAATTGGGTAGAATAAATGTGAAAAATATTAGATATAATCGGATGTTGAAATATTGGTTTCGATTCATGAAAGTGCCAGGAAAACAGATTCCAGAAACAACGTTACAATCTTTAATTGAAACGGGGTAAAACTGTGATTGCTGGGTACATAGTGTCAGCAAAGTACTTTTTAAGTATAGACTTGGTGATTTTAAGTCAAGGCGTTGGCGATGAGCGAGTATTCATAGAAAGCAGGGCTGGCCCGACCATATAAACGAACTAGACGCCAGGTTTTTTAAGGGGCGCCGAATTAGACGGTAAGGGGCGCCAAATTAGACGCAAGTTAATTTTTTTGCATAGTTCGCCTATGGCGCCAAAAACCCTTGGCCCGGCCCGGATATAAAGGTTTTGACAACTATGTGAAGTAAATTATATAGATATATTGCGTTTTTGTAAGTACACAAAAGGTGAATTTACACGTCGAAAATATTTAGATGCTTTAGGTGATACATATTTAGAAAATATGATAACAGTGTTACGAGCAGGGAATTTACTGCTAAGAACATATATATGACGATACGAGTGTATTTATTATGTAGATATAATATGTCAATGATGTAACGCTGAAATTGAAAATGAATATACTTTTGTTATAACTTGTCATATCTTTGTTGAACTAAGAAAAAGGTTCCTGCCTTTATCTGTGTATTAAATCCAAATACATACATTTGTATTCATAATTGCGTTTAATGATTTAAGTCTGGTTAATTCAAATTTGACAATCTTTATTAGTAAGGCCTTGAACGTTAGAGAAAATGTAGTGGGAGGTATATACAATCTTCCAAGTTAGTACTAATAATACTGTTCTATATACATGAGTGATATCCTGTTTCTCTAAAATGTGTGCACAGTTATATATGAATTTACAATCAGATATGATAATGTTTTATTAATGACACTATTATTGACCAAAACACATTGCATTTATATTAGTTTGTCGTTCTAACAAGTTGTCAATGTTAGGTATGCTCACATCTATTTTTATTTTGTATATACCCATTTAATCTTTCATTTTGTACATACTCATTTAATCGTACATTTTGTATATGCTCATTTAATCTTACATTTTGTATATACTCATTTAATCTTACATTTTGTATATATTCATTTAATCTTACATTTTGTATATACTCATTTAATCGTAAATTTTGTATATACTCATTTAATCGTAAATTTTGTATATAGCATTTAATCTTACATTTTGTATATACTCATTTAATCTTACATTTTGTATATACTCATTTAATCTTAAAATTTGTATATACTCATTTAATTTTACATTTTGTTTATACTCATTTAATCTTACATTTTGTATATACTCATTTAATCTTACCTTTTGTATATACTCATTTAATCTTACATTTTGATAATATACTCATTTAATCTTACATTTTGTACATACTCATTTAATCATACATTTTGTATATACTCATTTAATCGTACATTTTGTATATACTCATTTAATCTTACATTTTGTATATACTCATTTAATCTTACATTTTGATAATATACTCATTTAATCTTACATTTTGTACATACTCATTTAATCATACATTTTGTATATACTCATTTAATCGTACATTTTGTATATACTCATTTAATCGTACATTTTGTATATACTCATTTTATCTTACATTTTGTATATACTCATTTAATCGTAAATTATGTATATACTCATTTAATCTTACGTTTTGTATATACTCATTTAATCGTACATTTTGTATATTATCATTTAATCTTACATTTTGTATATACTCATTTAATCGTACATTTTGTATATACTCATTTAATCTTTCATTTTGTATATACCCATTTAATCGTACATTTTGTATATACCCATTTAATCTTTCATTTTGTATATACCCATTTAATCTTTCATTTTGTATATACTCATTTAATCGTACATTTTGTATATAGCCATTTAATCTTTCATTTTGCATATACTCATTTAATCGTAAATTTTGTACATACTCATTTAATCTTACATTTTGTATATACCCATTTAATCGTACATTTTGTATATACCCATTTAATTATTCATTTTGTATATACTCATTTAATCGTCCATTTTGTATATACTCATTTAATCGTCCATTTTGTATATACTCATTTAATCTTTCATTTTGTATATACTCATTTGATCTTACATTTTGTATATACTCATTTAATCTTACATTTTGTATATACTCATTTAATGTTTCATTTTGTATATACTCATTTAATCTTAAATTTTGTATATACCCATTTAATCGTACATTTTGTATATACCCATTTAATCTTACATTTTATATATACTCATTTAATCTTACATTTTGTATATACTCATTTAATCGTACATTTTGTATATACTCGTTTAATCGTACATTTTGTATATACTCACTTAATCGTAAATTTTGTATATACCCATTTACTCGTACATTTTGTATATACCCATTTAATCTTTCATTTTGTATATACTCATTTAATCGTACATTTTGTATATACTCATTTAATATATCATTTTGTATATACCCATTTAATCTTACTTTTTGTATATACCCATTTAATCGTATATTTTGTATATAGTCATTTAATCGTGCATTTTGTATATACTCATTTAATCGTAAATTTTGTATATACTCATTTAATCTTACATTTTGTATATACTCATTTAATCTTTCATTTTGTATATACCCATTTAATAGTACATTTTGTATATACCCATTTAATCTTTCATTTTGTATATAGTCATTTAATCGTACATTTTTTATATAGCCATTTAATCTAACATTTTGTATATAGCCATTTAATCTTACATTTTGTATATAGCCATTTAATCTTACATTTTGTATATACTCATTTAATCGTACATTTTGTATATAGCCATTTAATCTTACATTTTGTATGTAGTCATTTAATCTTACATTTTGTATATCCTCATTTAATCTTACATTTTGTATATACTCATTTAATCGTACATTTTGTATATACTCATTTAATCGTACATTTTGTATATAGCCATTTAATCTTACATTTTGTATATACTCATTTAATTTTACATTTTGTATATAGCCATTTAATTTTACATTTTGTATATACCCATTTAATCTTACATTTTGTATATAGCCATTTAATCTTACATTTTGTATATACTCATTTAATCTTACATTTTGTATATACTCATTTAATCGTACATTTTGTATATAGCCATTTAATCTTACATTTTGTATATACTCATTTAATCGTACATTTGGTTAATACCCATTTAATCTTACATTTTGTATATACTCATTTAATCTTACATTTTGTACATACCTATTTAATCTTACATGACTGACATACTCATTTAATCTTACATGACTGAGATACCTATTTAATCTTACATGACTGACATACCTATTTAATCTTACATGATTGACATACTCATTTAATCTTACATGATTGACATACCCATTTAATCTTACATGACTGACATACCTATTTAATCTTACATGATTGACATACTCATTTAATCTTACATGATTGACATACCCATTTAATCTTACATGACTGACATACCTATTTAATCTTACATGATTGACATACCTATTTAATCTTACATGATTGACATACTCATTTAATCTTACATGATTGACATACTCATTTAATCTTACATGATTGACATACCTATTTAATCTTACATGACTGACATACCTATTTAATCTTACATGACTGACATACCCATTTAATCTTACATGACTGACATACCTATTTAATCTTACATGATTGACATACCCATTTAATCTTACATGATTGACATACCCATTTAATCTTACATGACTGACATACCTATTTAATCTTACATGACTGACATACCTATTTAATCTTACATGATTGACATACTCATTTAATCTTACATGATTGACATACCCATTTAATCTTACATGACTGACATACTCATTTAATCTTACATGACTGACATACTCATTTAATCTTACATGATTGACATACCTATTTAATCTTACATGATTGACATACCTATTTAATCTTACATGACTGACATACTCATTTAATCTTACATGACTGACATACTCATTTAATCTTACATGATTGACATACCTATTTAATCTTACATGATTGACATACCTATTTAATCTTACATGATTGACATACCTATTTAATCTTACATGATTGACATACCCATTTAATCTTACATGATTGACATACCCATTTAATCTTACATGACTGACATACTCATTTAATCTTACATGATTGACATACCTATTTAATCTTACATGATTGACATACTCATTTAATCTTACATGACTGGCATACCCATTTAATCTTACATGATTGACATACCTATTTAATCTTACATGACTGACATACTCATTTAATCGTACATGACTGACATACCTATTTAATCTTACATGATTGACATACCCATTTAATCTTACATGACTGACATACCCATTTAATCTTACATGATTGACATACCTATTTAATCTTACATGATTGACATACCCATTTAATCTTACATGACTGACATACCCATTTAATCTTACATGACTGACATACCCATGTAATCTTACATGACTGACATACCCATTTAATCTTACATGACTGACATACCTATTTAATCTTACATGATTGACATACCTATTTAATCTTACATGACTGACAGACCTATTTAATCTTACATGACTGACATACCCATGTAATCTTACATGACTGACAGACCTATTTAATCTTACATGACTGACAGACCTATTTAATCTTACATGATTGACATACCTATTTAATCTTACATGACTGACAGACCTATTTAATCTTACATGACTGACATACTCATTTAATCGTACATGACTGGCATACCCATGTAATCTTACATGACTGGCATACCCATTTAATCTTACATGACTGACATATCCATTTAATCTTACATGACTGATCTAGCGTTCGATACAGATGTTCAGTCTGTGTTTAGGTATCACACACCTAAATATTTCATATCGTACACACAGCCTGAAACTACTTTTACCACTTGAAATATCTAGAATTATTTATTGCTATATATTTGCAACTATTGTGTGTAATTTAAAAATGTCTACAAAGTTTTAATTTAATTTTTTTAGCCATATGCTGGTTGTACAATGTATTTGGTGAAAATGGCGGAATTCGCCTCTTGGACCTAATGGGGGAGTACATTAAGTAGCGACGAGGATTTTATGGGCATTTCATACTATCTACCGCCAAGAAATCAGACTTAGTTGAGGTTGACAAAAACATTTTGGACATAATGTTTGACGACGAGTTCCCAAATGAAGCTGGTGTGCAAGTACGCAAAGTGACGCCAAACATGGTAGAGAGTCAGAGACCGAGTAATTTGCCGCGGTATCTTATATTGAAAGTACATTTTTTGTTTTTAAAAAACCAGACACAGCAAGAAAGACTCAGGGAGTAATGTAAAATTCAAGGCACGGTTAGCAATGCCCCCTCTTTCGGAGAACATGGAAATTATCAACATTACCCCTGTTGCATTAGACACTTATATCGATGCCTACACGGTCACTTTAGTGAAACCGGATGGTTCGTGCTATGAACCAGATTCTCTTATAAATAGGTAGCACAGAACTATAGACATATATTTAAGGGACAATAACTATGTCTGCATCATTGATCTTCAACTGATTTTGCTACCAACCGCAAAATGCTGAATTCTCGGCGCAAAGATCTTAAACAAACAGGTATAAGAAATAGAAGAAGTAGTATCATAATGGGTATTGAAGACAACACTTACCAACCACGTCTTCCAACCCAGAATTCCTTCTATATTCCCGTAACTTTTTCCTACTGGGGAGTTTTGACACACGCTTGCATTCGCATGGAAGCTTTGCTTCTCAAGCCCGGGTGGAAGCTTCGCTTGTCAAGTCCGCGTCAGGGGTGGAGCGACTGGAGAAACATGATTGGTAAGCGTGGTCTCATATACGCCCATTATGATACTACTCACTAAGACAGATAGGCTAACAACACATTATTGATTCACTATTAGAGAATTTTAGTTTACTATTATATAATGCCATTGGACGTCACACAGTGCGATGCATACAGTATTATGAAAGATTTTGTGTCAGTATCCAATGCGGGAATTCAATTACCATATCAATGGTGAGTTTATAGCGTAACAGAAAAGATTAAATCGCTGTAAGGCTTAAATGCATCATATATCGATTTGTCAAGGAGGTCCAGAAGATGCTGTATACATTTTTAAATATGCATCCGGAGCACCTTGAAAAATTAGCCTGGTTAGGGATTGTGTTGGAGCAAGCACGACGAAAACTTGGCGAAGAATATAACAAAAAGTGTGAACAGTCATTGTCTGATATTGTACAAGAAAATTCAAGTAGCTGACGTTAACCGAGTCACCGCCCGAAGAGAGCGAAGATACAGTAACATCCAGCGAGGACAACGAAGACATTATTTAAACGTCTAGCGAAGATAGTGATGCCAATGAAGATCACCAGCAAGCGCAGATCAATTAGATAAATGCATTTGCCATATAATATAACAATGGCATCGACACCCAACTTTCATGAAGTTTACAAACTGATATACAACGCCGCAGAAACAGAGCAGCGCAGACAATGGTAGAAATTCTCAGAAGCCATTTCCAAGTCTAATGAAGCTAAAACCATAGCTGAGATATACAAGCACTCAAACACATTTGATATTGTTGGATACAAACGTACAAAGGTCTGGCCGTATTCGAGCTGGTGTAATAGTCAGTGATGAGTCATTTGAGCTCATGTGGGCCGAGACCGACTTGATGGAAATTCCATCCAGGCTTGCAAACAAATTTTATAATGATTCCAGAAAAAATAAGCCTGTTTTTTTGCAAAAGCCTGACTTAAAAGTTCAAATTTTTATAGAACAAAAATATTGTATGAAGCTTGATGGCTGTGAAATTCCAACCAATTGTCTAGGTTATCTCCTCTTGGTTCAGATACCACCGTATGCACGTGAGGAGATTAAGCGAAAGCAACTGAAAGAAGCAATTAAAAATCGAGGATAGATAAACAGAACGTATTAAAGAATACAATCTGCATATATAGAAACTTCAATGGCACTGGGACGCAATCGATGTAATAGCGTATGCCTTGGAAAAAGGGAACTTTGTAACAGAACATGTCATTACGTATACTGTCAATCACACATGCTCGCATTACGTGTTGACCCTGGTGCTCTGCCATGTCTTAAATGTGGTATCGGAGTCAAGACGCGTAATCAGCTTTGTCGACCATGTGGATATGTGGCTGAATATTGTCGTGCGCGACGACGACTTGCTAACATGAATGTCGTCAAGGAAAATCCAAAGATGATGTCACGGAAAAACCCAACGATGACGTCATGGAAAATAATATCTAGGATTGAAGTGATAGCGTCACAGAAAAGATTGAATCACTGATACTACAAAATAATATTTAAAAAGTTTATTAGTAAATAAGCAATGAGACAATGTTTTGGTTTTTTTTTTCCTTATATATACGAGCATACTGACTGTGATTCAACTTGAGGAATTCACGCGAGAGTGTGGAATAAGGATACCAAGCGGTATGATAAAGGCAGATATACTTGCAGTATTAGGACTTGTAGATGAACCACGGCCGGTTGTGAGACAACTTCCCCCACATGGTTCAAACGGCAACTGTAAATCAACTCAAAACAATCCGCGCGAGAACGTGGAATAAGGATACCAAGATGTGCAAGAAAAGCAGATATACTTGCACTATTAGGACTTCCCCTGGACGAGCTGCGTCAGACCGTGAGACAGCTTCGTGCAACAGCAGGACAGATACATATTAAGATCCCTCCACGGGCCACTCAGGTTGATGTTGCACACATGGTCGCTGATGAACAAGATCGTCGCCGTATCGCACGTATTATTACTGTTGTGTATGGTCCTCAAATAATCAAAGTTCCAGAATTCAAGTTACACAAGCGCTTTCGTGATTTGATTACATAGCAATCATTCCAAGCGTATACAATCCAAACAGAAACGATGTGAACCTTCTCTCGAATATACGTTCGAGAATTATATCAACATTGCAGCACGTGGGTGAAACGGCTCTTCTGTCTGGATTCAAGTTGGACATTGCTCTCAATGTGGAATTTACCATACCTGGTTATTTAACCAAAGGAATCTCTGCACCATCTATAACATCACAGCTGTAGTTTCATAGTGATGCCTGTGTAATCGTAAACTATAGAGACACCAAGGCTATCAATGATGAATCGACAAAGGTTACGCAAAGATCCTCGAGAAGTTTGAAAAATATTCCAGAGGAGGTTCAGGGTGGATGCTTTCAAGATGTTTACAAGTTTCTCTTCATATTTTCCCGTACAAGCCTTCCGCGGGTCAAGTTATATTCCAACACCAGCGTGTATTCGACCGCGAGCAGTAATAAATGTGAAAAGTAATGACAACCGATGTTGTGAATGGGCGATCTTATCCGCGATGCATCCTTCTTACGATCACAGAGATCAGCCTCGAAAATATAAACAACACCTGGACGAACTCAAGTTTCGTAACATTGAATATCCTGTGCAGGTTTCTGACATCGGTACGTTTGAACAAGTCAACCCCGATATCGCTGTTAATGTGTTTACTTGGAGCAAAGGCCCTCATCCGATTCGACTATATACCGCGACGCATATACGGTTCAAAATTGATCTACTATTGTTGAGCATTATGGACGGCCCAGTGGCGCGGTACCACTATGTGTGGATAAAAGATTTTCCACGAGTAGTTTGCCGGCACAGCAAGCAACATGGAAGAAAGTTTCCCTGTCAACCCTGCATGCATGTATTTAGCACCCAACAGCTGCTTGATGACCACGAATGTTACTGTGGGCGAGTCAGTGAGAAACCAGAGCGCACAATCATGCCAGAGCCTGGCAAGAATGTTTTGAAATTTACCGCGGTGCAGCGGAAGATGAAGGTCCCTTATGTAATTTACGCGGACTTTGAATAATTGAACGTTCCTGTGGACGCTCCCGAGGTTTCGTCAAATACGACGCAAGTTGCTGAACAAGTCCCATGCAGATATTTTTTACATCATTATCCGTTTTGATGGAGCAACTGAGCCGCTGTTATACCGTGGCTAGGACTCAGTTGAGGTGTTCCTTAAATCGCTCTAAGTTACAGAGAAATGGATCCGGCAACAGCTCTCCTCGCCAGCGGATATGATCATGATTGATGATGATATTGGCGAGTTTTCCGCTGCAACACATTGCTGGATCTGTGATGGTCCCTTTGGGACTGAGATAAAGTTCGTGATCATTGTCACATCACTGCTGCGTGCCGAGGAGCCGCACAACTACAGCTACGAATTTACCCCAACAAAACAAGAATTCCCGTAGTGATTCATAACCTTCGCGGGTATGATGGCCTTATCATAATACAAGGAGTCGCAGCTGGGCAAACGCAGTAATAAGTGTAAGTCCAAATAATATGAAAAGTACTGGACCCTCTCCACTTTATTGATTCTCTACAGTTTTTAAATTCAATCCTAGATAAACTCGTTAATAACCTAGCGGCAGAAGCTTCCAGCGAAGATTCTCACGGTAACAATCGATTATAAGCATAAGTAGATATGGTACCGCTAACCCTGATAAGTTAAAGTTGATAAGTCGAAAAGGTGTGTTAAAGTTGATAAGTCGAAAAGGTGTGTTAAAGTTGATAAGTCGAAAAGGTGTGTATCCTTATGAGTATATGTCATCGTGGAAATGTTTCAACGAAGCACATCTGCTACCGATTGAACCATTCCATTCATTGTTGTCCTGCAAAGGCATTTCCGTCGATGATTACACACACGCAAACAACTTCTGGTCGGCGTTTGGTTGCCATAATCTTCGGACTATCACGGCGTTTATCTACGTACCGACGTGCTGCTGCCCGCGGACGTATTTGAGGCGTCTAGAGATACTGCAATTTGGGTGTATAAGATAGACTTTGCTCACTACCTTTCATCATCGGTAATGTCTTGGGATGCGCTGCTATCAAAAACCAAGGTTGAGTTGAAGCTTTTCATCGACTTTGATCAACATCTGTTTGTGGAACGCAACGGGATTTCCATGGTGAGTCACAGCTACGCTCGTACCCGCAATCCGCTCGTGGACGGACACGTCCCTGACGCCCCGAACAGTTACAGTATGTACCTGGATACACATAACTTATATCACATAACTTATATCCTGGGCAATGATGCAGCCTATGCCCGATAGTGAGTTTAAGTGGATCAGTCTCGAGACTAAACACATATACAAAGACACACGAGAGTATAATAAAAACAGTGACTGTGGATGCTTCTTAGAAGTTGACCTGGAGTATCCAGACAAGCTGCACAACGCCCGCAATGATTATCCGCTGACCTCGAAAGCGCTGTCGGTGCCCCGTGAGTGGTTGTCTCCTTACCAGTGTCAGATCGTTGATGATTCCGGGTGCAAGTTTACGGAATGTACTAAGCTTGTGCCAAACCTGCGCAAGAAATTTAATTATGTAGTTCACGTGCACAATTTACACTTACAGCTGCTGTTGGAAATGCGTATGTGTAAAATCCAACTGGTGCCCTGGGTTCGTGTGTGAATGGCACGTTACATACAGATGAATACGGATCTGCGATCGGTCGCCACAAACGAATTTGAAAAGGACTTCTTCAAACTCATAAACAATGCTGTGTTTGGGAAAACCATAGAAAATCTACGAAAACAAATTCGTGTCGACCTTGTCCGGGACAATGAACAACAAAAACTTCATAGGTTGATTGCCGACCCGTCATTTGAGTCATGTAAGATATTCGATGGTGGACTCGTTGCCGTACACAGTAAAAAATCGAAATTAAAGATGACAAAGCCCATCTAGGTTGGCGCGTCAGTGCTAGACTTATCTAAGCTGCTCATGTACGAGTTCTATTACTCCTCAATCAAGCCGCGATAAAGTCACAATGCTAAACACAGACACAGACTCTCTGTTAATGATATTAACACGCGCGACGTTTACACAGACATGGGTGAGGCGTCATTCGCTAACAGCGAATACCCAAAAAAGATCACCCGCTACTTAGCAGTTTTAACAAAAAGGTAGTGGGGAAATTCAAGGACGAATGCGCGGGCAAGCCTATGAAGAATACGTGGGACTACGACCCAAAATGTATTCGATCGTGGTCGGACCAAAGATCAGCAAAAGCATCAAGAAATAAAAAGGGGTACCACGCGTAGTTGTGCATAACGTGACTCAAGCACAGCATGTATGTAGAGTGTCTTCGACAACGACGTGAATTCGCACACGCGGCAAATCTTATTCGGTCAAAAGAAACATCGCATGGGTGTGTATCGTTGCATCAAGGTAAGTTTGTCCCCGCTGGATAATAAGCGATGGATTTTCCTTGATGGAATCACTACTTACGCATACGGGCACGTGAAGATCCCAAAATAAATCTTGGTGGCAATTGTGTATCTGCGGGAATGACTTGCAATTCATCCCGCACAAATGACCTACTTGGTGGTCTTGTCGCCTCAAGAACAGAAGGTTCCAAAGCCAAATGGTAGCGCGTTGACTGTCTTGGTATATCGATTCGGTCTGAGATTGTAACTGCATCGACGGACTGCACATGGTCAGTCGAATGACGTTGTCCACCTTCTAACTCCACCAGGGCGGACATATACCGAACCAGATTGTTTCCGAGTGAGTCTAACACGGGTGGCCGTGAAACCGCTTTGCAGGTAACGGCGAAAGTTTTCTGCCGAATCACGTCAACGGGTTTTAACTCAATCATACGCGTGGTTTCATTATTCAACGCTGTTATGACCTACCGAAGCCAAGTCGCCCATTCGCGAGATTGTGCTTCACGATTCATAAACAATTCTTGCGCGTGCTGATGCCGCAAGTGTACGGTTGAATCTTTCCACAATGGCCTGATCACGATGTATGCTGACATGTTCACGACGAACCTGTACATGATGTTTCGTCAACAACACAGCAACGGCTCCGAAATTTTCTTTGCCTGGATCCACCTGCAGAAGCAGTGGCCATGTTGTTGAACCACGTGCTTAGATACGCCTGAATGCGTCTGCGACACTTTTTGAATCTTTAGACGTCAGCGGCTCGGTTTCCTTGTATCTGCTGGCACCATCTACGATGGTTACTCTGTATGTGTATGTGCGTCCGCGTACCCGATCATATGGGAGAAACAAAACTGAGTGGTGAACTTCGTTGGGCGTCATCACATCAAACCAATCAAAGGAAATTTTCCTTGTCGCGAATAGGTAAATCTGCCACAATGCTTGTTTAGCAAGCCACGCCCTGGTGATGCCGTGGGTAACTTTTGCCGTGCTCCTTAACTTTTCAACGGCTACTTCACCCTTTCAGTAACCGATGGGACTGTAGAATATAGTGGCCATTTTTTATCCACGTTTATTATTTTAATGTGTTTTGCCTCCAACGAGCGGATCTTAAGATCGTTAGGAGGCGTTGCCGAGTGGACTTTGTTCACTGTGTGCAATCTTGGTTTTCATGCCTCCTTTAACAATTCATGTGGCAATTCTTTCTCCAAGTGTAGGACTCATCGCAATTAAGGCATGGATGAGATCCACGTCAGCGTTTTGACGCGCACGTATAACATTTGATGTTTTATACTCGAGATCATGTCATAGCAGACATAGCAGAGCATGCTGACCGACGCCGAATAGCTGCCCAGGATGTTCTGGAACTTCTTCACAGTTATATACGTGTCAAAGATATGTTTGCGTAGCGACAGGCCGTACGAGAAGACCGCAGAGTGGGCTTCGAACAAACGTTTGCACCACTGATCAAACCCACGCGCGATACCGCAGAGGATGTAAAGAGAGTCGCGAAAACCACCGCCCAGATGATGGGAACAGAAGATAAACCAGAACCGATTGTCAAGACAGCCCAAGCAACTGAACATTTTCCAGAGCAAATTGAGTCCAACAGGGTGTCGAAGAGACAATTGTACATCCTGCAGAACCACTCAAGCGCAAGTCAAGGATACCACGGTCTGAAATATTTAACGATCTAGGCAGCCAAGAGATTGATACGGATGTTGTAGGATTTGCCGCTTCTCCAAGATCAACTGGAAATATTATGTAACGGAACCATATAAGAAGCATTCCGACAAGGTAGCATCTGCGAATTGGACTAGGTGGGTATATCGGGATAGGTTTAAAAAGCGTACGGCAACAGGCGACGAGTCGAAGGAACTTGACGGTGAAGTAAAAAATTATATAAAATGTCAACGCGGGAGACTGCAAGAAGTCTTTGAGAGACCGTATCCGGAAGAGGTCGTTGAGAGACCGCATCCGGAAGAATTCTTTGGTGAAGGTATTAACAAAGCACAACGTTTGCTCATTGTTGATTGCACGACTGCAGACTAGCAGCAGATCCATGAACTTGTGGATCGACTAGAAACCCCTGTGGAGTCGGTTCGCGCTGGCAATAACTCGCCAGAAGTCGTTAATGAGGCTATATCGAATTGTAAGCGGTTGCTCACCGACCACATCATGGACTCGGAGACGTTTCGCTCGTTAATGTACGAACTCATTAAAGACATCGATGATGTATATATTACCGATGATGAGTTCTGAGACGCTTTCCATTCTTCACAAAATCAATGCCGCGATGCAGCGTGTCGTTGCAAATACAACTCCGAGCGTTACCTCGATGATTATAATCTCGTCAACGAAACCAGAATTTCACGTGGTTTTACTACACCAATCAGCGCTGGGAAATCCCGCACACTCGAGATTTCGGTAGTATCGTTCCGATCGGAGCCGTTCGGGAGCCTCATCGCGAATAACTCTATCGTGTTTTCGCAGAGGGTGGTCGAGAAGGTACCTGGAAAGTTGTTGGGCTTCCCACGGACGTGTAGGAAGCTCAAACGACCAATGACGAAATCCAACGGAAGATCACATTAGTAACCGAAAAAGACCCTAAACATTTTCATACGCGTACACGAGCCCACAACCAGCTCTACCATCTCGATTAAATCTCCTGAGTGTGCGGTTGTTATTGCAAAGTCGTCGCTGAGAGCACTTAGTTGTTTCCATGAACTCGTAGCGGTTTTCACAAACTCGTAATTGAACCTGTGACATTTTAAATAAAATGTCACATCTGCATAAATGTATCACATTGAGCCGAGATCAAATCGAAAAGACCTCAACTGCGATGAGAAAACAAACCGGAGTTCATTTGAAACGTTCCAAGTTATCCGGGACCACCTCACTGATGTTGGCACCCTCGCAGGTGCAACAATCTGAAGCAGTCAAACGTCACCGCCGCGGAATACTTATTACGTTGTCAACGGCCGGGGTCGCCGCAATGTAACACGACGGTGAAATATTTCCATTCCACGCTGCTATTCCACCGTTGTTGGCGGTTGCAGCTCCCGCGGATGCAAAAGCAGCTGCGTTAGATTCTGAAAAAGGCGGTTGGAGACCGCATAGCCTCTCATGGACGCTTAAAAGAAAGAAAAGGTCTTCGATTATCCAGTTGTCTGAGCCAAATGTTCTCAGACCAATGTCTTCGGTTGTGACCTTGCCGGCAAAGTTCATTGACCAATTTTGATTTACTCGCGATGACAAAGTCAGTCGAATATTTCCGAGGTGTCTTTATGCGGGATGAACTTTCGTCGATGATCCCCACATCATTAACCTGGATTCGAAAACAGGACCTGGAACGCAATGCGTCGCATAAGTGGTAACGCCTTGACATCTTTTATATTTTGGCTCGTACGTAGACGTTCCCGGGGTGCTAGTGCTGGACGACTACCACTGTTTTATTCAACGCTGCCGTTGCAAAATCAAACAGACGGCCCAATATTTGAACATCTTGTAGTTGAAGCACTGCATGCACTCGAGGGAAGCAAAGATTCCTCAAGACCAACCCCGCAAGCACTTGTTGCAACTGTTTAGAAATTGTATCCTCAGATTCACTAAACGAATTTGAATCCTCAGTAATATTAATAGACAAATTTGAAGTTCCTCCACGTATACTTGCTCCACAGAAGAAAAAAAAACACAATTCCGAGGACCATATTTTGAAAGCCTGAAGCTGAAATGATTTTCCAGCTGATTTTGGAATTTTAGATGATTTATATTGTGGAGTCTCTCTTCTCTGTCATCAGTGCAGCTGCTGACTCCGCGCACAGATAAAGTCATCTGGTAGAACGTCCGCGGAAAGCTCCGCTTCCCCTACGGAGTAATTTCCCTTTGAAAGGTAGAAAAGTATATAAAATGACAAGAAAACCACAAATTATTGCGGAAATACAAAAGTTACATGGTTCCATTCCTGCAAAAGAAGTCCAAGAATTATACGGAATCAGCTCAACCAAGTTATATCAGATATCGAATGCTCTCAAATATTGACCAGCTGTAAAAACATCTGGTATCAACCAAAAGCATCTACAGTCTATAATGTATAGTATTAAGTCAATAAAAGCATCTGGTAACGACAAAAAAAATCTACAGCTATGAGTATAAATATTCAGTTAGCGCTGCTTGGATACGACGGTATGGCAGAAAAAATATCATCGCTGGATCAAACAATATCAAAAATGGAAGATAATCTTTTAGAACCATTAAAAGTTGAAGCAAAAGGATTTGATAAAACCAATATCGAAAAGTAACTTATTCTGTCTTAAGGTAAAAATGAAATAATTTTAATTTTCTAATTTTCTTACCCGCGACTTGTCGATTGGATAAATCTATTTATAAGATGTCAGTGGTCATCTTCAAAATTCAAAGAAATATGTGTGTCTGTTATCAGAATTCGTCGTTAGACCCGATCGTATTTTAAAGTACAAAAGATAGTTTGATTCAGTTAAAATTGCAATAAGCACCGCTGGTATTAAAGTTACCCTTCCCTGTAAAGATCGATGTAAACATGGTAGGAAGGTTTAATTTACAGAATTAATCAAGATGTACTAATTCATTGACTCTAAAATTGAAATGCCCTCGATCACCCAGGAACATAAATTGAGATATAGCAAATGCCTAATGTAATTGCTTTTTATTGCAGTATTTTGACAGAGGACTTGAATTAATCTATATCATTTTCTCTTATCTCCATATTTACAGAAATTGTGATCGTTGTATTTGATTGGACGGCAACGGGCGACATTATACACATCTGTCATCTCCTATAACGTAACAGTCTTCAGAAGAATAACAGATTCATACATAAACGAAAAATAATACATATATATCTTAAATGTATAACTTTTCGTCGCTCGAAGTGTCCTTGCAATTTCTTTGAGGCAATTTATTGGTCGACTTTTATCAATATGTTAAAATTAGGTTATAATATTACACGTGATAACTAGTCTTGTTTCTAATGCATAAGTCTTAGTATTCTGTTTGCTAGTTCAAAAATTACAAACTAGTATTTGCGATGACTGATATCTCTTTTCTTGCAGAAGGCCTCTTCCTTCAAATTTAGATAATTTGAGGAGATTATTTTGGCATGTGGCTCATTTGAATGCACCATGTCTTATTTAAATCTAAATTTTCAAACATTTCAAGGATATACATCATGATTTTAACTTGGCAGGGGAAGCAGGGAGGGCAGTAAATAAAGTAACGTGTTTAGTATCATTTGTTCCCTATTTACAATTCCAATACTTTGGTTTGACTCGTTTCGAGGTGGGTGGGTCTATTGTAGCCCTATGATGTAAATAGGTATATCGATATGTTAACATCTGGGATGATTCTGTTGTACGTAGATCAAGACTAAGTGCCGCCTTATGATTAGGAAATGTATGGCAAATGCGATACTTTTCCTCGAATTGCTCTTCCAAAACACTGTTATATTATGGTTACCGTATGTACTCACTTATAAATTGAGTCCAACTACAAACAACATAGACCATGATCTGCCGACGCATAATGCGCCGGCAGATTAGGGTCAATGTTATTTTATTCTACTGATTACTCCTAACAAACTGCATAGACCCAGATCTGGGTCTGTGCAGTTTGCAGTTGGACTCGAGTTATAAGCAAATATATACGGTATATCTTAAAAAGGATTTATCCTTTACTCCGCAATTCTCAGAGTCGTCGTAAAACTTTTCAAACTTTAGCTAAAAATTGAAATTTTCAGTTTGTTTCTTTGCCTGGTTAAATCTCGATACGACTTATTCATTTATCTAAATTTCTGAAAATTGTGGAGACCACTTTTCAGACTTTAGCTTTTTGCATTTTATTTTGTTAATAGCAATAACCTGAGTGCTCATAATTTATCTGATAATTGTTCTTTATATTTTATGCTTTTCAGGTTTTCTTATTATTATTCTTCCCCTCCTCCCTGTAATTATTATTAAACTTAAAATTATTATTATTATTATTATTATTATTATTATTATTATTATTATTATTATTATTATTATTATTATTATTATTATTATTATTATGTTTATTATTATTATTATTATTATTATTATTATTATTATTATTATTATTATTATTATTATTATTATTATTATTATGTTTATTATTATTTCATTATTTAATAATATAAATTAATTTATACAGTATGATCTTCAAATGAAATTTTCACTTATTAAATAGCGCCCGAAACTTAAACCATGACGCCGACAGCAGGTAAAAGAAAGCTGGCTAGCAATATCACTTAAAGTTGAATTGATCTTATGGTCCATTCTCTTTTCTCTCCTGTCTAATGATTTTAATTAACTTTATTCTCCCCATGGTATGTATTTTATAATATATAGTAGTATTCTATTTAACAGTTTTTCCCATTAGGAATGTTATTAAGCTCCAATTCACCTTTGGAAATGAATTATCTGTATACGCCTTGGCACTTTTGGATATAGCATGGAAGTTTGGTGAAAAAATATATGGAACATAGACTGTTCCAAGGCGGAATCCTTCAAATAGGTTCATAACACGTGTTTTGTTTTCATTTTGTTTGCGTGTAGGTGCAGCATTACTTGTGATGCTGCTTGTTGTTGGCTGCATGTTTTACTCTGTATCATTTTTTCTCAATGTCTGTAAGCCCCCTTTTTCTCGTCTCATAGGAATCGTACACGCTTGTCTGGTAGTTGATGATTTCTGCAACATCCTACGTCCGGGCATTTGCATTAATTTTCGGTCAAAGTGTTTGATAAAGGTCAGAGCCACTCAAACAATAAAGCCAGCTGAGATTAACAGCTGCTACTTTAGTGTATTTCGTGCGGTACATCGTTTTCACAAAACACTGCATATAGCAAAAATAGAGCGCCCCCCCCCCCTCCAATAACCTTGAAGCGACGTCTGATTTGAAGCAAGTGTTTGATTGGCCAAATACCTGTATACGATATTTCGCGAAACTACGTAGCGCTGCAAAAACAATGAAGTAGCAGACTAATATAGAACAGAGAGTCCTAGACCACTTAAAATGGTTTTAACTATAAAATCTTTTTCTGAGTGGACTTCTCGTAAGCAGTAAATAAATAAATGAATACATCGCAAAAATGTTAATTCTAAGTGTGTTTGTTTCTATACTATTCCAAAAATCACCAGACCACTAATATTTTGTGTATTAAAATTTCATATAAGGATATGACAACATTTCTAGATCACGTATATTTCTATACAACAAAAATACCAACGTGTTCCTGGGCCACTCAAAGTTTTTATGAAACAAAATTACTCTCGAGTTCCTGGACCACATGCTAATTTCTTGACTGTCCATTGAGTGGAGAACAAACAAACTAAGATATACGGCAAGCAAAGCGAGAACATACAATATAAAATAACGCATTTCTGTGTGATCAGTTATATGCTCAATTTATTACATCAGACATTTTCCTAAGCCTACCTAATACGAAATATAGTATTATATTAATGTAAAAAATTTGTTGTATAAAGACCAGCAGTGATTTTTTAGTACTTTGCATTTTATTTGTACGGGGAATATGCCCACGCACAATAAATGAAACACACTGAAAAATATTTCCAGCACTTTTTTATACACTACTATATCACAATCCTTGTTATAATTGAATTGAAATAATTCTACTAACAATAAATGGAATTGTTAAAGTACAGATATACTGCAAAGCAAAGACGGACAAATCGCTAACTCGACAAATAGTGCAGCCTGTGCAAAGCACAACACCAAACAGTGTATGTTAGTATGTTATTCTATGTGGAATTTCACAGAAGCGCAAAAACGGTAGAAGCGTAACTTCAAATCAAATTTTTATCTATATCATTGTGCATACCTGTACTCTCTAGTCAATTCGTTCGTTCAGGTATGACAATGGATTTAGTTTTGTTCTTGATCATGGGATTATGAAATCAAATCGGTGCCAATGGTATCAGTAGACATAACTTCAGATTACAGGTCATGTGAAACTTGGTGCATCAAAATAAAAAGCTTAAGAGGTTTCACATACCCTGTAATCTAAAGTGAGTCAATGACACCCCGTCCCGTTTGACAGAAGAAATGAAAGTGACATCCCCGCCCCACAGTTCACCGCAAGTAAGGACCATTTATACTGACTGACTCGGGGTGGGTTATGTGCACCAAACTCCAGAGCTGCCATAGTGATTGGCAAACCAGAGGGTGCAGATACACTTTTGAAAAAAAACGTATGACTAAAGTTAAATATATTCATTTAGTTTACATATTGTTATGTATGATGTTTATATAATATTACAAATATTTTAGGAAATTAAAAATGTTTTTGACTTAAATATTTGCTCAAACCTTAATGTTATGTATGTTTATGTTTACATCTTTAGCTTTTGTCCTTGAATTGGGTTGTTTACTTAATATTTGAGTTCAAGGACGGTTTTGTTAAACAAGCTGTTTATTTAATTTGAGGTCAGGGTAGATTTTGTTGACAGATAAAACTAGAATTTCCTTTAGAGTTGTGTGTTAAAAGTCACATACACCATATAATTTTCTCGAACATTCTGTCATGTGACCTATATTTATGGACAGTTTGTCAGTTTTAACCTTACCATCAGTCTATAATGAGTCATTACAGTTGTGAAAAATCATTCGACATTCAGAGAGAGGAAGTATTTATTTCAAAAGATTCACTGGATTTACTTATAGTACTCATTCCCTTTATGGATTTTAAATTGATGATTTTGGGATTTATGTGAACTTATTCAAAGATATTTTGGAGTCCTTTATTTCGGCACATTAAAGACTACTGACACATTAGGACATTAAAGACTATTGGCACATCATCACATTCGAGGATCCTGAAACTTTACGAAATTTGATTTCAGTGAAAGTACCGCAGATTTGACGTTAAGACTTATGAAACAGCCACTCAAGAAGTAAAACAAATTGAGTACATAAACTTTTAGCATAGAACAAGACTTATGAACATAATGAGCAGATGTGAAATGGATGATGTACTTAAACATTTATTTGACATTTTACAAACCAAATTAGGTAAGTAAGTACGAAAAAATACAAGATGGATTTTTTACAGGATCAAATATATTTGACATTGCACATAGATAAATACCACCCGCTCATATGAAACTCATTTATAGATTTGCCTGAATGGATAAAGAACAAAAAAGGCTAGTACAAACGTAAAAGTAAAGACATCAGATGTTTATTTGTGTCGTAGAATCTGTGATAAATGCACTAAGTAGTCATATATCATATTCGCGTCAAGCAAAGCTATGCAATTTCAATTTGGTGGTGCTAATGTTGCACAGAAGGTGCACCTCACCTCCGGTGATGAGTACACGCATGGAATATACCGTTACTTTGGATGTTTCGATATATATATATATATATATAGCCTGAGAAAAATGTCAGTTTGTAAATGAAAACAAATTATAGGCAATAATTAAGCGTTCCATATGTTGTTTTATTGTGATCTAGAAAGTATCATCGTACCGTACACTAAATGTCCGTTCTGTGCACCACAGATACAAATTGTAATAGTGCTATAAAAAATCAGACATATCCTGGATAATGCAAATATTTAACACTTTCAATAGGGGTTTTGTCTTTACCTCAAGTCAATTCATAAATGTTACAGACCAATTTTACGTCGAGGCACTGATTGCATTCATGTGTTTTACAACTAGCTGGGAACGACTGACAAATGCAAAACGTATGATAAAAGACATTTCAAATGAACAAAACATGGCATATCTATGAGTAACTATATTTAAAGACAAATTTCCCGACCAGGATAACTCAATAGGAGAGTACAGAGTGACTCTTCGTAAATAATGTAATTTCAATTTCATATACCAAAATATATACCACTATTCATTTCATTTTCAACTTGTCTGGTTATGGCAGTCATCCGTTTGTCAAGACGCTTGTAAAAATTATCCAGATACAAAGGCAACAATAATGGCGAATAACAACGAGAGATATATTTAACTCACGAATGATTTCATAGTTGATAGGTTCATAAGGAATGGCAAGACAATAACTGTAGAATAAAACATTACGTATATGTATCTGTTAAACACATTTGCTACAAATGAGTTTAAGCTTATTTTAAACGTTTCATCCTTTTGTCTATTTCGTAAATACTACCTTGCACCACACAAACAGATGCTATTAACCACTTCTCCATCAACATATTAATTTGTATCTGTTTCAGATTGTATAACCTCATTGTGTAATATGTTGTAAATTCGGTGAATATAACATTGTTTACAGTTTTGAAATCATAACCCAACTCTCCAATAAAACTACTTGAAAGACAAATTAAGAAAAAAACAAGTGATCGTAAAAAAATATTACAAAATGAACTGTACAAAGTTAAAGTTATAAGGTCGGAATTAATTGGAAATCTCTAACAAGTTGAAAATATATACAAGTTTAACATGGAAAAAGAAAGAAATTATGAAAAGTATACTTCCTCTCAGAGAAAGATTAAAACTTTATTCAAAGAAACGGGTGTAACAATTGTTTCCATAGGTACAGCGATTGCAAAGACAATATTAACATTTGTTGGTCTATTGCAACACTGAGAGCTAATGTGACTGGTAATGGTGGAGGAGCTGTTCCACCAGGAGGAAAAGATGATTCGTTCATTGACAAAATTAAAAATGGCTTTATGAATATTGGTAATGATTAGTGTCATTTAGCAAAAAAAAAAAAAAGAAAAGCCGCAGCAGCGTTGCATCTAATTATTGGTAGTGTGATAAGTTGGTTGCTTAATATTGCTGGACAAATTCTTTCTTTCCTTGCTGAACATGTTATTTTATTTGTTTTAGCTCTAGTGGGTTTGTTATTTGCATTTATTTTATCAAAGATGTAAACAAAGTCTCTAACAGATTTAAAGGTTTGTAAACTATTTCAAAAAGTAAATTATAACTGCTCCTGTATCCATTAGTATCAATATATATGATTGTTTATTTCGAGGTATATATTTTGTGTGTGTGTTTCTAAATTGTCGTGCGTCCTTTGAACGTATGCTGGTCGCATAACATTAGCTGCTCTAACAGTAGAAATATTGTTATCACAATCCTTCTTCTTTACAGACCTTTCACCCACTTTGTCTTCTTTGTTGTTCTGTACAATTTGTCATCGTACTGTCACGACTTGTTTAGCAGATTCTGGAATACTGCTTTGTGTTACCTTGTTATTGATGTTAGGCTATAATCCAAGTTTGAACGAGTGACTGCATTTTGTGTAAAATTGTTGTATCCGACGATACTACCTATTTTCATCACCATGTAACTCGGTAACAAAAGTAATAATCACCACCAACAGCATAGTCCAATTTTTCTTTTGAATCTGTTGTTGTGTATTGATAGAATTCTACCACAAAGTTTTCATATGTGACGTAATATTGCTTTTTTGTACCTGTGCACCTAAAATACAAATCACATTTGATATAATGCTTTGATTCAATCTAGTAATTCCCTCAGATGTCGTGTCATAACTTGATACAGAAGATGTAAGTCAAGCCAGTAGGTTCATCTTTGTCTCCCGCGAATTAATATCATCAGCTGCCAATGTTCTACAGTACTCTCAGTGCCTGCTCCAGAGTTGTAACGACGTCTGTGACCAGCTCCCATAACAGCAGGTGTAGGCTCCCAAAACCTTGGTGTAACGTTTTATGTTCTTATTGTTCATTATCTCAAGTATCTTTTGTTCCTTTCCCCTTGAGGTACCTCCCGTGATGCTGCTTTGGAATAATTGTAACATTGTTGCAGATCAAATTAAATTGTTCATGTCAATGCTATTGTTGTTTGATTTGAATGCATCGTCATCGGGTAAAGGTATTTTATTTTCAGACAGCAGTTTTCGCATCTGGAAATAAAAATGAATTTTTAAAAAATACTAATATGGCTAATTCTGGTACATTTTTATCTATCAAATTCACTAACGAAATCTTACAACCGTATGTTGCCAGATGCACTGCCCAGTTTAATTTATTGCCAAAATCTCATGTCATACTGTGTTCTGCATCATTTCATATAGTCATTGTTGATAAATTGTAAAGTGTAGCTATACAAAATGTCTAATGCCTTGTATGTAACAAATCTTTTCCATTGTAGTAAATTTGTATTTCGTTAAATGCATTTGCTCTGTTAAAATGTTAAAGTGAATTGATCAGTTTACTGTATTAAATCGAGTTGCGGGACAATGATAATTTGTGCACGTTTAAGTGTTTAAAGCTTAAATCCATCGTAGAAGCAGTTAAATACTAGATTCCCCTCTCCGTAGAAGACGATGTGTCCTGAAGTGAAAACACATTAGACTGGAGTAATCCAATGTTGATATTTCTTTAGCGCCTATAAAAGCAGTATAATGTCTGAGTATTTGAGCAAAGATAGCTAAATCCATGTATCTACGATAGAGTGTTAACTTTTAATAACTAAAATATTGTATGAAATTGTCTTTTGTTACGTAAATACATTGAGTTCTATTTACTTTTCCACATTCACACGTAATTATCTGTTGATTTTTTTTATTCAGATCTGTTTATTTCTTTCAATGTAGCATCAGCCTAATCTCGTTTCTTTACACAATTTTCTTTTCTCTGTTGTATTGGTAATGTTTTGCAACTACTTACTGTGCTTTGCACACACGAAAACTGCATGACTGGACTTCGTCAACAACACTCCATGCTGATTTTGGCATTTTATTTCAGTGGTTTAATTACAATTACTTCTATATGTTAAATGACAATTATGTGAAAGATGAATAGTCCAAATCTGTACATCTTTAACATATAGAAGTAATTGTAATTAAACCACTGAAATAAAATGCCAAAAACGCAAAGTTTGCTTGCTCCTTATTGCTGCTAATTTCGCACTTTTCTTCAGTCGTCTACAGTGGAGAATTGTACTTTTGGTACGTCGTTTATTTTAATGGAATAATATTTTTTTGCTGGTTCCGACTATTAACGATTCATCATATCCTTTTCCTTTCACAAGTCCATACTTTGTACCGTTCATTCTTTGGGTCTTCAAAAATACTTTTAGACATTGTATATGTTATTTTATTTGTCGTATATAAGTAACTATTGTTCGGAAAACATGCTTTCTGTATCCTCTCCGTTTAAGTCTTCCAGTTTGTTAACTACCAGATGACATAAAATTACTTGCTGATTTTCCACGGTAAAGTTATCCCATTCCAAAATACTGATTTCAATTTTAAAGTTTAAACTGTTTCAGCTATTTTGAATGTAGGCGTTACAAAAGAATCAGTTGTCAAATAATCGAATAGACTGAACCATACTTTTGATAGTTCCTCCTAGCGCACTTTAACTAGAGTCATATCTAATGCCGTGTGAGAGAGTGTTACATTTTCTTTAAATTAGTTTTTGTAAAACGTCAAACCCATTGCAATACTTCCACATTCTAGTCTTCAGAGGTCTGTTAAATCTTTCCACACCGAATAATGTTTTGTATGAGTAAGTTGAAAAATATTCAATGGTTTCCTTTTCCAAAATATTATTAACTATTTTTATTGCAAAACTCTTTTCCCTCATCAAACTGCATTTTTTCAGGCTTTCGCTCCTTAAAGATTTCTGAAAGAGTCGTGTATGCCATCTCCATTTTTTGTTTTCGCTTTCACAGCCCAGGCGTATTTCGAGAAAATATATATCACTGTCAAAGATGTATTTGTGTCCGTCGTTGTATTTTTCATATGCTTACATGCCAACAATGTCTGCCTTCCACTGGTCATCCACGCGATTAACATACATTCTTTTGTCGGGAAAACTTTTTCTCGCTTGCTTGTAATATGTAAATATATTATTTATTTAACCATTCGTTCACTTCAGCGTATTTTATCTTCTTTTTGTTTCGTTCAATTTGTTTCTACAATTGACTGATATTTATATAAGCAACTGGACTTTCAGGATTTTAGTAAAGGTGTCTTAAATGCTGTTCTTTTTCGTCCATATAAAACGGTATAAAAACATCTGGAGAATGCATTACGCTAGAAAAATTATCTTTTGGCGTTATAAAGAAACCAAAAGGATATCAATCCACAACAGGAACATTTTTTTTCAGCACTTTGCAACGTTTATTCAATCCTTTCAAATTTATATTAAATTTTGACATTGTACTTGTTGGATCTAAAAAAACAACTTCATATAAAGAGTCACAATGGACTGTTTTAATCCGAACGTTGTTCTCCATATATTCTATCTCCGTTTTGTGCGAACCGATGTAGATTAATCTTGCAAAATCAAGTAGATTTACAAGTTGTATATTTTTCAATATCGAATAGTTAATTTATTCCTGCTTCATATTGCATTGTTTTGATCATCTTAATTTCAAAGCTGCTGTGATCGTCATAACATATAATCTGCAAATCTACATCTTTTTTAAACATTTCAAAATATCTTTTTTTAATGTTTGAAATCGACAAATCAAGCATATTTTTAAAAAAATGTTAATGTGTGTAAAAACTAGCTTTGACTATTACTTTATCCCACTCAAACTTGTAAACAAATACAGGTTATCTCGTTACCGAGAATGCTTCTTTTATGCTAAAATCATGAAGTATGTATATCACTCATAAGGTATTTATATCACTTCTTTAAGAACTATTTAGTTATTTACAGTGTAGCTTTGTGCCATTATTTATGTTGTGAATACATTTTAAAATCATTCTGCGTTCCTCTCAATGCACAATCAAGAAATTGATATGTGGTCCAGGAACTCTAGGGTATTTATAATTTTTCCTGATATTAATTCATTTTTTAAAAATTATTATTGCATGGGCGAAACCCACCGAATAAAATTTTACAATTTTGTGTTATTTTTTGTTTTAGGTCTTCCACGACTGTCTATTTCTGTACTACTTAGTAGTTACTTATCTCTGCTGGTTTTCCTATCTGGGCGGTTCCGATTGCTTCGAACGTTTCGACTAATAATGGTTGTGATTGACTGACACATAAAGTCTCTGCGATAATTTTCCAAAGTATTCTACATGTTCGTGTTGCAGGATGGTGAAATTGATTTAGGTTCAACGACATTTATCGTACAATATCATATACATGTAATTGGTCTAAATTTTTTCGGGTCAATTTGTGAGAGACCAGTAATAATAGTAGAGTATGTGATTGTTTCCACTGCAACATTTCGTTCATTTGATGAATATATCGAGAGATGCTCTTGTCCAATCCTGAATATTTAATATACTTGTGTGACAGAAATAAAATACAGTTGAAGTGGTAATGAAACTAAACAAATAAAAGAGCGTTTTAGATAGACCATTAGCGTCAATTCGTGAAAAAAAAAAACTCTTTGTGTGAATGCATATATTTTAGAAGAAAACAGTCCTTCTCGGTCGTAAGCTAAAGCATTGTGCCTCCTTGAATAAAGAAGATTGGAGTGCTTTAATAGTCCTTTAACATGGTGTATGGATAGGTATAGCGCATGCTTGTTATCAACGATGGCACCGTTAACATTGAGAGCAGCACAGCAATCTTGACGATGACACGAATATCTGATGAAATTTTTGTACTACCGAAATATAAACCAGCGCGATGTGCACGATACCTGATATAAAGAATGTCATTATTTCCATGGTTTGTGATAGATATAAAATAATATCCATTATAAATTCCACATACTACCTTTCTAGGTCTTATAAAATCAAAATACATGAAGACAATGGGGGAAACGTTGACATTATATAAACCGTAAATGAACCCCAGTAATGAAACTCGACACACAGCTGGAGGGGAAAGAATCTGAAAACAAACAGAACATTTACTGGCACTAAGGTTTTATCATCTCTGTGCCCTAAAATTTGGGATTTAGTAATTTTTTTAAATAAAATTTTTGACATAAAAGGTCACGCGATTAACATAAACTCTTTTATAAACAGAAAGGAGTACACATGAAAGGTCAGAATTTGGTAACATGCAATGCCTATAAGTACATTTTCCCAGTCACATAAAACATAAAATCTGATTTCCAGCTTATTATTAATCGATGGTACATTTACAGTGAGTATAATAATGTACAAGATACCAGATATAAGATAAGAAGATACAAGAAATTTTATTTAACGTTGGTGTTCTGGGTAAAATACATAAAATACTAGCTCTGTGCGAGCTATTTTACGGACATGATATAGCAAAACTATTTCATAATTCAACAGACATGTACATAGATATTACATATTTATAGTGAAACAATAAACATATAAACATTACAATGCCAACAGTTAACAGCAGATTAAAAGACAATACAACAGTAAATAACATGCAATTATACAAAGTGTGGGCTTTTTTTAAGTACACACATATATAACACATCACGGAAAGGAGTACACTTAATAATTTAAATATTAAACATCACAATTGTATTGCTAAAAGCATGCACAATGTCAATGATAACAGCAGATTAACAGACAAGAAAACAGTATATAGCATGCATATAAAGGCGTACATTGGATAAGAAGTGTGACATCAGGAGAATGCTAAAAGTTAAAATTGAAGCCTTTAAATCTAAGAAGGTGAGCAATTAAATTAGGTTTTATAGGTGTAGGATCTAAGTCAGATTTTCTCAGTGAAGTCTGTAACCTTAAAGTTGAAATGCCTCTGACCGCTAAATAGAGAGAAATAAAGCACATTTACAGTGCGATCCGGATCATGTCTGAATCAGTCTCCTCAATTCTTTGAAACCAGAGTTTGTTCTCAGTTCATTGGGTAGGCTGTTCCAGTCTCTGGGGAAATTGAGTAACATGCAATGCCTATAAGTACATTTTCCCAGTCACATAAAACATAAAATCTGATTTCCAGCTTATTATTAATCGATGGTACATTTACATACTCGAGTAATTAGGTGTTTTCTTGTGAAGTATATTATATACTTCAATTACCATATATCTTAATCTACTAATGTGTAGAGTAGGCAGGTTTACTTTTCTCAGCAGAGAGTCATATGAGCTATTAACATCATCAAACACCAATCTGAATGTCCTGTACTGTATTGATTTCCATTTTGTGGGAGTTTTATTTGCTACTGAAGGCGCAATAGTTGAAGTTAGACCTAAGAAAGCATTTGTAGATCAGTAGCTTAATATTAGTGTACAAATAGCAGTTGTGACGTTGCAAGACGTTCAATTGTCTTGCCGCTTTTTGATAGATCTTAGATGTTTGGTTGTTATAATTTGGTTGAGAATCAATATCTACTTCAAGGAGTTTCACACAGTCCTCACACGGTATTTCATGGTATTCTATGGTGAGATTGGATAGATTTGTGCATTTTCGCCAAGAACAATGGCTTGGAATTTCTGAGGGTTTGATTGCATCCTATTGGATGTAAACCAATCTGAGTCAGTATCTTGCTCTCATTTGTAGAACAGATATTAAATTATTTGTATCTTTATTGAAGTAAGATATTGTGTTCTCATCAGCGTAATTGTACAGTGTTGTTTGTTTTTCGTGAACTATAAAATGTTGTTTATAAAGATGTTAAATATCAGAGGTCTTAGTATTGAGCATTGCGGCACTCCTTTGGAGGTTATATTCCAGTTATCATATGAGGATCCGGGTTTAACGCGTTGTTTTCGGTTATACAAATGGTTTTCAATTAGTTTGATCGAATTCAGATCAATGGTTTATAGAAATTATTTGTGTGAAGAAAAACTGAATTACAAATAAAAAGCAAATATAAATATCCCGTCAGGCTCAAAGAGAATTTTAAAATATCTATCTATCTATCTATCAATCTATCTATCTATCTATCTATCTATCTATCTATCTATCTATCTATCTATCTATCTATCTATCTATCTGTGCGTATAGCTAGCTGTGTGTTGAATTCCACTTGCATGGAGGGTTAGATCTCATGCACCTGAGTACTTTCCTTCGACCTTGTTTATCATTTTCTTGGATGGCGCATGCCAGGGTGGATTGGGGCGCTGATACATGAGAGTTAGGCGATAGGTGTCGTTGCTCGCGGCACGGGTTCGACTCCTGCTTGGAATGAATAATAACTCCGTAGCCTGTTTGATTAAATAAGTGACAGTTGAAATAAACGTATTTCATATAATCATGTATCCATACATACTATGTGGGATCCAGTGATAAGCAGTTCCCTCGCTTTTTTGTGTGTGGGTGTAAATAACTGATAATAATATAATTTGCAAACTTTGCATTTCTAAATATAAATCCAATGGGTTTGTGAGCATGGCTGGGAGTTGAATATCGCTTGCATGGCGGGTGAATTCTCGCGCATCTCAATTTCCATCGACCTTGTACCTTTCTTTGGGGAAGAGAGTATAGCCAGGTAGATTGGAGCGCTGGTGCATGAGGGCAATGCTGTATGTGCCGTTGCTCACGGGAAGGAGTTATATATATATATATATATATATATATATATATATATATATATATATATATATATATATATATATATATATATATATATATATATAAAGAAGTATGATAGTACCAAGTCATGTAAGCTGGGTTCCTGTCACCACTATTCTATCTCTCAGAATTGTTGATGATCCGACGAACAAAATATCATTTCTTCCCACTGAGGGTATTCCACGCTAGTTGAATAATTATTTTGACATTTTCTTGAATAAAACATGGCAGGAGTCAAGTAGCATTCTAGTGTCACGTAATTATGAGCTAAATGTTTGCCCAAACAGAATAACCAAATCTGAAGAACTAAAAAAAAAAAAAAAAAAAACATATAAAAAAAAACAGATGTACTTTTTGTATATGAAGCTTTGGGTAATCCAAGGGATGTTGATGTAGGAGAAACCATTTCACAAAGTAACGCTTCATAATGAATCAAGGTAAAACCTCTAGTAATGTTAGACATAAATCCCGATATGTTATATTTAGTCATAACTTGTGTGTTTAAACATACGTATACATTACACACGGCAAAACACCTTTGTTCTAATATCACCATTTTAATCTTTTAGGAATTTAAATTAAAAAGAAAAATCAACTTGAAGCTTAATTAATCAGCCGGGACTAAGTTTATCACTCTCTAAGTCTTTGAGTTGTAAATGAATCAGAAAAAAATATTGTAACAACATATGTTGAAAATCTGAGACAATGCTGCTTGTCTCTGCTTTATTCTTTGCAGCTGTTATGTTCCCTCTGCCATTAAACCTACCCTGTTACACAAACATGCATCTCATTTCCTTCCCACAGGGGATGGATCTGAACTTCATGACAGTTGTTCACATCTACAAGTTATCCCAATCATTTTCCAAGCTCGACGTCTCAATTTAAAAGCTAGGAAGTTGCTCAGCATTGCGCATGCACGCAAGCGGTCACAAGGATGTAACACGCTCAGGCGGTGAAGTTTTCTTTGACAAGCGTAGATCAGTTCGTATCATTTTGCGTCCAGTTGGAAAGGTTTTAACTATTCTGAGAATTTTCAAGGCGTTCGATGTTCCAGTGATTATTTTTATATCTTGAAGTGAATAAAGACAAAATACCTATTTAAAAGGAACCAATGCGTGTAAGAAATAAAATTTTTTAAAAAACTACGTCATTAACACGTCTTCGTTCCACAATCAAACTGACTTTACCCACATTATATTAGTGTTGATAATTTTGAAGAAGTCTCTTATGACAGTCATATACAGTCAGTGTTCTGTCAGGTTTTCAATACTGTTATTGATAATGTTGTGTGCACCATACAGTTTCATAAGCTTTCAGATAATACCCAAAGAGATTAGGGTCTCTTGATCTTAATCACTGTCGGTATCTTTGATGTTTAAATTGTTGTTTTTTTTTGTTTTTATTCCTCGCGGTCCCAGAAAGTCCGTACATCAAAATCAATAAACTTTGATATAGCACTTCAATTTTGGGAAATATAACAGATCTTAATTTCTCCAAGGTCCCACTGCAGGCTCGGGGATATAAAATAGGCCCGACGCGCCCTCCTGCGTGTCGTATGAGGCGACTAATTAACTGAGGCAACATGTTTGCCTGGGATGTGTCACGTGATGATGATCAAGCTGAGAAGGTGTGGGAAGCTTTACAATATTGTAAGTTAAATAAAAATGTGTACTTTGTATTTTAAGGCTTTTACCCTTTTGGGGATTTGTTTTGTATGCCTTTCTTGAGATACCTAGACTTTCTTGGCACTGTACACCCAGGATTATGCTGATGTGAAGTTAAACCCTATACATACATACATACATGCATGCATGCATGCATGCATGCATACATACATACATACATACATACATACATACATACATACATACATACATACATACATACATACATACATACATACATACATACATACATACATACATACATTTGATTTCCTAAGGACAAATAAGATGGTACATGGGTATTAATACAAGGAGATATTGACTAGTCGTCTGTACATACAGACAGTCTCTCTTTGCCTTTTTATATCTCTTCCTTGAATGATTCGTTTGAGAATGTATCTACATTAAAACAACAATATCAACTTAAAGCTCAACTGTGCTCTTAAAGGCAATATAATAAACATAATTTGAAAGCTTTGGTCGAGGGAATATTAAGCAATATCAATATTTCAACATATAATATCTTGTATTTATTTAGTTGTCTTTCTTTGTTGTTTTTTTTTTTTTTTTAGCCACCTGTTTTGAACTAGTGTGTCTAACGAAGTAAGTAATACTACCTAGTTGTATTATCAAGGTATTCCGTGGTTAGTGATTTCACCGTATAACCTACCCATTCCCATCGGTCTTTCTTCTATTTTTTTCCCTATTTTCATCCTTCATTTATATAGGGGAAATAATGAATATTTATCTGGATAACTTTGTCCTTATTCTTATGGTTTTCTTCCTAATTTTGTATTTGACAATTTTTAATCATTATTAAAAACTTTTTTTGTGATGCTTCCATCGTGTAATATACAACATCACTGACCCTATTATGAGAGGGCTCCATGTATTGTTTAGAGAACTTATATCCCATCTACATCATGTTTAGATGATCGTTTGGTTTGGTACTTTTACAGCATAGCAACACACGAAGTCATTTAGTGCCGAGGCGAATCGAGTAAAGTGTTTTGATTATAAACGCACCACTGTAGCCGAGCCGGGCTGATGTGATGGTAAGATTCGAATCCGCACATTTTTGGTCGTGAGTCTGACATGCTAACCAACGAGTCATCGTGGCTCTTATGTTTAGACGAAGGCAATATAAATCAATAGTTACTGTGAGGTAGAGACATGTTCACATCGCCGTATAATTTATGTCAAGTACGTCCATACGAGAGCACTCAAATGATTTACATGTTGCATAAAACAAGAGATGTGCTTATGATGTAATTCATTATTCGATTAAAAAAAGCAATAATGATTTTTTATTGCACTTGAACATATTTCAACATGATAGCTGAAAATCTATAGAAATACTTTAAAAGAAAAATGATTCATTTAAATATGCGCTCTCTTCCAGACGAAAATTCAGCAGTGTTGTACCGTGCAATTTTTTTTTTACAATTTAAACAATATACGTAACAGCTTGGTGAATACCGTATGTACTCAATTATAAGTAAAGTCTAACTGAAGAAAACATAGACCCTGATCTGCCGTCACATAATGCACCGGCAGATCAGGGTCTATGTTGCTGTTCTACTGATTTCTCCTAACAACATGCACCGACGGCAGATTGGGTCTGTGTAGTTTGCAGTTGGACTTGACTTATAAGCTAGTATAGACGGTAATGTTAGAGCTTTAACAGCAATATTGGAAATTACACCAGAACAAAACACAAGTTTGATCCATAGGGACACTCTTTTGACATTGGAACAATGGATCGTTTTAGAGTGCGAATTGGTGAATATATGTCAATGGGAATTAATAAAATTCGAAACTTCTATCGATTGACATTAGCAATGGAAGATGATCCCTTTCAAAGCAAATTAAAACCTAAAAAAGGATATTGTACGTTTGCATTATTAACGATATTGGAAAGGGTAGCAATCAGTATAATACATGATTGATGACTGCAAATGTAGCACATAATAACAAATATCATCATCACGTACGGGTGAAATAATCAAGAATGTCTTTCCTTTTGTCTTTCATTTTCCTTGTTTTGAAAGTGAATAGGAATAAGATAAACTAGAGAAAGTAACGAGTAAGGTTATTGTAAACACTGAATTCAGCTTTGAAGTATCTCTTCTATTCAGAACACACAATATATTTATGATAGTATATTTAATTATTGACAAATTTATAAAATGGTCTGCCAGAAAGTATGCGAACTAGAATACAGCTAAATATATCTATACAATCTTATCGTTTTCTTAATGCAAAATTACAGTTAGTTGTACCATTTGTATTAATGATACATCTGACAAAGATACGAGAACTATGAAAGCTCTTTATAATGTATGTGCATTTATAATTCGTTCAGCTCAGCATCGCGAATGATATCCGCGTCTGTAGTTAACCGAATTTGAAGAGACCGAATTCTTTACCAATTTCTTATTAATTGATGTATGATCAAGCGTAAGGTGAGGAGAATGTTTATATAAAAGTGAGGCATTTTGATTTTCAATTTGTCTATCTTCTTTTTCTCCTTGAATAAATTTCACATATAAACAGAAAGAAAAAAAATATTTCGTCTCTTCGAACGCCAAAAGAATTAGGGCAATCGATTTTACTTTTTGAGTTAAACCCGCCGAAAAAAAAAAAAAAAAAAATAATAATAATAAAAAAATACTGCCTTAACAATAAACGTGTGTCGTCTGTACTTTTGGACTTTACCATGCACATGAGTTGGATGTGTCTAAAGAAAACAGTTTATTCTGTGCTAAGCAGTGAATTACTGGATTTTCTAAGTAAAATAATATTGATATTTCACTGTAGTGAAAAAATAACTATTTTTTCACTACAGGAACTACTTTAAAATGGCGTCTCGTCAATTTCACTTCGGTTTAACTTTTTTAATATTTTCTTGCGCGCTAATAAAAAAAAACAATTATACATTGATGAATTACTTGTGGTTGTTTTCTTATTAATAATTCCTGTCTGTTATCCTTGAAATTTGTAGTTTGTTATTCTGGAAATATCAGTTAAGTTTTATCAATCTGATGTGGAACTAATTTTGTGCGCAGGTACAAATAGCACAGCAGAACATGTACGGTAAACAGCTGACATTACCGTAAGAACTCTGCTAATTTACTGTGTCACAAACTTTAGGTAGCTAACGTATGTGAGCATAAAATAAAAAGAATATTTGCTTGAAACGAGTGAATAACGGATATATTTCATCTCGTGGGTGAAAAACTCTAGTATTTTCACTGCCTTCGCCACTCGTGAAAATACTGAGTTTTTCACCCACTCGATGAAATATATCCGTTATTCACTCGTTTCAAGCAAATATCCTCTATATAATCGTGCAGTCGATACCTGTTCATGTAATAAATTAAAAAGAAGTGTAAGTTGTTGGCATGTAATGAAAAGAAGTCTGATCTGATCAGGGTTTTACTGAGCCTTCTTCTCAACCAGATCTTTTAGAGACGAAAAGAATAATTAATCCAACTTTGAATTAAGAAATCGAATTAAGCATCAATATTGATTTTCACATTTTAAAACTGAGTCAATTTGATAGACAGAGCTTATTTGAAATCTAGATTGGTGCTGAAGATTTACCGCTGAAATGAGTCATAACTGACATAGCAGTGCACACAAAAGCAACATTTCTTAACTGCTTGACACGTATATACGCACTGAATAAGATTGTCGTTATTTGTGAATTATGTTTACACGAGTGAAGTTATACCTGTCTCTTCTGTTCGTATCGTATATATCTTTTACATTCTTATGTAGATATATTGACCTGAACTACAAGTGTCAGTATTTTTAAAACTCCATGAATCCAAAATCTAAACAAAATAAATTCTCATATCTACCACACTGGTTCAGCTATATTATAGGTGAACCAACAATAACCCAACGTGTCTTCTACTTTAAAATCACATTTTGTAGTTTTCTTAAAAAAACTACCGAGTCGTGACAGCAGCGTTTGATCACATTCATCCCTCGTAGCTTGGTTTTGTAGGGGCGGGGGTGTATAGTAATTTTTGTCAAATTTAAAAGAGAGCTTGCAGGACAGAGAACCAATTTATTGCACAAAAATAAGAGGGCAATAACGACAAATCCTCTCATTTATTTTAACACACACATAGATTTTAACTGTATAAAGTAAATAATAAGTGATGAAGCATTCGTTAAAATTTTACAAGGGCACGTCGAATATATTGCATTAGACTTCAGAGAGAGAATTTTCGAAGCTTTATCTCTTAATTGATTCGATAAATTACTCGTCGTTTCAGCTCCTCCATATAACTACTGTCCTCTCTCTATCATTAATTCAATATATAGTATTCTCCACCCGATTTTAAAAACGAAAAGCAATAGTGTTCGCCTACCCTCCCGGCACTTTGTACCCTGCCCCCCCCCCCCGACCGATTTTAGAAACGAAAAGCATCAATGATATAAAAAATGTACAAAACTGACTAATTTCATTCATTAACTTCTAACCTGACTGTCGACAGGGGATCCCTAACACTGTCATCTTGTTCGCGTTTCAAACCAAACGGAAGTTTTCAGGGTAAACAACGAATCTGCTTGCTGTCCTTTTCCAGTTCTTGTAAAAGTCCATTTTCAGAGATACATAGAAGGTAAAACCTGTGTCGTCTGCATCCTGTATTTTCAATGTCCAGCTTTAATATTTCTCAAAAAAATCAAAAAAAAAAAAAAAAAAAAAATGGGGGGGGGGGGGCAAGCGCTGTAACTCTTATGTACATGGGTTCAAAAGGATGTAACCCGCAAAGACACAGAAAATTATTGAATTATGCGGCACTTATCGCAGACGATGAACAAAATCACTCCTGTTGTCTGAAAAAATAGACTCGCCCACGGAAATATTGAGGCGTGTTAGTCAAGACACTCCCGTTTGGTTAGAAATGCTAACAAGATGACAGTGTTAGAGATCCCTTAGCGACAATCGGGTTAGAAATTATACATTGATGAATGAAATGACTAAGTGTTGTGCATTTTTTTATATCCTTGATGCTTTTCGTTTTCAAAATGGGGTGGGGGGTACAAACAAACGAGACGGTAAGCTAATGGTAGTGTTACCGACAGCATCTATTACGTCTTGCTGATGGAAATTATATTTTGCTACGGTCAACCATCTAATTCCGTTTACATTATTTTTTTTGTGCAGTCTTGTTGGACAGAGATAGAATATGCATCTTATTCGACTAATATTATTTCTTTGGAACTGTACTATCGTTCAGACTGAGCGAGGCCTTTGTCTCTGATGCTCCGACCGACGGAAAATATAACTGTAATTTAGCAGCGACAGTTCACGTATATGCTCTGGTCTGATTCCGAAACCAGCATTAATAAAAATAAGCTGAATTGGAAGTCTCTTCCTATTGCAGGGATAGCCTGTATACTTTTCCTCCCTATTTCATAAAAAAATGGTATTATAAAGCAGATAGTATGTTCCCTTGAAGTTGTGACGATGCAACTAGATCTAGTATACGGGCTCATTTTTTAACAATAGTGGGTAATGAGACCCATCCTGTCTCTAAAAAGCGTTATGTTCAACAGCAGTGAGGTCAGTGTCAGGTTTGAAAAAGGCAGCCGCTTCTGCATTCAGTCCGGAAGAATAATATGGAGCTAGGCAGACGAAGACAGACACCATGTAACAGGGCAGAAATCAGCATGCTTCCTGCACCGTTAGCATGTTCATTTTGACCAACGAAAAATTTGGCTAAAATAACAAAAAAATGGCAACAGTTGAGTTAAAAGTTAACTTGGTAATACTGAAGTTACGAACATGAGGCACCCAAAACAAGACGCAGTCTAATGTTTAGACAGGATATTTTACTTTTTAAATAAAAGCGTATGCTATATCATGCATGGCAAATCTAATAAGAAAGCTGTCGTCAGAATCTGAGAGCAAATGAAGCCAACATTTTATGATAAATGTTCCACTACACTCCTTCGTAACCTTTCAAACATGAAAAAGAGAACAAATGTAATGTCTTCAGTATTTACTTATCGAATTATTTCACGATTCAATGTTATTATTTTAGTTTGTAAAGGTGTGCATTTTTGATTTATTTCCTGTTTATTTTTCTGCCAATTTATTTGCCAGAAGGCAGAAAACAGCAAAACATGGCCAAGCATGTTTTGGCTTTTGGCATATGGCAAATAGTAGCTAAGACTGTAATATATTGTTTAGCAGTTTATTTATGTTTATTTGAAAAGAAATGCATACAATTTCTAATTTAATTTTTGTTCGACGCTCACATTTTTGTTCTATATTAATTTATTTACACCTTTATTAGCCAGAAGTTTGAATTTGGTTCCCTTGCTTGAGACATTGCGTTAATACTTTATTGCGGCTTAGAAGTCTGATTAATGCACATTTTGCGGTCATTTAAATGCAATTAATCTAATATTTCTTATTTTAAATGTTTTACCTTTACAATTTTCTTTAAACTTCCACTTTGTTTCGTACCTCGTCTTTCCAAACTCAGTGAGGCTTCGTGAGACAAGGAATATGGTTATAAAATTCATTAATAAGACCTTAGCCTATTTCTGTCACACTTTGATACAAAAACACAGATTAAACAAATAGATTCCTAGTCGTCACGCTAACATTACTCTAACGGTACAATGTGCAATTGTATATAATGATTGGTTTTGCCGCGGTCACCCATACAGCTGCAACAATAGAAAAATGAGGTTTTATTGTCCTATGAGTTTTACTTCTGTATTTTTTTTAATGACATTTGAACAACTACTTAAATCTGATTCAAATGAAATAAAAGAACTCCTCACTATTTATGAACGACTGTTTCTGTCATATCTGAGACGACTGAAAAATGGAATACGTTTCAAGGCAAAAGGTCAGTGTTAGTACAAATGGTAGACACGTTTTGCTATAAGCAGGAATAACAGTATTTCTAAATTATTATATCCGATAGTTCAATAAGAAATACATTGGTGTATGCTTATTTCCATAATCAATGTATCATAAACCATCTTGAGTTCGCGAAACACGTAGTTAATGCCATATTTTACAAAAACGTTTCCATTCATGTTGATTACTTACCACTTTTTATTCGTCGTAAAGGGATATTGGTATTTGATATCTCACTGGCCCATGGTTGAAAGTATATCTTTTGTTTGTGCTAGGATTCTATATCTCGAATCAGAATCACTGCAAACTCAGACAAATGAAAGGTTTAAAGGTATTATTTGATCGCAACGATATCCTAGTCCATATTTATCAAAATAAGTCGCAAAATAATTATTTAAAAAAGCTCTGGGACTAGTCACTTGTACTTCACTGTAACGATATTCTAGTGTAAATGTATCAAAATAGATCGCAACAAAATAATTTGATGCCTGTATAAAAAAATAAAAATAAAAAAATAGGTGTTCCGAGAATGTTTGTCTTTATTCTAACATTATCTGTCGGATTGTGGCTGGTATGATTTCTGCTTTCTCAAATCAAGTATTTAATCGGTGTAATTGTTCTGCTTTCTATAAGGATATCTGAAGGTTCAATACACGTATCTTATATTTTATTACTTAGAAGATAATTCCAAAATCTAAAAGGAATAACATAAAGGGAAATACTTATTTTGGGTATAAAAACTACTTTTTGCATGCATATATGCTTCGAATTTGTTTTTAAAGGAAACACCAGATTATTTTAATTATTGGTGGTTGGGGTGATGAGAAAGAAAATTTAGATAGTTGATTAAATTGCTTGCCACTAGATAGATGGTTGGCAAATCTGATGTATTTAGATGAACAGATTCTTCATCATTGTATTTTCCTCACGTCGGCAAATGTCAGTTTGTTTTTTCCATAGAAGTCGAGAGGCATTTGTGCACTGAGAAGGTACCGTCTCAAAAGCACTCACATAATATTCTGAATTGAAAATCAATACAAAACCGTATGATCAGCAGGAACATGAGTTCCTTTCCTGGTTAAATAAAGGGATTCCACAGCTTAGGAAGCCAGTCGACTTCTGTTCCAATTGTAACTTTAGATGCATATCAAATCAAGTAATTTAAGTTAATCGTTGTAAGACGTGCAGCGCATCATAAAATGAGTTATTGAATGATGAATGTACATGTAACGGTTTCTCTAACACCTTAATCAATATATCTTCATCGGAGCCTTGTTGTTCTTGTTTCCAAGTGTGGACTAACAATCATACGTCAGGAATATAAGGAAGGAACTGTAGGAAACTTAAAGACTTACTGGTTGATATTCATAAAATCATGGCGGATTTGTTTTTACTGTAAACTTATTTAGTTGCCTAATATCCGTTAATATCGCACTGAACACGAGTTATTACAACTCAGTGATGACCTTTCCCTAGTAGCACAGCAATGCTTTCTAAAATGAAAAGTGGAGAAATTAAAATTAAATTCTAAACGCAAAGAACAAGTGAAAACTTTTCTTCCAGAATAAACGTAAATCTGCCACTTTAGCTATTCGAAAAATCAATGAAATCATTAGATGATACTAAGGTTATTACAAGCAATACTTAGGAACTTGCCAAATCGGAACCATAGATACTTCGTATTCTTTCAAAATCGGAACGAAATTGCATGCACATAATATGTATGTAGCTAATGAATTTATGTTTGCCTTCAGGAATTATATTATTTTCTTGTCTTGAATGTACGCTGGGGTCCAACGACAGATCGAGATGGAAGTTTCCATTGCATATCGATCGATTAAATATAGAACGTTAACGTGGGATATGAGGAGAAATATGACACTCTCAAAGCTTACCAACACACACACACACACACACACACACACACAAGAACCGTTTTGGTGGTTGGGAAATGTTTCTTTGATTTGTCGGCCCACCTGGCTTGCAGATACACTTAAGATGAGACAGACAGACAGATAGAGACAGACAAACAGAGACAGACATACAGACATAATTCCCTAATGTACAGCTGGTGGACGAATCAACAGTCTTGATGATTAAGTTTTCAAAAAGTCAAGATGCGAGGGCAAGTCTAGATGACATGAACTTTAATATAAGAGTTCATTTGGGTTTGCATTGTATAACAACATGCGACTTAAATGTTTATTTTTCTACATGGAATAATTCATGATTAAGGTATGAGTGGGATCATTTCATGATCTCGTCTAGTCTATTCTATGTTGCCTAATGTATAGATTGAATAAGTGTTTCTTGAAGTCACAATACATTCAGAATCAAAACAAATTCTTGTTTCGGGCTCGCACCAAAAATTAATTTTAGTTAACCTGGCCATAAGGCCAAGTGAGAGTATGTGAGAGTATGGTATGGTTCTGCGTCGGTCGTGAATACTGCGTTGTACGTCCGCTACTCGAAATTTACTTTTTTTGAATTCTTTAAACACACACACACACACACACACACACACACACACAGAGCCATTTCAATCAAATTTGGCAGAGGGCATTCTTGTATAAAGGCCTTACAGTTTTATACATGTGATGCCGATCCGCATTTTAATATGATTGCCATTTTTAGAAAAAGCAACAAGAAAGCAAAACAAATTTCAACGAACTCTTCTCTAAAACCGCTCAATAGAATTTGACCGAATTTAACAGGACGCATCCTGTCATAAATGGTTTCAATAGTGTTCAAATGATGTTGATCTACAATTCTTCTAAAAATATGATTAACAGAATTTAGCCCACTTTTAATTTAAGCATCCTGGCATAAAGCATTTTAATTGTATAATATTGCCAATGTCTGCGTTACTAAAAATAGAGAAGTATTTATCTTCCAAAATTGTTCAGCAGAATGTGGCCAAATGTGACGGACAAACATCCTGGATTAGGGGGATTTTAGATGTTTACAAGTGATACAGGTTCGCCATTCAATATGCTGAAAACAGAAAAACTTTCAAAACACTTCTCTTCAAAACCCGTTTATCAAAATCTGATCAAATTTGCCAAATCATCTTCTTATAAAGGCTTTTCTAGTTTGTACAAACGATGCGGATTCCCCCGTACAGTATAAAAACCTTGATGCGGATTCCCCCATACAGTATAAAAGCCGTTGATAAAACTTGAATTAAAGCCCATTAATGTCTTCTCAAATTCCTTTCAACATCATGTGACCAAATTATTTTTAGAGAAGGCATACTGCTTTTCAAGTTCTGTACAATTGATGCCAACCTTGTCTAATATGGCTTCCGTTACTAATAATAGAAAAACCTTCAGATAACTTAGTTTCAAAAACAAATAAAAACAATTTGAGAAAAATTAGATAGAGAACATTCTGGAATGAAGGCCTTAAAAAATGTTGTACAAATAATAATACGAATAGGCGAAGTAACCACCGTTACAACAAATGAAATGAAATAAAATAAAATAAACGGCGACAGATGATAAAAACTGCTGAACATAATTAGAACAAATTTGCCCAAAAATCATCATGGCATAAAAGGCTTTGATTTCTGTGTTACCAGTGATATTGATCCGCCATCCAGTATGGTGTCATTACTAAAATTATAAAAAAAAACAACCTTTTAACGACACCTCTCCTCAAAAACCGCCCAATAAAATTTGAGCAAATTTGACCAGAAGTATTCTGATATAAAGGCATTTTTAGAGAATACAAATGACGCATATCCACCACCATTAATAAGAATAGAAAGAAAACTTTTAAATGACTTCTGCCTAAAATTCCCTCCACAAAAGAAAGCATACTGGTATGTGGACTTTTATATAAATAGCGCTTATCAGCTTTAAAATATGACTGAAAATAGAAATCCTTAGAACACAACAAGGCAGCCGACCCTGGTTGGCTGGGCGGGTATCAAACTCGCGATACTTGGATTACGAGTCCCACGCTCTAGCAACTGAGCTACCACGGATCCAAACACTGTCGTCGGTACCTTTGTTGTTCTTGAAAAAGTATTAGCAAACGTTCATTTTGCACATGTTCAACCTCGCACATTTTTCATCACACACAAGATTAAATGTATTACAATTTTTGTAGGATATACATAATTTTAGGATATTGCTACTTCACAGGCTTTCCTAGCGAAACATATATATGGCTCTTTACTTGTTCATAGGGTGTAAGTTCCAATAATAATAATGATAATAAAGCAGAGGAGTTCATGTAAGTGCCAGAATACTGACAACTGACGTCGTTTTAAACATTCTAATAACTGTGTTCATAGGACATTATTTAATCATGTACAAAATAATTGTCGTTAGAATGATATATATTGAATTTGCAATGTCCGATAAAGGCTATCCCGTCAAATACCTAATACGTGTCATCTGTGATAAAGGCTATCCCGTGAAACACCGTACGCGTGCCATTTGCGATAAAAGGTATCACTTATAACACCTAACACGTGACATCTGCGCAATCCATCTATTTGTAAAAGTGATCAGTTTTCCTGATCCAAAGGACATAAAGAAAGCGAGATAATCACTAATATTTCATTTCACACTTTAGAAACGAGTCACTGCTGATATTCTATTATCGATCTTAGATAAGCCAATCTTTTAATTATTTGACTGTTATATCGAGGCAGAATATGAGATCATCGTAATCAGTACGTTACCTTTATCACAATAGCAAAACAATTCTTTGATTAACTTACAGTTTCAATCTAATGTTCGATTGTATCACAGAAATTAAATGTTGATCTTACGCTATAAATTCTGAAAGCCGGATCAAGCAGAACTAAACAAAAGCTCACTTTTAATATCTATATTCTATTTTGCTGCTGCTATTACTACTATGAAATAAATAAATAAATATCATCACATTTTTCTTTTAAAAAACAAGCAACAAAAAATACATCGTGTTGTTAATTATCATTTCATTTCTCTTCAAATTCATCCCCATCTTTTTAATTTTTGTTGTTGCATATTTTAAAGTCTTTTTGCAATAGATTTGTTGAAACATGTTAAACGTCATTCTCAGATATGCAATTGAACCTCGTCTATTATACACTGTTCTTTAGCTGAATATAATTCATCCAGAAATTCTTAATTGGTCTTTGTTTGTAATGATCGGAGTGTAAATATTTATCGGATCAGAAATAATTCTGCGGATGCTGGCAAAGAAAATTGATAGATCCTCATGCAGAATAACATAATTGCGGCCTTTTTCCCCACTATACGACTGATTGGATACCATGTTCGGATTATTCAATTGTGAAGGCCTCTGTAGTTGGTAAAAGTATAAAGTAGCCGAGCAAGGCCGATCAGACGTGATTGGGAGAGATTGATATAGTATCGCTTGTTCGTTGGAATTTAGTACATGTAATCCTACATGACTTTTAAATAAACTATTCCGTTGCAACAAAGCCAGTCCAGGAATATGCAGATACACAAAAAATGAGGTATTTTTCAAAGCCAAATTGTAACTGGTGTTACAGGTTTCTGCAATCAAAGAGTAATACAAATGCACCAACTAACACACTCTAAAATACAATTGTGAATCGTCGTTTGACGTGTAGTGCTTGTATGTGATGAGTTAACTTCTTTCAGTTCAATTTAAATATTTAACTTTGACAATACAATGGATCTATAATATTCAAAGAGCTTAAATGTCATGGTTATTTGGTCTAAGATGGGATGATGGATACGTGATGTTCTAAACCTATCAATCATTGTTAACACTGGATTTCTAATACAAACATATGCATGAACCTATTTCAACTCCAAAACTGTATCACACATTGAATACTCAAGTTGTACAAAATCATCGTTGCCTGGGCATCTTACTTTGTAAAATAATAGCATTTGGCCTTGTGAAATTATAAAAAGCACTTGTCGAAATGTATATATAATGCAGCTAATAGAAATAACTGATTTATTCGGAGGTAAAATGATAAAACTTTAATTAGAAATAGTTTTATGATGCTAATAACTGAACATCAGACCATATTTGATTATTCGCTATGTTATCACAAAAAATGAGATACATATATTTAAAAAAATACTTTGGAAATGATTATATGAAACAGATCGGTTCCGATTTAATGCATCAATTCCAGTAGACCATACGAAATTCTGATCATTTATTACACCTTCGTCTGAGAAGATCAAAGAAATATCTGCTGGTCATGGAACATTTTTTAAGGTAATCTATCAGTGATATTTTGACAACACAAGGCAGGCATTGGGTCAATATATTTTCAGCAACAATAACTAGTTTTGCAAATTCGGGGGAGGGAGGGGGGTGCCATCTCGTCATGATTACAAACCGTACATGTTTCCTCTTAATCCGAGTAGACATTTTTCTGAAAGCAAATATTTATTTGTTGGCCTTATTTTACCTTTATTTATGATACTGTTAAACATACAATTTAGTTTATAGTAGTAGGCCAGCTCAATTCATGCAGTTCATCAATATTTTTATATTCTCATCCTTTCCGTGTAAAAGCGTTTAGTCATAAGGTAGGCCTATTAAAAGTTCTGATCAAATCTAAAATAAAGTTATACAAACTTTCTATAAAGACAATGAAAAAGCAACATAAACATATGAAACACAAAATATATTAGGCACAGCTTTTCGTTTCTGATGTATTACTCACTGCAGCAGGACGTCACAGACACGGACTATTCACAATAACGCGTCTTTCTGATACAATCGACTAATAATGAATTGTTAAAAGGCTTTGAAAATACCTAAACATCAGTTGGAAACAATGATACAAAATAATATAATTGCATAAAACTTGAGAAACAAACTGTACGAATTTTTAAGATACTAACCTGTTAGAACAAAGCTAGTCTAAATATGTGTCAACCACTCTACTTATGAATAGGTTAAAAATTTGGCTTATAATGATACGGCCATTACTTTTTACTGGTTGTTGTCATCAATATTTAAAGATCATATAGTGTCCGTCAGCGTCAGTAATCATTTTGTGGCTTTTTTTTATTAAGGTAGCGAAAGTTCTGTTATATTTCCTTTTCTTCCAATAATAATTTTTTGTTAAAAAATGTTGCGTACTATCCAACGTGAAATTAACTGCTTATCAATATCCTTTCATTTAGTTATGCCCCATCTTTTACTAATTCATACCCACATATAATTAAAATTGGAATGCAATATTTCTGCCAACAACGATTGTTATAGTTTCACCATTGAACATACACCGAAAATATATATGCAAAGTAATTTGGACTGTCTCTTTATATTTACTTCTACTTTTATGATTAAAACGAGCAAACAATATTTACCATTCTTTAAATGTGTTGACTTTGGTATACTGAAAGAGCTTAAACTGTCATCAAATATCAATCCCACACGTCCGTGACTGAATTATTGTGAATGTATTGTGTCGTAAACTATAGGAGGAGTGTGATTTCTGTAATATTATTCTATAGTTACGTATCTGTATTATTCTATAGTTACGTATCTGTATTATTCTATAGTTACGTATCTGTATTATTCTATAGTTACGTATATGTATTATTCTATAGTTACGTATATGTATTATTCTATAGTTACGTATATGTATTATTCTATAGTTACGAATATGTATTATTCTATAGTTACGTATATGTATTATTCTAAAGTTACGTATATGTATTATTCTATAGTTACGTATATGCATTATTCTATAGTTACGTATCTGTATTATTCTATAGAGTTACGTTTATGTATTATTCTATAGTTACGTATATGCATGTAATAAATATGTACTCACTTATCACAACATCCAAACTAAAGAAAGAATTGTGTACATACACTGTAATACTTTTATTAAAAGCAATGTTCAAGAACTCATTTTGTTTGAAGTTAACACGAAGCATTACAATATGGCTGTATATTTTCATAATAAAAATACATTTTTATATGCTAGGATAATGCAGCTGAATTGTTATTAAGATTCAAGCTGGAAAAAAGTTTGCAACAGTATATTCTAAGCAACATTTTGAAGTTAATATCTGGTAAATTGAACATATATTGTTAAGACATTCTAAATTGGTTATGTAGGAAAGAGACTAGATTCATTTACGTGTATAGAGATATTAAAATCAAACGATTGATACACAACTTCATATGAACGACGGTGGAATATAATAATTTAATAAAATGTCAATGCAGAAGTGAAGTAATCATTTTATCGGAATAACTTAATTATTATATACTGGAAAAGTTTATTAACTTTAAGATTATCTGCCAAAATTATGTGACATATTGGAGCCACAACTTTACGACAACATGGACACTACAAAATCCTGGAAAAAAAGCTGCTATATGTATTTATGGTGCCTCTGAGGAGAAGTAAAATGCTACTTGATCAAAAAAATTTAAAAAAAACTTTAATTTACGCTTATGAAAACAATGGATTCGAGTTAACTGATGCTTTCCTTTGTCAAATACTTCATCAACAGAATGTGTTTGCTTTTCCAGTCATAATAGTCATAATACTCGCAAAGTCTATTAAATGTTATTAATACATGTATGTCCTAGTCAATGTTGACTTGGGGGAGGGGGATTAGAAACCGACCATTTAATTTTTTGGGGGAGGAAGGGGTATAGAAGGACCTGGGATCTTCTTTCGAACCAGGATATTTTGTTTTCTTGTAACTCAAGATAATGTTTTCCACTAATATAATGGATATAATTATATAATTAGTTCTTTTTTTTACAAACGAGAAATGAATATTGTTTTACTGTTTCTTTAAATTTAAAGCCCCTCCCAGCCCCCCGAAAATTTTAATGGTCATTTCCTAAGTTCTGGATTGAATTTTCAATACCCGTTCTGCAGGCTCTATTAAGCCGTTTCAAAGACTATGATATATACAATAACTAAAAGGAATAATGCAATCATACTTACAGTTAAACAGTCAAAAAATATGTCAGCTCTGTATAAGTATGAACAAATCATGTTTGGACAATGATATACAGTATGTGTCTGACATTATCTTGCAAACACAGTCTAAGTGACTTAATATTCGATAAAAAAAAAATTATAATTGTCAACAATATTTAGTTTTGCTTCCTGCACAGGCCTAGATAAAAGTTAGGCTATACTGCAGAGGTCTAGATAACAGTTAGGCTATCCTGCAGAGGTCTATATAACAGTTAGGCTATCCCGCAAAGGTCTAGACAGTTAGGCTATCCCGCAAAGGTCTAGACAGTTAGGCTATCCCGCAAAGGTCTAGACAGTTAGGCTATCCTGCAGAGGCCTAGATAACAGTTTATCATCTTAGATAACATTTAGGTTCTATCCTGCAGAGGACTAGATAACAGTCAGGCTATCCTGCAGAGGCCTAGATAACAGTGAATCCTCTTAGATAACAGTTAGGTTCTATCCTGCAAAGGACTAGATAACAGTCAGGCTATCCTGCAGAGGTCTAGATAGTTAGGCTATACTGCAGAGGTCTAGATAACAGTTAGGCTGAACTCCTAGAAAACAGTTAGGTTCTATCCTGCAGAGGACTAGATAGCATTTAGGTTCTATGCTGCACAGACCTATAGACAAGAGGGTGTCGCTACTAAAAAGATTTCCAGCCAATTTTATTTCAAAATTCAGCTTTACATGAAAATCAGATCAAGCGATCTAAATTAACTATAATCGTTATAAATCTGGCCGCGTGTCAAATTGGGTTCATTGAATTATCTTGCCTTAGTTAGTTCAATCAATAATCAACTGCACTTAGCCTTGATGTTTTGAGAATCATTTCTATTTTTTTTCAGCTTACACGGCCGTCTAAAATAGTATGATCTCAACAAAACAAAATTTGGAGACTTTTGAGTTTGTACCCCGGAGACCATGGCAACTATTTTGACTTTTACTTTTGCTTTCAGCTTCAAAACATCAGTCTCCCTTCGGCAAGCGTATGAAGTTTCGTGAAGTATGTTGCTCATTGCAAAGGAAGAACTGCAATTGCATAATTGTTGACACTATTTTCCTGGATAAAATGAATACTAATTTGGTCTCTCTGCTATGAAAAATTATTAAATAGCAGAACATTCCACATCCGAAAGATACTGTAGTTGCTCCAAATTCTTGTCAAGCCGTGCAAAACTACATTTGCACATTCATGTAGATGATGTACATGCATCTATCTAACAAAGTGGTTGAGCTTTCAGACACTTCTTGTTGCACGTATAGCTAACTATAATGAGCAGAAGTAAATAATTATATTGCAAGAACACTCTTTGATGTCCATAATTGAAATTATTTTAATAAGGAGGGAAACCATAACCGGTCAATTACTATGTTACCAGCGTAACTTGTTGTCGGTGGGTTTATTTTATAATTTGTCAGGGGACCTCGCTCTTGGACATTCATAGCAAGGTAGATTTTTAAAAACGAAAATAATAATTTGAACGTCAAAGTGATAGTGACGAAGTTTAAGGTGCACTTGAACCCTTCCGATAGCTATTTAGTTGTCATATATGAAGAATGAACATTGACGAAAATTAAGCCTACATTTTTGTTTCCTTTTAGATATGGCGCCAATAAATCCAAACTATTTATTGTTACAATTAGCGGTATTAATCATATCTAGAGTATCTCTATTTTCGTGATCTTAGATTGAGCCTGCCTTTAAGCTTTCAAGCGTGCTTCAGAGAGGCATGCATGTGAAGTGTCGAGTACTTTCTAGACCATTCGATGTAGATACAGTGCAACCTGTCTCAAGCACCTATTGTTGTTAATATTACTTTAATCAGTTGTATTCTAAAATAAATATTCAATCTATACTTTTATAATTCTCAGAGCTTTTCAAATTAAAAAAAATGTTCAGGCAACTGGTATCATTTCTTATTCAAAGAAATCACCGTTAAACTTTAGCGTTCAGAACTTCTGGTGGACAAGGGTTTAATTCATAGATTTCTTCAATCTTTTCCTCCGTCAATTTTTCGCGTATTATCGTTTTGCTAGCGCATCTACCTGTATATTGCAGCTGGAGTCAGCTATCTCAGATGTAACATACCTGGGTCAAATATCGAGAAGTATAAACTTAATTGATCGTCAGGTCACCTTTTTTTAAGTTGAAACGCTGTTCCCATCATTATTTTCTATCAAATGTGCACCGGTTTCCGTCCTCAGTTCTGTATTTTGCAGAATTTGGCATTGAATTTTTGAAACGTTTGAACCAACATAATATCCTAGATGAAATATTTATTATATTATTGGTTTTTTATCTGTTCTTGGATTAGAAAGAGTAACCTAATAATTGAATATGCCTGTTCTCAAATTTCATATCAGATATGAATGGGTATTGTATGACTATCTGTTCGTTTTTCTCAGACCACAATGGATTTTGTTCATAAGGATTTATCGAAACTTATACATACTATCAAAATATTTCAGCGCCTATTACAATAATTACAATTCAGCTATCCGACACACACACACACACACACACACACACACACACACACACACACACACAAAGAAAGAAAGAAAGTGAGGGAAATGGCTATAAGAATGACGTTCTACCTCGAGCGTGTTTTCGGCAATTACATCAGCTGTATACGTGATCAGAATGACTCACCCACAGAGTGTGTTTACTTGCCTGTGCGCGATAAGAATGGTTATTAGACTACGCAGCAATTAGGGCTGCTATTAATTCTAGGCGAAAATATTTTTTACAAGATTTTCACGTTGTACTGTAAATTGAGCCGTATAAACAATTTGTATATTTACTTTATTATTGATGCTCAGCTTGAAAGCGGTTAGATAGAGCACTAGGTTTATGTTCCCTGGAAAAGTACTTTTTATTTTGCCACCGATGCCAAAAAGCGTAATAACAACACGACGGCTGCGGCGGCGCAGTAGGTGTTAGCATGTTGTTCCAACTGGAAGTATGCTGTTCCGGCTGAGTATAAGCTGTGCTTTTTTTTAGGCCGGTTAAAACGACGAAAAATATGAACACACAGTTTATGATGAATTTCCACCGAGACTGTTCATGATGAATTTCCACCGAGACCGTTCATGATCTCTTTGTGAGCTTCGGCCCTTCCGCGGGCTATTATTTCGTTTTTTCCCATTTCGTCAGTTACAGCCGAAGTGTATACCTTGTGCGACGCAGCCCGCATTTCATTTTTCATGGTTGTGTATTTGTCAACTTCATTGAGGATAAGCTTGAATTCCTCATCGAAGACGCTGATTTCATCGAACCTTTTGACTTTTATGGATAGTCGCCGGCTGATAAAATTTCCATCTGCAGAAATCAGACCACATGTTAAAGCTGTGATCGCAAGGGCAACTGCAATGGGGGCAGCAATGCTTGTTGTATGCCAATATCCGCCACACCAGTGCCCAGATACACAACCGTCAGTGTGGTGTCGCCACCATCCACCACGTTTATTGCGCGCTTGTATTTTTTGTACAGAGCTCGCCGCTGTTCAGCCTCGCAGAACTTTTCTAGGCGAAAATCCTGTGGGTCTTGGATTTTTGGGTATATCGACACTATAATTCCTCTATAAGCAGTGTGGTATGAAAGTTTAATTGATCTGGAAGGGTGGGTGTTTGGTTAGCTCCCCTGCGGACACGCACCTCTAAAATGTCGTCGTAGTTTACTGACAAGACGGCGGTGATGTCAAAGAAGGTGGCAGTTCGCTTGATATCACTAGATCTGGAAATAACAATGTATTCAACACGCCCGCCAAAACGCTCGCCAAGTGTCACAAATATCATGCCCTCTGTTCTTCACCGACTGTTTGCTTTTCTAGCCTATTACTGTGATGCGGCAGAGCGCGTCTTTTTCGAATATAACTATGTTTTTTTTTTAGGTGAGACGAGTGACAGAGGGCGTAGGGCCCTCTATCACTCGTATCGCCATAAGAAAAAAACACCTTCAAGGAAAGGTTATAGCCGAAGACGTTTCCCTAAATACCAGATTGTCATTGTAGTAAAACCCCAGTGCTCGATGTCCATCTGATTTTCATCCTTGTTTCACCCCAATATGAACCATTACGTGTCAACCCCAAGGAGACGCAGATACTATCGCACCTGTATTTTGTATTCCTTGTCGATGTCATGCACTCTTTGTGCGAGCTGCACCAATACTCCATCTTTCTCGTCGATTTCACGATTGGCAGGCTGCGCAAATGATTCGTGTTCCTTGCCTATGTCTGGTCGCTCTCCCAATGGTTTGGGTTTTTTTGTCTTTAAGCTAAATATAGCGCGAGCTCTAATTGCGAACGCCCAAGATTGTTAGAGTAGATGGAAATTCTGACGCTTGCGCGTTGACGTTGAGGCCCTCACAACGGATGGTGTCTCCAGCGGCAAACATAGACACAAACTGGTTGTAAATTTTCGCGTGAGACGTTAGCGGGAACGGCAGACTGATTACCGATGTCATTATGTGCCGGTACGACTCCGTTTACATGGATTGAAAGCGTTGCCCACGCTCTGTCAGCACGATTCCCATGGATGTTAATGAAGGAAAACCAGCGCCCGTGACCGTGATAGTGTCGTTGTTGTTGCTGAGGGTGAAATCACCAACGTCCTGAAAGTTTTGCGTTGAATCCCAGCGATAGTAGCCAGACGCATTTTTTGTGGTAATTCCGCTGACCAACGTTCTACTGTCGGCTGAAAAGTTCACGACCTTCAAGGCAGCGCTAGTTTGAGTATTTAGTTTGAGTACTTCCCACCTCGTGGCTGAGAGTTTCAGCATCTGGGTCGACATTAAACGGGGGCCATGGTCCGAAGGCACTTGCAGCGCTGTTACTAAAGAAGCCAAGACCGGGTAGACTGTGTGAATACTTTTGTTCGTACTTTCCTTTAATTTCAAGGGTGATGGTGCACACCAGCATATTAACCGCCGAATGTCTTTCGTCTAAGACTGTGTGACGGCGGCACCCAGGAGCTCCTGATGCATATCAAGAGCTCCTGGATGCCGCCGTCACACAGTCAAGGTGGCATTCCATAGGAAACAGTATGCGACTCCCCATAGGACTCGTCACCAACACGAATAATTTTTAACATGGTACTGCTTTTCCCATTAAAAATATTTCCAGTTGATGAACGCTGGGGTATTTGTTGCCGTGTGTGTAAAACCCGGTTAATTCGAATCCAAAGAGAGGAGCGAGATCGGCGAGAAAGAGCTGATATTTTGGGTCAGTGAGCTTAATTTTGACCCGCCCGGTCACCACGTTGTAGTTCGCAGTCATTCCTTTACTTTGACTTTTCTGTTCATTTCGGACATTGTCTTGATATTTGAACTTGGCAATGGATCAAACATACTTTTTGGAGTATTGGAAGCGAGACGCTGATCTACAAAAGTCTTTGCCATGGCTTCACCTTTACCCTGGGCACTGCAGAGACTATGAGACTATCTTGTAAAGCATCTGGAGCAATTGCACCAGTTGCAATATTCGCCAGCTTCGGGGAGACATCAGATCAAAGGAATCTATGTAGATGTCATTGAACATGTCCTTTAGTTTCATTACATCACTATTCCATCTACTCAATAAAGCCTCTTGAGCCGAGTTATGCTGCTGATCATCTCCAGATCTACCACCACCAATACAGGTATGGAATTGAGCTGTATAAAGAGCTGTGACTGGGCGTGCCAGGAACCACCTAATCAGAGCTGGGCCATTCCTTGTGAGGCCAATTATTCTTCCTGCTCCCTTAAAATCCTTGTTCTCGGTAGTTTCAAGGATATAGTCTGACCAGGCACCCTTGAACTGGCCTCTAGAGAATTTGGCAACACAGTTTACCTCCGTTTATTCACTTTCCACCTTATTTGGTAAGAGCCTTACGGACAGCAGTAGCGCCATGGAGACCTGGCATAATTGGTTCTGTTTGAGGAAAAGAATAGTGGTAGGAATTCAGCCTTGGCAGATTGCTGAAAATGCCAGAGTATATACATGGTTGCACTGATGAACATCTGCAGGGGGCGCAACACATTGGAAAGGAGGTCATCTCAGAGCTTAAATGTTGGTGATAACTCTCGCCCCTCATGTCTGAACTCTTCAATCAAGGGAAGTAGTTCATTCTTCAAAATACCAGAGAGTTGCAGCATCAGATCACTCGCATCTCCACTCTCAGTAAATGCTCTCTCCAGACCATATAGCAGATCTTTGAGGTCACATGGTACTGATCAGTTTTCTTCCTCACACCATGTGTGGAACTGAAATAGAAACTGTGCACACAGTGCCTCATCGACTTACTCTAGTCGATAAATTGCCCTTGTCAAAGTCCTTCCCTGATAGCATTGGATCCACTCTTCGAACTGCAAAAATATTAGATCCATGCAACAGGTGGCTGAGACCAGCTTCTCCAAAGAGATAACCTACTCCAGCAATCACTGACATTAGTAAATGCATTCCACCTTCAATCAGAATTATACCCTCAAATACTTTGGGATTTGCCCAAGTGATTTATAATGCCTTTGCAACGAGACCAATGTCAAAGTACACAGGCAGATAACTTTCACCAAAAATGTTTGCTGCGTCTTTCAATCGTAGTAGCACTGTGTACACAGTAGAAAAATCAGATGATGGTGCCATAATAATTAAATTGTAGGCTACTTGTGAGACTGGCACATTGTTTCCATGGTGTGGTGATAGTTTAGCATGAATGACTGCCCATGGTGAATAACTGCTTTAACCTCATTAAACATACCACTTCTAGCCATGTTGTACAGGAGTTCTACAGTTTGTAATGCTGTCACCTCACTGTTGCCAGTAAGTGGTTGTATTTCATCCACAGAGAAGAGAGTGGAGGGCTTTGGTTAAGATCTTGTAGCTGGTTTGTTGTAGAGAACTGTTTTGGCTAGACCGCCACCTAATGAAAATACATAGACAAGCAGGTAACAGTGCATAACAGAAATACATTTACTAAAAGACAAAATGTTTCACATTTGCATGCATGAGGATTTATATGTGCAAGTAAAAATAATATAATGTGCAAATTTACCTTGAAGACTATTTGTATCCAATGTCTGCTGCGGAGCTCTTTTGATGTGGCTTGATCAGCTTGATTCTCTTTCAAGTAATTCCGACAGACAACGCGGCGCAGCCACTCTTCTGCTGCTGCACACCAAACAGGTCAACCTCACATTGCCTTTAGAGTGTCCCTGGGCGTTGTGTAGACTGTCTATACGGAACTGTTGCATGTCTTTTGTTTTGTAAGCCTAGAATATTTCCATGTTGCAGGCGGCACAGAGTTTATTTTGCTGCTGCTTAAGGTGGACCATGTCGTCGACCTTGAGTGTGCTTCTCTTTCTGACTGCACAGTGGAAACTAGTGCCAGCACAGGCTTGGTCTTGATCTTTCCATGCGATGAGCTTTTCTGGATAGATTTCCTGATCGGTACGCGCCCGCTTAACATCGGCCCCTTCAGCCGGTGGCGCACCGACACGCTCGAGTTAAGATAGGTGCTCCATACGGAACATAGATAAATATGCGAGGTTTGACCATTGGAGCTAGTCGTCGACAATTCCATACCTTGCGCTTATCTTTGATGGTAGGCCCCTGGAAGCTGTGCACGGCAATTGCATAGCCAAAACGTCAGTTTGTGCTCTCTCTCTCTCTCTCGCTCGCTCGCTCGCTCGCTCGGGGACAGCTGGGTCGGCGACAGCAACGGGCACCTCAACGATATCGTTTAGCACAAACTTCCGCTATTCGTTTTGTCCCTGAAACAGTAGCAAAATATATTTTGGCGCCTGCTGTCTCCAACCTCGACAGGGCCTTCGAATCTTCTGGCACTTAACACGGTCAGATTTGAGGCGCGTTCTCTTTTTAGGTTTTTATGGCCCTCGGCCTTGGTGCGGTAGTTTTCCTCAACCTCTTCGTAGTGGTCGACATCCTCGCGCAGCTAGTCATGCTGCAGATCTCCAGCTATAGGTAGGATTGGCCATGTCACCACAGCAGACAACTTGAGCGCCCCGCAATTCTAGCCACTCAAGAAAGGTCTCGATAATGTGTTAGGGGACTGTGCAAATCTGGTCCCAAATAACCCGCTCAATGCATTTCTGACTCATACGTTATGGTATCCTTTCTTTTTGGCCCTTCACGCGAAAGATGTGGTAGGTTGTGCGCGGACATCGCTACCATACCGACAACGCATCTTTTTGCGAGTCGGTGGGTCGGGGTAAGAACGAGCTGGTTGCGGTTACGAAAGACGGCGATTGTGCGTGTCGTCTTGAGAAAGCCTTCTCCGCCGTTGATATAGGAATGGATGTGAGTTGCCAACGGATCGTCAGCTCTGGGTGCTGTTGAGTCTGGTACTGCGGAAACGGTGGGGACCGATATATAATATTCGGGCATGTAGGCTGCGCTGCCATTGGGGGCCAGGAACTTTTCATCCTTAATACGCCACTGTCCCCAGGAACAAACTGTTGTGTTGCTCTAGGACAGAACATGACATTTGTTCTTGCACATAAGGGCGGCACATTCGTGGCAGATGGTCTCTTCCTTTGCATATGCTCGCGAAGCGCATTCATTTAATCCAGCCGTGCTCCGGCTTGATGTAAATTGAGTCAGTTTCAACCGTACGGCCTCAGTAGGAGAACTTTACAGCATGTTGATAAGGCTAATGCCCATGTAGACAAGCTGCGAGCCGTCGTAGTAAGTAATAACGTTCTGGAGCGGCACCTCGTCATTACCAACCAGCGAGTTGGTCTCGCGGCAGGTGCGCAAGAAAAGTCCAGCTGGCCTCAGTTGATAACGCATAACCAGTCGACGCTTCATGCGCTTGCAGTCGTTTGCACGACCTATTTCCTTGTTTTCCATCAGCTAGACTCCAGTTTGTTGGAAATAATGGTCTCAGTCACATCAAGGTGAGTGAGCACGTCCATCTCGACCATAAACCGCAGCATCAGAGCCCAGCTACTGTCATTGCGGGCAGCCACGTTTTCTTTAGGCATGCTAAAATGACAGCTAGATCAGGCAGAAATAAATGGGCGACGGTCGGAGCAAAGGCCTAAAAGCGCAACTGTGCAAATCCCGTGAGGTCTTGAGTGAGTGGTCATTTAATAGCCACTCGGGTCATCCCATTCCACGTGTGGCCCAACCGTTAAAAGTATGGGGTACACTCTCCCATGCCCAAAAAGCTGCCTCGATAGCAGGCGGTCATGTCAGGATTCACAATCTCAGACACATTGTAGCCATCAAGGCTGTTCCATAGATCACCATGTCCAAACTCGACCCACATCCGCTGGATGTCCTCCAACATAGCCCCAGAGGTTGGCTTCCAGCCTTTACGATATCGGGTAACACTAGCAACGGCGGAGGCTTCAATAAAATCTTTGGTAGCCAACTCGTCGGGGTTGTCTGTATACTTGCTGCAGGCGGCACTAATCTGCTGGTTCTTCTCCCGGTTCTACAGCAACGACCGTCGGCCAGCATAAACTGGTCCACGAGCTTGGGGTCCAGTTTTCTGTCGTCTCCACCGCCAAGAACCCAAACTGCCTTTCGCTTACCCTCCGTAATAGCCCACGTATTAATCAGCACTGCCCACTGCCGCAAAGTGGCGGTTTTTCGGCAAGGCGTGGCAGTTGTGAACGATGAACTTGACTACCTGCCACCTCGAGCAGTAGTTTCAGCTATTAAAGATGTCATCACCAGCAGTGTCCTTCAAGATAATTGCACGCTTGAGAATTTTTGACAAGATCGACCACGTCGTTTGATGGTTGCACCTGTCTCGTAGATTCGCTTCTCCCACATCGCTAGCTTTTGGCGACCAGTTTCTGTTAGGCCTTGTCCTCTAAGGGCACCACACGCTGCGCAGCAAAGTTCAGGTCACCGTCCTTCAAAGGGGCAGGTTGTCGGGATCGGGTTCTCGAATGGGGTTGAGACTGTACACTATATTGCAGTAACCTGGTAAACATTTTCATAGTAAGGCTTTAAAAAACCAGTAAGAAGCCCAGGCTTCGCATCACGCGAAATTTCGACCGTATGTCTGCCCTTGCGGTGTTCTGTCTTCACTGCGTCATGCTTGTCTACTAACGTCCACTCATCCTTCCCCTCATCATAGTAAAGAAACTTAATGCGATTGAAAAACTTTTCGGAACGACAGGGAGACAGCAAGAATAGCGGGTCTGTGTGCGTCGGTCATTTGACTATTCAAGATTATGCGATTGCCTCGAACTTGGTACCCCGGCATAATGGCATGGTCGCCAAGTACGAGAGGGGCGTCCTTTTTTATGCGAAACGTGCCAAAGACGTGCGCAGCTCCGTCGATTTCAAACTCTTCCTTGGCGTCACTAAGACGACGATTCCAATCAAAGTCCTGCTTTTATGGGATTAGGCGCAGTGTGCAGTGCTACTTTGTAAAGATCAAAAGGGGACTTCGGGTTCCTCGATTTCAATAGCGCCCAAGAGGTCAACTTCCTGTTGCATGGCCTGCTCTGTGCGTCTGCCTCGTCTAAGCCGCTAAAGCGCTGCAGCGGCTGCCTGCGGTCGGTTGCTCCTGGAGCTGCTGCAGTGTTGTGCGGCTTCTGGGGTAAGGAGGCCGAACCCACGTCAATGTTTCAAACTCGTCGCGCCATACACGTGCTTGTTGTGCCATTATGAATGGGCATATCTTAGCGGATACACTTTTAAAATTGTTTCAATATTAATAGGAGCGAGCCGCAGAAATTCTTCAAGCAGCTGAGCGTTTTGTTTCTTTGCTAAGACGTGCGCGTAAAGTCTCGGAGCCACAAGCCCTGCAAAATGCGTATTGTGGCTTAACACCAGTACTACACCTTGTGCAAGGATAAGTTCCACCACCCCTGCGAAGTCGTTGTGCGTGTACTTGCCCCAGCGCATGTTACTAGGTACACGTAGATAATTAGCGTATATCTAAACGGAAATTTTTCAACATGTGTACATGCTCTCAATATAAGGACTTTATGGAACATATCTAAAATTTGCTTTCTTCTTTGGGAGTCGTGACGGTGAGCGGGGTGGGCCGACTCTTATGGCTCTTTAGAGGCTACCCAAGAGATGATCATCTATTTCGAACATGCATGTTTTTGTGTTCCCACTGGGGACCGCGGCGGGTCGATGTACAAATTAAGACTACTACTGGTAACCATCAAAGAAATACTACCGTCAATACTCCGCCATCCATTCCTCTATCTTCCGCGTCCTCCTAGTCGAGTAGTCTGTTCAACCCTTTGCTGAATTTTCCACTCCTCTATCTTCCGCGTCCTCCTAATCGAGTAGTCTGTTCAACCCTCTGCTGAATTTTCCATTTCGAGCTCCTCTGTGACGGATAACTCTAGCAGTACGTCAAGCGCAAGCTGGGAGATGTCCGTTTCGCAGGAGCACAGCTCAATATAGTGTTCCACCCAGCGAGATATCTGCTTGCTACTGTCGGAAACTACGTCGCCATCCTATGACTTCAAGGGGGCAACTTTGGTCGGTGTCACAATCTGCACTGTGGTAGGTGCCGGTGTAGAGTACACTGTACAGGTCGCATCTTCTGGTGATAATCAGGTCGAGTTGATGCCAATGACCGGATCTTGGGTGGCGACATAACACCTTGTACCAATGTTTGCCCTTCAAGAATGTGATGGTGATGCAAAGCTGCTTCTCAGCGCACAGTTTGAGTAGCCTCTGGCCGTTTTCGGTGATCTTGCCGACACAGTGATGTCAGAGACATGAACTGAGGTCTGATTCGTCTCTTGCATTGAAGTCGCGGAGAAAGAGCAGCTTCGCGACCCGTAGTATGTGCCCGATGATGTCATATAAAGAGTCATAGAAGCGGTCTTTATCTTCAGGAGATGTACAGATTACTGTAACGAAGCCACCAGGGAATGACATGCGGAGTGAGATAAAGCGCTCAGATGTTGCTATTGGTGTCTCGATCTGCGGCATCAATGTGTTGCTGACTGCAAAACCCATGCATATTCACCGTGTTTGTCAGCGCTCTTGCCGACCCAGTAGAAGGTGTGGTTGGCCTCACGTACTGATCCTGTGTCGGCTAGTCTTGTTTCTTGAAAAGCTGCGATTTTGATGTTCAGCTTATGCAGGCAGCCCGTAGCGCCCTTGCTCTATGCCCAATGAGCTGGACTTGTAACCCGTAAACGGCTGTCTCCCGCATTCAGCACTTTGTATGGGAGCTCAAACTCTCCAATACCATACCGTACGGAAACTCAAACTTGTAAGGCAATAATTTTCTACATTTGTTGAACAATAGCTTAGGCATAAAACTTTAAATTGAACAATGGCTATATTGTACTTACTAGAAGTACTTCCTGTATATAAAGTAAACGTGCAATTTAGTACCAAAAAGAAAGAGATTTCCGGAACCGACAGAATTAAACACATCTAAGCTTTATTTACCCCATCATATTTAGTTTTGAGAGTGTAATCAGAGCAAAATAATTTTTATAATGTAACAATTCTGGTCATGTTTGTTGAATGTCGCCTTTCCATCTCCTTAATTTTTGACACCACAGTACATGAAAGGTACTATATTTACGTATTGACTATTTGGGAAAAAACTAGAAGCAAATGGGGTACTCCTCCAATGTTTTATTTTGATTGATGCTTTGCAAAAATAAAAATTTTCCTGACATTAGTAACGGTTAAGATAAGAGAAGAAACAGTCTTTAAATTTGTACATCCACGTACTTTTATAACAAAGGCAGATACGCAGCTTTAAAAATGTTAGTATATTAGTTTATTCCTAGTAGTTGTTTGGTGCTACACTTACATTTAGGTCTCAGGCATAAAACTGTAGTTCGGCTGCTGACATTAATAGCGTGCAATTGTATATTTTGACATCAGGAAATCTTTGGTCAAGGTGGACATATATGTTTAAAATTTCACAGACACATATATCGATCAAATTTAACGAAATTCCAAAAATTAAATTGCCTCAAATTTAGAAGATGCCTGAAATAACGCGAATTATAACAATATGAAAACCCGTATCAAATTTAGATATTAAAGAAAGCAAAGTATTTTCAAAACTATGATTCCATTCCTTTTAAAAGAGCATAACTTAAGCACATAATGGTTTCTCAGTAACAAAAAGGAAATGAATATAAACTAAACTGGCTGCTTATTTTTGGAGAAAAATGATCTGTGAAAAATCACAAGTTTTATCATAGCAGAAAGAGAGAATAATTTGCAGATAAGGGAAGACTCGAAAACTTGTTACACTATCAGCAGTAATGATTGCACACAGTAGGCATGAAACTGATTTTCTATGCCTGTTATATGATGCTCGTCTTCAAAGTGACGCCAAGAATCCTTACACAGAAGACCAAGTGGAAACTAGAGATTGAAAATAATGTACCGAAGTAATCATTTAGTATGTCTTTTTTCGCCACATTTAGATTAACTCTTCTTTGGAAAACCCATGTGAGCAAAGCAAATATATATGTGTATAGAGTAGGTAATTTAGGACGCAATCATAATGACAAGGATTTCCATAAATTGACGGGAATGGTGTAATAAGACGCAATCGATAACCCTTAAACACATCAATCAGCCAATCTCTTTTGTCAGCTTTTCCACTGATTTCCATTGCGCCGCCATTACCAATATTCATCTCGATGCTCGACGCTGGTCATTTATCTTCACGTGTGAAAAAATATCACGGAATTATCACCCCACAAAAAATAATAAATAATTTCAACACACATTGGAATATTCTTATCACTGATACTTGAAAGGTCGAGAATTTCGATTTACTTCTTGAGTGTACTGTCTAATTTAGATTAGCGCCCTCTGCATTCATACGCTTCTCATAAGCATAGCCCTCTCTGCATTCATACGCTTCTCATACGCATAGCCCTCTCTGCATTCATACGCTTCTCATAAACATAGCCCTCTCTGCATTCATACGCTTCTCATAAGCATAGCCCTCTCTGCATTCATACGCTTCTCATACGCATAGCCCTCTGCATTCATACGCTTCTCATACGAATAGCCCTCTCTGCATTCATACGCTTCTCATACGCATAGCCCTCTCTGCATTCATATGCTTCTCATAAGCACAGCCACGATATTCGTTTTGTTATTTTATAGATACTGCAGACAATATGCGTTTACTACATTGAAGATATCTCCGCTCTCTTTGAGTATTAGTTCAAAACAACCAGTAGTCAAACCTTGAAGCGATTTAAAAACCTAGACAATAACCAACATTGAACTTCACGGCTCTTTTCAAGTAAGTCAATATAGCCTCAAAAACTGATTAAACAACGATCAGAGATGTAGAATTTCTTCTGTTGTTTTGTTTCTGGACAAGCCACAGCAGCATTAGAGCGTTATTGAATTTTCAATATATAACTATGCATCTTAATAGAGAAATGATAATGAATGAGTCACCAGCATTTCCTTTGCTCTAATGATATTTTGCTTTGTTTCAAACAGTTCCAAATTACTTGTTGCAAGGAAATCTAGGCCTCTTCAGGAATAAAAACATAATTACACACAAGAAAATTTCACCTCTGATCACGTATTGTCACTCAAAGACACAAATAAGAATACACCTGCATTATATTTTAACTATTGTTTTGACATTGCAGGAATACAGACTTCCTCATGTGTTTGTATAATTATTTTTTACCCATGTTAAATTTAAATGAAAAGATATACAAAGCAAGCGTGTGTATGCAATAGGACCAGTGCAACAAGATACTAATATATTAAGCGAAAATACTGACTAACTGTCATGGTTGCGCTTTCGAAGATTATGTTAATAGTATTGTCTTAATATACAAAGCTTAGTCATTCATTTGATTACAATCGTATCTTCGGTACCTCAGTATGATTTAAAGAGGATTTTGTCCCCTTCTTTCCTCTGATTGATGAAATTTTTTGCTCAATGGAATTTACTAAGCTATTTCTGCTGTTTTTTGTATTTTTTTTTTTTTTTTTTTAAATTTTTTTATTATTATTATTATTTTCCCCCCTACGGTTAACGATCGAATGCCCGTTGATATGTTAGTTCCGGTACTGCCTCTGATTCTGTTTGACTGGTGGCCTCTATCGGTAATTTCAAGTAGGCGAATGATCAAAGAAATCTGCCCGCATTAGCGGGCTGTTCACTTGCTAATCGTGTACACCGGAAGGATCGCTAATGGTACAAGTCCAATTTGGCGTGAAGAGTTTCTCATACATCTCGCATGGCAATGTTTTTACAAAGATTTAAGGTATGATATCCAGGCAAACAATGCAAGGATATACAATCGTAAATGCAAAGTCTGTCATCTTATTTCATTTCATTTTTAGAATTTTTGAACCTAACAGTTATTCGTCCAAAGGAGCACACCTCCTAACGTAGCCCACCAATCTAAAACACATTAACAATATATTTTTTTCCTACGTCAAAATATGTATAAAATCCTTCACATGTATGGGGATGTTCATTGCCTATTCCTTACATGCATGGGGCATTTAATTGTCTATTCCTTACATGTATGGGAATGTTAATTGCCTATGCCTTGCATGTATGGGGATGTTAATGGCCTATTTCTTACATATACGGAGGTGTTAATTGCCTATTACTTGCATTTATGGGGATGTTAATTGCCTATTCCTTACATGTATGGGGATGTTAATAGCCTATTCCTTACATGTATGGGGATTTTAATTGTCTATTCCTCACATGTATGGGAATGTTAATTGCCTATGCCTTGCATGTATGGGGATGTTAAGGGCCTATTCCTTACATGTACGGAGGTGTTAATTGCCTATTCCTTGCATGTATGGGGATGTTAATTGCCTATTCCTTACATGTATGGAGATGTTAATCTCCTATTCCTTACATGTACGGGGGTGTTAATGGCCTATTCCTTACAAGTATGGGGGTGTTAATGGCCTATTCCTTACATGTATGGGGATGTTAATGGCCGATTCCTTGCATTTATGGGGATGGTAATGGCCTATTCCTTACATGTATGGGGATGATAATGACCTATTCATTACATGTATAGGGATGTTAATTGCCTATTCCTTACATGTATGGGGATGTTAATTGCCTATTCCTTACATGTATGGGAATGTTAATGATATATTCCTTACATGTATGGGGATGATAATGACCTATTTCTTACATGTATGGGGATGTTAATGGCATATTCCTTAAAAGTATGGGGATGTTAATGACATATTCCTTACAAGTATGTGGGTGTTAATTGCCTATTCCTTACATGTATGGGGATGTTAATGGCCGATTCCTTGGATTTATGGGGATGGTAATGACCTATTCCTTACATGTATGGGGATGTTAATGACCTATTCATTACATGTATGGGGATGTTAATTGCCTATTCCCCTCCATTATATGAATTGGTTTTATTTTGTCTCTGTGAGCAAAAGTTGCTTCTGCAGTGCGACAAAATTTTAAAAAATAAAAAAATCTCTGGCGTTCATACACTGGGAACCGCGGTAGCTCTGTTTGTAGAGCGTCGGACTAATCCAGTGGTTGCGGGTTTGATACCCGCCCAGGCCAGAAAGACACTTAGCTTCCATTTCCTCGGCATGATGTAGCCATTAATGCATTAAAAATGCATTTAAAACCAGCCAGTCAACGTCATAAATGCTCACAATCAAATATTTGATTTAGGAATTGTTTACCTTATAATCGTTATTCTTGCATGGCATTTGGAATGGTTATTTGGAATAGTTATTTAACTTAAATACAGAAAGATGGATACTCTGAGTTCAGCAAATAAAATTAAAATGTCCTCCTCATCTTCTTCTTCCTCCTTCTTCTTCTTCCACTACTACTAATACTACTACTCCTACTCCTACTCCTATTACTACTACTACTCCTCCTATTACTATTACTTCTACTACTACTCCTATTACTATTACTTCTACTACTACTCCTATTACTATTACCTCTACTACTACTCCTATTACTATTACTTCTACTACTACTCCTATTACTATTACTTCTACTATTACTCCTATTACTATTACTTCTACTACTACTCCTATTACTATTACTTCTACTACTACTCCTATTACTTCTACTACTACTCCTATTACTATTACTTCTACTACTACTCCTATTACTACTACTACTACTCCTATTACTATTACTTCTACTACTACTCCTATTACTATTACTTCTACTACTAATACTCCTACTACTATTACTTCTACCACTACTCCTATTACTATTACTTCTACTCCTACTCCTATTGCTATTACTTCTACTATTACTCCTATTACTATTACTTCTGCTACTACTACTACTCCTATTACTATTAATTCTGCTATTACTACTACTCCTACTCCTATTACTACTAATACTACTACTATTACTCCTATTACTACTAATACTTCTACTACTACTCCTACTACTACTCCTATTACTATTACTTCTGCTACTACTACTACTCCTACTCCTATTACTACTACTACTATTGATACTACTACTATTACTACTACTACTACTCCTACTACTACTCCTACTACTCCAACTACTAATATTACTACTTCTACTACTACTACTACTACAACTACTACTACTACTACTATTACTACTACTACTATTGCTACTACTATTGCTACTACTACAACTACAACTACTACTGCTACTAGTACTACTACTACTATTACTAATACTACTATTACTAATACTACTACTACTACTACAACTACTATTACTACTACTACTATTACTACTACTATTACTACCACAACTATTACTACCACTACAACTACTACTACTACTCCTATTACTACTACTACTACTCCTACTACTACAACTACTACTACTACTACAATTACTACTATTACTACAACAACAACTACTATTACTACTATTATTACTACTACTACTACAATTACTACCATTACCATTACTACTACTACTATTACTACTACTGCCACTACTACAACTACAACTACTACCACTACTACTACTACAACTACTACTATTACTACTACTACTATTACTACTACTACCACTATAACTACTACTACAACTACTACTACTACTACAACTGCTACTGCTACTAGTACTACTACTACTATTACTACTATTACTACTACTACTACTACTACTACAACTACTACTACTGCAACTACTACTACTATTACTACTACAACTATTACTACTACTACAACTACTACTACTACTCCTATTACTACTACTATTACTCCTACTACTACTACAACTACTACTATTACTACTACTACTATTACTACTACTACTACTATAACTACTACAACTACTACTACTACTACAACTACTACTACTACTACAACTACTACTGCTACTAGTACTACTACTACTATTACTACTACTACTAATACTACTACTACTACTCCTACTACTACTCCTACTACTCCAACTACTAATATTACTACTTCAACTACTACTACTACAACTACTACTATTATTACTACTACTACTATTACTACTACTACTACTATTACTACTACTACAACTACTACTGCTACTAGTACTACTACTACTATTACTACTACTACTATTACTAATACTACTACTGATACAACTACTACTACTGCAATTACTACTACTATTACTACTACTACTATTACTACTACTATTACTACTACAACTATTACTACTACTACAACTACTACTACTACTCCTATTACTACTACTACTACTCCTACTACTACTACTACATTACTACTACTATTACTACTACTACAATTACTACTATTACTATTACTACTACTACTATTACCACTACTGCTACTACTACTACTACAAATACTACTACTACTACTACTACACCTACTACTATTACTACTACCACTATTACTACTACTACTATAACTAATACTACTACTACAACTACTACTACTACTACTACAACTACTACTACTACTCCTATTACTACTAATACTACTACTACTCCTACTACAACTACTACTACTACTACAACAACAACAACAACAACTACTACTACTATTACTACTACTACTATTACTACTACTACTACTATTACTACTATTACTACTACTACTATTACTACTACTACTATTACTACTACTACTACTATTACTACTACTACTACAACTACTACTACTACTCCTATTGCTACTAATAATACTACTACTACTACTCCTGCTTCTACTACTACTATTACTATTACTACTACTCCTACTACTATTACTATTACTTCTACTACTTCTCCTATTACTATTACTTCTACTCATACTCCTATTGCTATTACTTCTACTATTACTACTATTACTATTACTTCTGCTACTACTACTACTCCTATTACTATTAATTCTGCTATTACTACTACTCCTACTCCTATTACTACTAATACTACTACTACTACTCCTATTACTACTAATACTTCTACTACTACTCCTACTACTACTCCTATTACTATTACTTCTGCTACTACTACTACTCCTACTCCTATTACTACTACTACTATTATTATTACTACTCCTACTACTCCAACTACTAATATTACTACTTCTACTACTACTACTACAACTACTACTACTACTATTACTACTACTACTATTGCTACTACTACAACTACTACTACTACTACAACTACTACTGCTACTAGTACTACTATTACTACTACTACTATTACTAATACTACTACTACTACTACAACTACTACTACTACTATTACTACTACAACTATTACTACTACTACAGCTACTACTACTACTCCTATTACTACTACTACTACTCCTACTACTACAACTACTACTACAATTACTACTATTACTACAACAACAACTACTACTACTACTACTATTTTTACTACTATTACTACTACTACTACAATTACTACTATTACTGTTACTACTACTACTATTACTACTACTGCTACTACTACAACTACTACTACTACAACTACTACTATTACTACTATTACTACTACTACTACTATAACTACTACTACAACTACTACTACTACTACAACTGCTACTGCTACTAGTACTACTACGACTATTACTACTACTACTATTACTACTACTACTACAACTACTACTACTGCAACTACTACTACTATTACTACTACAACTATTACTACTACTACAACTACTACTACTACTCCTATTACTACTACTACTACTCCTACTACTACTACAACAACTACTACTATTACTACTACTACTATTACTACTACTACTATAACTACTACTACAACTACTACTACTACTACAACTACTACTGCTACTAGTGCTACTACTACTATTACTACTAATACTAATACTACTACTACTACTCCTACTACTACTCCTACTACTCCAACTACTAATATTACTACTTCTACTACTACTACTACAACTACTACTACTACTACTACTATTACTACTACTACTATTACTACTACTACAACTACTACTACTACTACAACTACTACTGCTACTAGTACTACTACTACTATTACTACTACTACTGTTACTAATACTACTACTGCTACAACTACTACTACTGCAACAACTACTACTATTACTACTACTACTACTACTATTACTACTACAAATACTATTACTATTACTACTACTATTACTACTACTACTACTACTCCTATTAATACTACTACTACTGCTACTACTGCTACTCATATACTACTACACCTGCTACTCCTACTACTCCTACTACTACTCCTACTACTACTCCCACTACTCCTACTACTACTACTACTCCTACTACTACTGCTACTACTACCGCTCCTACTACTCCTACTACTACTACTGTTACTGTTGTTGCTGCTACAAGTAAAGATATACTTCATCATCATCATCATCATCATCATCATCATCATCATCATCATCATCATCATCTTCATCATCATCAAAACAACAGCAACAATTAATACTACTACTACAAACAGAATAACAAGAGCTCATGCCTCTTTTTTTGTCGACGGTCAATATTTTGTATCATATTCATCCCCAAAAAATGGGTCAGAAAATAAAGATATATTTTGTATATATCGATTGTTTTTGCAAAAATATTGCAACTGATTACGACTATTTATCTTAAAACAATAAAGGCGTTAAAATAATCGCTACTAAATATCACTAGTAACTCATAACTGATAACATTAAATATATTCCGGGGATTTTTTTGTTAATATCGTTACAAAAACATACATAATATTACTACTACTGCTTCCACTACCACTACTACTACTACGATTACTACTACCTCTGTTGCTGTTTCCGCCTGATGTCAGGGGCCCCAGGTGGCCAAGTGATTTAGGGCGCTCGCCTTTACAGAACACTCACGTCTCACCTCTGTCCGTGTGGGTTCGAGTCTTGGCTCGAATAATGTGGGTATGTGAGAAAGCTTGCCAGCAGCTTCCCGTGGGTCGGTGATTCTTCCCGGGCTCTTCCTTCACCAAATATACTGGCCGCCATGTAAGGCCTATCATGTGCTAAAAATGGCGTTAAACCCCATAAATCACAAATCAACATCACCGCATATAGTCTAGAGATCACAAATAACACATTTAGCAAGAAACACTGCAAGCGAGTTTTTGGTTGTTGCTGTAATTCTTATAATTTGCAATGATGTTTGTAAAAAATAGCATAACATTGCATTATTTATTTTCAAGTGACCTGATCAAATGTTTGACTCTTAAGGAAAATATGAGAATCATGCCGATGTTTCTATACTTAAACCTTCCTCAGTAGTTACTCAGGCCTCGGCTATCCGCTACCTATGTCACAGAGTATCACTGAAACAGACTTTGTAAATTCAACTTTTGTTACACGTGAGTAATAGGTGTACGAAATCGTTTCTGGGTCATTCGGTTTCTTTAAATAATGAATATTTAAATCAGGATTACAATTTTCATCACATCAACGTGGTACCTTAACTTGCATGGTGTTTTCAATTTTACCCTAATATTAATGTTAAGCATATCACGACAATCGAATTTATTTATTCAGTCACTTCCTCTTGCTCGTTTGTTGGAGTAACTTCACTGATTATAAGTTCACACCTCTGTGATCAGCTTTACAAACATTATTCTATTTCTATAAATTCTCATGGTATAATGTTGATCGAAGAAATTATGTATTTGTCCAGTGGCGGCGCGAGGGTTTGATGCGCCCGGTGGCAATGTTCTTTAATGGCGCCCCTCTACTGAGGCGCCCGGGGACAATGATTCACACACACACACCACCCTCTCGCGCCGCCACTGCATTTGTCGTTGCATTTCTGTTTGAAGTTGAGGGCTAATCCGTCTTATTTCCTTGCCAGCGGAGTTTTGTACTTCGAAGTTTAAAACTTCTCCCGATCTGCGACATTTCCTCTACGTGTGTCTCTCCTCAATCTACTTGCAGAGACACCATAGCCAATGACAGTTCTAGCATTATGTGAAAGATTCGTACATCAATACCGATCAATAAAACCATACTAACGGACCTACGTAACTATGAAAAATTGAGTCTTCTTCTATTGTCCACTTCTATAGTATGACGAGATGAATGGCATTGCTTATTTTTAGCAGATTTTAACAACTTGTAGATATGTCCTTTACGAGACATAAACTTTGTTATTTCCTAGCGATTGCACTTTCGATACAGTTTTAAGACAGGACGTCCCCCCTATTACTTTAGCAGTTATGAACTTCATATACATTTTAATATGTCAGACTCACTTTTGAAATATGTTGCTGTATTCTAGTACCTGAATCTATTTTTATGAAATATTTTATTAATCGTTACACACCCATTTTAATAGAACACTAAAAATATCTTGAATCGACTAAACCCGTGGTGTTTATAAAAGGCTTTTGCAGAATGCTTTTCATAACATCTGGCATACATTTTTAATGTTTGAAACAAAATAAATATATGACCTTGCTTTTAGATCTGAAATATAATCTGTTTATACCAGAGATATAGAGACAAGACGAATGAAGGTGTTAGACAACTCAGATTCTAGAAACACAGATGCTATATGATTTCAGATTCTAGAAACACACATGCTATATTATTTCAGATTCTAGAAACACAGATGCTATATGATTTCAGATTCTAGAAACACACATGTTATATGATTTCAGATTCTAGAAACACACATGCTATATGATTTCAGATTCTAGAAATACAGATGCTGTATGATTTCAGATTCTAGAAACACAGATGCTGTATGATTTCAGATTCTAGAAACACAGGTGCTATATGATTTCAGATTCTAGAAACACACATGCTATATGATTTCAGATTCTAGAAACACAGATGCTATATGATTTCAGATTCTAGAAACACAGATGCTATATGAGCTCAGATTCTAGAAACACAGATGCTATATGATTTCAGATTCTAGAAACACAGATGCTATATGAGCTCAGATTCTAGAAACACAGATGCTATATGATTTCAGATTCTAGAAACACAGATGCTGTATGATTTCAGATTCTAGAAACACAGATGCTATATGATTTCTGATTCTAGAAACACAGATGCTATATGATTTCAGATTCTAGAAAAACAGATTTCAGATTCTAGTAACATTGATGCTATATGATTTTCAGTTGCCTCTCAAAGATAATATGCTATTTAGGCATGGTGACAGAATTTCAGAAGTTCTGATTTTTGTTATTTAAATAATCCTTATAATTATCGAATCGTTGATTATTAACAGAATAAGACTATGGTTTCCCACTTTCTGTCCAAGGATGGACAAAGAAAAGTTTGGTAAATATCTGATAATTAAATCAACTGGTCTTTTCAGTAACTGCATTGTTAAATGCATTTAGCTGATTTCAACAAATACATTTAATAAATTCATTGAAAAGAAAACTCACCACATTCATACTCTAAGTTATATAAAGTCTGCATTTCATAGAAATATAAATAGGAAGAACATAAAGTATCTTAATGGAATGCACTTGTCTAATACTCTCTCTAGCACACACTGTCTGAATGTTAAGCACTTGTCTAATACTCTCTAGCACACACTGTCTGAATGTTAAGCACTTGTCTAATACTCTCTAGCACACACTGTGTGAATGAATGAAAGAGAATTCAATAAACAATCTTGCATGGCACAACAATACCGAGATTCTTTACCGCAGGGAATTGAATAGACGTATTCCTCAAATTACAACCTGACCTAAGACGAAAACCAGATTTAGCGATCTATGTTAACTGCAATCTATATAAAACTTACCGCATGGTCCTCTTAAGTTCATCTAACACACATTTCTTACAGTTTGCGCACTCTACATAACATTACGTCACGGAGTTTTTCCTTTTCGAGAAATGCTTTCATTTTATACAGCTCAAATAGCTATCGCAATGAGCGCAAGGGAAACACACGAAATATATGAGACTTTTCAGTTTGTATGATGGAAACGAATACCATTATTGTCAATATGATATTAAACCCGGTTTGTGTGCTCTTCAAATATACATCAATATTACTTTGCTTGTCTCCTCGCTCCCCTTTTCGTTCTGGCAAGAGAATATAAAATATCAAAGAAGATCATTACTCCTTATAAACGAGGACGTACTCTTGCATAATTGTCAAGAACTTTTTTTGTCCAGTGATAAAGTATAATATGGTAGCTTCTTTGAACATGTTTTGTTAAATATTTCAAATCTGAATTATAAAGTAGCCTTTTCAAAGTCTCTTTGATTCCGAGCAAGATACATTAGATAGATAGATAGATAGATAGATAGATAGATAGATAGATAGATAGATAGGAGATAGATAGATAGATAGATAGATAGATAGATAGATAGATAAAGAGATAGATAAAGAGATAGATAGATAGATAGATATATAGATAGAAGTACATTTTTGTCATAAAGACATATTTGAAAACGTATAGGAAACAAGTTGATATTGTGTTTTATTTGCTATGTATTGCATACAACTACTTGAACAGTAGATGTAAATATTAACCATTAAAATCATCATCATTATCATCATGGTAAATAATAATAAAAATAGAATTATTAATATTATTATTTCATCTTTGTCGTCATATACAGAGCATTGCACACACACACACACACACACACACACACATATATATATATATATATATATATATATATATATATATATATATATATATATATATATATATAGATATATATATAGGCCTAGCCATCAGTAAAAGAAACACAAAACAATTTGAATACGCACACATAAACAGTATAACAGTATATAAATATAGTACAAAGTTACACAGCATTTAGTACATTTTGTGGATTCTGCGAACACACCTACTATATTGATTCACTTTGTTTTGCAGCCGAATGGGGTCTGCAGAATTAAACAATTGGTTGGTAAATCGCTCGTGAATGTCATACCGTATATATATATATATATATATATATATATATATATATATATATATATATATATATATATATATATATATATATATATATATATATTTATACCAAGTGTTGGTATAAAGCAATTTGATATACCAATACTGTTGGTATATCAAATTGTGATCCGCCCATGGCGCATGAATACGCATATATAAACATGGTTTCAACAGTCGTTATGCTTCTATACTCTCTAGATCAGTGCTAAATTTCCACTTATTAATCATTATTGACATAATAAAATAACGCGAAAAATATTAATAATCCCCGTTTTCTAAATGAATTAAACATGGTACACAATTTCATTGAAATCCCCTCTGCTTTCCCTTCTATCTCTCTCTCTCTCTCTCTCTCTCTCTCTCTCTCTCTCTCTCTCTCGTGCATAAGGGACACACATATGTGGAAATCTATGGAGAGAGAGAGAAAAAAAGAATTTGAGCTTGATGAAACCCTTGAATTTGAACTTACACCAAATAACCTAGAAGAACCTGGGTCGTCGTAATGGTATGCTTACACTTTTCATGGGGTTTATCCTACAGTGTTCACAATAAAAATTATACAAAGTTGCAATAGCCTGTCGAGACTGTGCGGTACATTTCTTGGTTAGGAGGCACACACATACTGTAATGTATTTAATGCTTTGTTTTTGTTTTTTTTAAACCTATATTAGGGCTCTAAAAACATTATTTTTAATTATTACAATATCCGAAGGCCGCTCTCACTCTCTCTGTGTCTGTCTCTCTGTTGGTTGGTCAGGCAGACGACTAATCGACTCACAGAGAAACATAGGGATGGACAAAAAAAAAAAAATATCTTGTGCTAAGACCCTCGAAACCTCCCACCCCACCTCTCTCTCTCTCTCTCTCTCTCTCTCTCTCTCTCTCTCTCTCTCTCTCTCTCTCTCTCTCTCTCTCTCTTGGTTGATCTGTCTCAGCATATCAGTTTATCAGTTTTACCACAGTCTCTCTCTCTCTCTCTCTCTCTCTGGACCATCGTCGCAAGATATGTGCGAAAATCCGTGAAAAAACGAGCGTAGCGGATTTTCGCCTGTCATGCGACGATGTCTCTGGACCTGTGAATGATGGTAAAATTTACAGATAAACCGACCAACGGAAAAGGGAAAGAGAGAGATGGAGGATAAAAACAATCTTGTGTTCGGTAGCAATGTTAATTAAAGCATAATAATGACTTGGATAAACTGTAAATAAATTTAAATGTTGAATTACCTCTTGTTGGCTCGTCATTTTGCTTAGTCTATATTCCACACTCGTTTTAATATACGACGGTGACTGAATAGCTAGCGTTCAGTGTTCAAGAAGCTAACAATGCTGTGTTTGTAGTGCTCTACTTTCTTCACTTAAACCATCTTTCATGTTTAAATCGTAAGTGCGTCTTATATTTATTTAATCAATATAAATGAAAATAGAAGCTAAAAAAATTAAAAGAAGCAACTTATAAATTTGCAAAGAGAATTGTGAATAGTAGCAATAGTAACAGAACTACATTTTGTAGCGGACACACTTGGCAGGGATGTTAAGAGTTCACTCTGTCAATACACAGTTTCCTGTAGTCAATCTTAACTCCGTTGGAAATGCAAGTATGTGTATTTGTATGTGATATAAATAAAATATATGTATAGTATGTACACTGTATCTTTGATATACCACTCGTTGTATAAATTTTTCATTAAAAGGAAACTCGGCAAGCCTCGTTTCCTTTTAATGAAAAATTTATACATCTCGTGGTATATCAATGATACAGAGTACATACTATACATATATTCTATATATATATATATATATATATATATATATATATATATATATATATATATATATATATATATATATATCGCTTATAGATCCAGCAACAGCAACTGCACATACCCAGATCTGTCGTTATATAATGCAGTTGAGAGTCTGTGCAGCTTGCTAGGACTAATCAGTAGAACAAACAACATAGACCCTGGTCTGCAGGCGAATTATGAGACGTCAGATCAGGGTCTATATTGCTTGCAGTTGGATTGTACTTACAAGAGTACATACGGTACTTAAAATCTAGAAGTATATGGAATAAATGATGGGCTTCTACTTATTTTACAACAATATATAACTGTTGGAAACTTTATACAAATCTTAGACTTCACCTGCTTGTCAGATGTTCCTGGTTGTCGGATGTTCCTGGTTGTCGGATGTTCCTGATTGTCAGATGTTCCTGATTGTCAGATGTTCATAACAAGGGAAAATACAATAACATTTAATTTGCATGTAAAGACTATCAACCTTTTTAAAGGATTTGAGACGCACTTAGAAAGTCTCTATGATTCTTGTGATGTACCAAGAATCGGAATGACGTGAATACAGGTTACATTTTCCACGTATTATTCAGTTACTGCGTATGAAATTAAAAATATGTATTTGTATACCCAAATGAATAAAGCACTTACCTGCTGGATGATCCTATTTTGTGGTTTGTTGTTGTCTGATCCACATCTATATATATATATATATATATATATATATATATATATATATATATATATATATATATATATATATATATATATATATATATATATATATATATATATATATACACACACACACACACCCCCCCTCAAAACAATTAACTTAAAGCTCTTCCCTTCAAGCCGCATGACCTATACTAACCATATTTATGGTTTAATTATAGGTGTTACACATTTTATGCAGATAGTCAGATGCTAATGCTTTTAAGTGTAGTTCCAAATAAATCGTTTATATTATTCCTCCATTTGCAACGCTGTCCTACATATAACAGTACAAACTTTGATATATTCCACCAGCAGTGAAAAAAGTTGTTTGACGGGAATTTTGGGCTTTCACTAGCCTGGGCCGCCCCTCCCCCCGCTTTCCCCCGCAGTTGCGGGGGTTGCTTGGGCAGTCACTATGCCACTGTCCACGAGGCAACAGCTGCGTTTTGCAATCTGTTAAGTTCTGCTAGGATGACAAATGACAAATGTGAGATGTGCGAGTCTGCCAGTTCGTCATTTTTAATATTATTAAACAAGGACAATGAGAGGATGCATATATGGAAATCATAAGAGATTTCATTTCGGAAGTTTTCTTTAAAAAAGCAACACACCAACCCCCCCCCCCCCAAAAAAAAAAAAAAAAAAAAAAACAACAAAAAAAAAAAAACAACAACAAAACAACAACTAAATAATGACTGTTCAACCTCTATCTCAATATATGTAAATATGAAAGAAAGAAACATATCGTCTTCGTGTATAATCCAAATAATACTATTTGAAACGTCTTATAGAGAAAGAATATTTTTTTAAAATCTCGTATGATATCATTTCAGTATTAATAACCTTAGGGTACATAATGATTTGGTTTACACTTTTTTTATTTTCTAAATTATGCAAAAGGGGTCGGGCTACAATTTCTCACAACATTAGATAAGCCTTTCCCCATTCAAACATAGTGGTACAAATTAATTAAACATGACAAGCGGCAGAAGAAAAAACAAAGAACAAAAGAAAAAGAAAAAATACAGAAAACAACAACAACAAGAAAGTAGGTGTGCTGATAATTAAAGGATAAAAGTTCGAGAAAAGGAAAAAAAGAAGAGAGATATCAAAGGCAAGTAAACAATGATGTTAACAAACTCCGGAAGGAATAGCATTTAGTATGTAATGCACCTACATCACGATCTATTGGTCATTATACAGTCAGAGAAAGAGTAATATTAATAATAACAAGAATTCCTTTATATTTAGAATCTAAGGGAGAAACATTAGTTAAAACGCCTCGTATCCTTAATGTACTTTGGAAACAACTTTAAGATATTCAAATTTTGCTCAATTGCAAGTTCAGGTGTGCCAACTTGAAGAGTGCTTGTAGATATTGGAAAGAGCATTTCGATAAGACTAAGTATTAGATTTTGCCTTTGAAATGTGTATTGAGTGCAAATGAAAATATTATGACATGCACTTTCTGCTTCTACCCCACAGTTGCATAAGGGATTGTCGATCAGGTGATTGTCATACTGATCTTTTTTGAAGTCGCTACATTGGTTTCCGATCCTAGTATGAATAACAGAGTATCTGCGATCGCCAGAAAGATAATAAGAAGGAACGTTAATGTTTAACGGGGTAGTATAGTTTTTAAATTTTTAAGAAATTGCTTTCCGATTTGATATTTTCATATATGGTATTCCATATTAGAATAGAAGAGTTGATGAAAGATTTTTTTGTTTGTTATTTCGAGTCTTGCATTTAATATAGAGAAGTTTTGTCGATTACGTAAATTGTATCTTGACGTTTCTCTCACCAAAGGAGGAGGTAGTTAATTTCAATAACTTGGTGAATGCAATATAAATAATTATATGGAAAGTGCAGAGTTTGTGAGATTTTCTTCTTTCTGAGAGCGGAGGACAGCCGCATTCCTCATAAATATTACGTGCGTGGGCACTTCTAGTTAAACCTGTGACTATCCTAGCAGCCTATAACTGTAATCTCTCTAATCTATTCGAGTCTGCATTTCAACATCCATCCCAAACGACATCTGCATATTCTAATATAGGGCTAATATATGACAAGTAAATTATATCTAAGGATTTTCTACTCAGCTTGTATTTGAGGGATCTTAAAATATTTGGCAATTTATATGCTTTTTAAGTATATTTTCAATATGTAGACTCCAAGTGCATGTATTCTAAGTGTAAGGTCCAAGTGCTTATGATTGTCAACAAACGCAAGTGATTCGTTTTGGAACTTCAGTTTGGGATAGAGTGGGTTATTCTTTTTGCTGACCAACATGACTTCGGTTTTTGCTGGGTTCAAGATTGCTAACCAGTGATTTGACCAGTCATGTAGAGTTTCTAGGTCGGCAGTGGCGGCACGAGTGTTCGAGGATCCAGGGGGCAATGTCCTTTAGTGGCACCCATACCGAGACGCCCGGGAGCAATGTTATTTAGTGGCGCCCCTACTCTGCCACAGGGAACAGTTTTTATGTAAGTGGTCAACCTCCAACCCCCCACCCCCATCTACGCCCCGCTTACAGTTAAGAAAAGAAAAGCTCGCGACGGTGCCCCTTCGCCTGGCGCCCGGGGGGAAATCCCCCCCCCCCGAACCCGACCCCCTTGTCGCGAGGCGACTGTAAGTCGGCATATCTTGCATACTTATAGAAGCGTAGGAGAGAGAGAGAGAGAGAATTGTCATCTGCAAAAAATCTGGTGAGACTAAGTAAATCGTTAGCAATATCATTGATATATGAAAGAAACAATAATGGTCCTAGAACTGAACCCTGCGACACCCAGCTGAAACAGACTGAATTGTAGATTCTGCGGTTTTCACAACAACAGTTTGTGTTCTATCGGAAAGATAGTTGATGAACCATTTAATCAGATCTGACACAGCATAGCAATATAAGGAGAATCGATACTTGTTTAAATTACGGGAAGATCAGCCTATGGCTGTAACTCAAACAGACCATATTATTACGTCTAGGGGTTAGAAATAGTAACAAAAGAAAGAACGACTCAAACAAGCTGTCACAATTTCTAAAATATAAATTTAATTTCCTAAAATATTAAATATTTCAAACAAACAAAGTGAAAGAATTAAAAATAACTTATAGTTTAGAAATTCCTAAATAATCCTAAATGTCCTACTGAATTTTTATAATCCGGAAGTTAATGCAAAGTATTCCGAATGAATGAATGTTCCAAGTTAATGAATGTTCGGAATGAAAGATTGTTCCGAATAAAGTCACTAAAGTGCTGATATGCCACAAGAAACACAGTTTTAAATCCAAATGTTATTAATCCCAGGTAAACTCCTGTGAATGTAGAATATTGTTAAGTTCCTTGAAGAATAGTACTTAAATCCAAAATGTACTATTTAGATAATAGATTTTCACCAATTGATTTTACAAACAATAATAATCTTCCTTTATAACCTTATTATTATGACGAACTGCCAAAGAATGAGGGATGCAGTGATTAAATCCTATTATATAGCCTCTTACTGCGCAAATCAAATAAAACCCAATACTCAAACTACGTTCTAACATTGTCGAGTAAACAAGTTATTCTAACCAATCAGAAACTAGGTTGCCCATGATACTGATAAAAGTGCCTTTACACTACAATTACATTACATTATTTAAAATCAGCAAGATGTTGATACAGGATTTAGGTCATGATTGTGCACGCGCTAAATCACGTGGTTCACAATTGTGGGTTAAGCTGACCGACATAATTATATTTTGCCTGGACTTAGCATGACTCATGTAAACATGTTGATTTGTACTTTACAAATAGCATAGGCTATTGAACTAAGGAATTATAATACAATGATTATAAACCCAAATGAAAACTATTAATTTAAAGATAATAGATAATGCCGTAACAATAGGATAATTAAAAGAAACACAGATTTTAAAACGGCTCTTACCAAGTATATTGTTTTTTAAAATATTTGTACAAACAGCAATTTTGTAAATGTTCCCTCATAAAAAGTCAAAATACTATGAACACTTTAAAGACAAGATTATCAGTATGAAAATCTAAATAATATGAACACTTTAAAGATATGATATCCAGTATGAAAGTCAAAATACTATGAACACTTTAAAGACATGATTATTATCAGTATGAAAGTCAAAATACTATGAACACTTTAGAGACATGATTATCACTAGAAAGTCGAAATACTATGAACACTTTAAAGACATGATTATCAATATGGTTAGTCAAATAAAATCATAAAGTATACACCACCTAATATACTATTTGATAAAAAAAATTTTCATTTGTTTTCTTCTGTTAAATGATTGAAAAAAAACATATTTTAGAAGGCGTAAAAAATTATATTTGAAGTGCTAGGGATGTCATTTTTGTGACCAGACTGCCCTCATTTAAAGCTTCCTAGACAAGTGATAAAAATAACTTACAATTAAAAACAAATAACGGTTTCCAGACAAACTTTTAATTAATCAATCAGGCTTGTTTTTTTTATTGTATTGTGATTTTAGGCTCTCCGTATCCAATTTATGTTTGCCACGATTGACCTACCCGGTATTGTTTACCTAAGAATGCAGTATACCGTACCAGATTTTCTATGCATTGAGTTCCAATGTTCGATAACTATTAGGAGACTACATATCAATTTGACGAAATTAATTCAGGCCGTTTCAGTAATCATCCTTGAGGGGTTTGTATTAAAACACGTAAATAGTATTCGTTTAATATCGATTTCCCTATCAGTATCAAGTTTAATTAGTGAACTATATGCATTCAATAAAACTCAGATTACAAGAGGTTCATTATCCATGTAAAATCTCCAAAAAGAGCACATTGCAGCCCCTGCAAGCCACGAATTGTCTCAAGAACGACAACTTTACTCACAGGGTTGTATAGTTCCACATTTCCAACCCACGTATCCCTTCGAGGTCTCTCGGATCCAAACATGTGATCTCCGATACAGAAGACAGGTTTGCTGTTAATCCCCACTTGGGGAATTACTTCATTTTGTTCGTCCACTGTGAGTACACTCACTTTACAAGTGAGAAAAAGATCTACAAAATTAAAGTTTCTATAAGAATTTCTGCTTTTTGTTAAGATCCAAACCTTACAGGTAATTAACTTAAACAAGCTGTTAAAAATTAGTCTATTTTAACTTTCAGTGCTTGTTCCCTCGACTATCAATGTATTACTCGACTATTAAATGTATCCATTTTCTTCAGTACATGTCGTTGTTTCTAGTAACTTCATTGATAATATTTTACTAGTCACAAATGTGGTACGAGAATATGTCTTTCTATAGATTCACTTGATCTAATGTTGATCAAGAAATATCTTTGTCGTTGCATTCTGGTTTCAAACTGAGCTATAAACCATCTTAATTATTTGACAGAAAAGCTTTGGAAGTTCAAAGTTTTAAAAAAATGCTGATCTGCAACATTCCGTCTACATGTGTCTCCCCTCGATCAACTTAGAGGGACACATCATTCCATTGACCTCGACTGTAACATTTCATACAATAGATTCTACAATCAGTTTCCATCGATACAGCCAAAACAATTGGTTTATCCAAAGATGCACATTTAATTGTCTTCTGTTGCATTATGATTACATATAGCTAATTGCATTAAGCAGGTTTTAATTAGATTTAGATCTTTGTCTTTTAGAGACGTTGATCTTGTTATATTTCTAGCAATAATTTGTACTTTCTATACAGTTTCAATGCCAAAAGTCAAATTCGCTGTAGCATCTATAAAATTTGCTTTTCGATGTAAACAAAATGAAGTACATTGTTAATCTTTCTACTGAAATTTATTGCTGCAGTCTTCTATCCGAATCCAATTGTAAAATATGTCATTTATTCTTACATTATTTTCACGGAATACTATAAAATATATTGAATCGACTTTACGTGTGTTGACCCTGAACATTCCTATATAAAAATAAACTCAGAGATCCAATATAAAGTGGGTGACACCTGAGTTACATTCTTTAGTGTCATTATAATACAAACATATGCACCAGTGTATCCAAGAGACGCCACAAAATTATTGCCATAAATAATACTGTCTGAGAAAGACGTCACAAAATTATTGCCATAAATAATACTGTCTGAGAAAGACGCCACAAAATTATTGCCATAAATAATACTGTCTGAGAAAGACGTCACAAAATTATTGCCATAAATAATACTGTCTGAGAAAGACGTCACAAAATTATTGCCATAAATAATACTGTCTGAGAAAGACGTCACAAAATTATTGCCATAAATAATACTGTCTGAGAAAGACGTCACAAAATTATTGCCATAAATAATACTGTCTGAGAAAGACGTCACAAAATTATTGCCATAAATAATACTGTCTGAGAAAGACGTCACAAAATTATTGCCATAAATAATACTGTCTGAGAAAGACGTCACAAAATTATTGCCATAAATAATACTGTCTGAGAAAGACGTCACAAAATTATTGCCATAAATAATACTGTCTGAAAAAGACGTCACAAAATTATTGCCATAAATAATACTGTCTGAGAAAGACGTCACAAAATTATTGCCATAAATAATACTGTCTGAGAAAGACGTCACAAAATTATTGCCATAAATAATACTGTCTGAGAAAGACGTCACAAAATTATTGCCATAAATAATACTGTCTGAGAAAGACGTTACAAAATTATTGCCATAAATAATACTGTCTGAGAAAGACGTCACAAAATTATGGCCATAAATAATACTGTCTGAGAAAGACGTCACAAAATTATTGCCATAAATAATACTGTCTACGAACGAGATTGAAGAATTACGTACAGGATTAACCCAATCTATTATTACTGTATACAAATAAAAGAGTTTTAGCTTTTAAGATCACCTACCATTAATATACAACTATTCAGAACCTAAGTAGAATATAATTTAATTGTAATTGTATATACATTGTATTTCTAATCATAAAGCCCGTAAGTTTGTGCAAATAGCTAAGCTTCTCGTGTATATCAGTCTTCAACCTTGTTCCATCCTCTTTTAGGGATCAACATATCGCCGGGTGGGCTAGGGCGCTGGTGAATGAGAGTCAGGCGATAGGTGCCGTTACTCACGGCACGGGTTCGAATCTTGCTTGGAACAAATTATCACTCTCTAACTTTATTATTGCTCTCTCTCTCTCTCTCTCTCTCTCTCTCTCTCTATATATATATATATATATATATATATATATATATATATATATATATTAAAATAGAAAGAAAATTTGCTCATATATATATGAGCAAACTTTCTCTTCATTTTATGCTCAAACGTACTGGCTAGCAATATGGTATCCCGCGCGATAATGTCAGCTGTGTACCGTTTTTGTTCTGCTGTGTTTTGTGTATATTCACACGGAAAATATCAGTAGTAACATAATTCTCTTTCCTAATTCGATGCAAAAAACACATAAGCAAAAAAGTTGAAGAAAAATATATAAGCATATTGCGGGATTTGAACCTGGTATTCTTGCGTGAGAGGTGACCATACTGGTCAATAAAACAAACAAGTGACTAAATGACGGGTAAAATGCCTTGATCATAATGCTATCAATGTTTATTGAGCTCTGTAAAACAAATATTTTTCATATTTCACTCAAGTGAAATATCAAAATTATTTCTATTGAAAAATCCACTAATTCACGGGATATATATATATATATATATATATATATATATATATATATATATATATATATATATATATGTGTGTGTGTGTGTGTGTGTGTGTGTGTGTGTCTGTGTGTGTGTGTAGATAGCTAGATATAGATATAGAAAGGATGTTTTTCGAGTTCATCGATGCTGCCTTAATCATCGACAACAACAGCAACATAATCAACATAATTTTTTCGGTCGAGATTGTTTAAAAATATTATTTAAAATTCATCTACAGTTGTTATATTTTAAATCAGAAATATTCATTGAAAATTTAATATCGCTTGCTTTGTGTATCGAATAGCTATGAAATTAAATGCACTACGAAAATTGTATTTTTGGGAATGTTACCGTAAAAGAGTGACCCCAAAATTTTGTCTCCACAAATATTTCTGATCTTACAGTAGTTAATATCGAAAAACCGCTTAGGATTGTAAAATTACCTTCCGTTTTTGTTCTTACCATCATTTGAATTGAAAATAAAAAAATCGAAATATCACACTACATTGCCTTTAGTGCAGTATTCTAAAAAATGCGAGATAATATATGCAAAACGATTATAAAACACTTATTATTTAAGCAACCCTTCCTTTTGACACGTGTAATAACAAAAGATTGTTCACACGCAAGGCCAATAGAGAACGCCCCGCTTAGTGAAATTAGAATACTCATGTTTCCAAATGCATTATGAGATTCGCAATAAGTAGCCACTGAAAAGAAAACCAGCACCAATAGGAGTTGATGTCACTCAATGTTTACCGATAAATTGTCTGAAATACTAGTTATAATCACGCCAGCTCAGTTTTCTTATTTGTGGCTATTAATGTACGCAGATCTCAATGTTTACGTCAGTGTCAGTTATTGTCATCTGATGCTCATAGGAATTTCGCAAATCATAACATTTTAAATTTTTTAAAAAAATCGAACATGGAAAGTTTAATCCCAGTTATTAAACTTAAAGTCTCAATTTTTCTGCATTCATGATTACCTCCCTTTTGTAAGCTCTAGGCAGGACCCGTAATTCTCCTTGGCGCGCAGTCAGCCGTCCCCTGATGATGGGCCAGTGGTAACAAATTTTTTTAAAAAAAGCAACAAAAGCAAAGAAAAACTAAACACTTCAAAGCAAAGATGATAATAATATATGTTTAACGCCATTATGTGAATAAGCAATTAGTGCATGTGCCATTATTGTAGGTTACTTCTTTAAGATGGATTGGTGTCACGAAGACGAACTCTGGAGATTTTGAAGTTAAATATTGGAATATGATAAATTTCAAAAGAATATAAAGAACGATCTCGTTTGGTAGAAACAGAATCGCATCATTCTCAAAGCCAATCCGTACTAGCATTGTTGAAAATAATATCAAGTAAGGTTGATGAATATTAGCTCTTGGGCTAAGAATAAGGTTTGAAAGTTTGTTACGTTCCAGGATTTATTTTCTCGGGAGAACGTTATGTACGTAACTGTATTAGGAACAAACATATGTACCAAATAGTACATAATTGTTCTTGGGGGAAAAAACATATCTAAGATTACGATGTCCACCTGGTCCGTAGCATTTCCTCTATTGGTACCCTTGAAAAATTCATATATATGTTACGGTCAAAAAGGCATGTCATCGCTACAACTTTTCGTGACCCGAATTATATTCGCTGAACGAAATATATATTCCAAAGGAAATATTTTCCAATCGGAATAATTTACGACTATAATTTTGCTGTAAGTTTTAGCTCACATGTCCTATTACAAAATTAAAATACTGTATCTAATTGAAATGACCTGCGGTGATAGTTCCATTTAGCATTGCCGTCAATTTAAGCGAGTCTTTTGAACTCTTGTTTGATAGCGATGACAGTGGGGTGGAATTGATAAACTATGTGAATCAACATTTAGTAAGGTCAATTTGCAGCACTTTAGTAAATGTTTGGAGAATATCAAGTTTTATATGCCCCATGCAAAACGTCTGATTATCAAAGTCCGCATCCGCGTCTGACTTCCCTCAAGTTTACATTAATACACAGAGGTAAACACATATGCATCCATTTTTTTACCGAAAAGTTTCATCAAATAACACACTCAAAAGATATAAATGCAAATTAGAAATTTCTTTTGAATTTAACTTGTACATTATTCACTATCTTCAAATCATGTTGATGATTTTCTATAAACAACGCATTCATTGTGTTATACTGAAAGAACTTGTAAATTGATTAACTGTGAAAACTGCAAGTCTGAGATGGAAACATACTTGATCCGTTTTGTTATAACATTTGGGATTAGACTGATGTATAAAATATAGTAAAATATTTATATAAACTCCTTTACCCCAGTGATTCATTTTTGCAGGCGAGAAATAATTTGCTCAACTTCCTTCATTGTCTAAGGCACTACATTCACCAGAACAGAAAATCTGCTCTTCTTTTAATGTTTTTTTTTTTTTTTTTTTTTTTTTTTTGCGTCTTGTTTATTAATGGCATTTTGCATCTTGTTTATGTATGGCATGCATTCTTAAGATATATTCACAAACTGGAACTACTGTCCCAAGCATAAGCTAGCGATAACAACCTGTGCTAACAAACGGATGAACGTACGCCTGACGAAAGACCATAGCACAAGCGCTTTTGGTCTTTGACAAGAAGAACTACAACTAAAACAAAAATGAAATGCATAAATACTCCCTGTTAACAAATGTCTGCATTTCATAGAAATCTAAATGCCTGTTAGGACAAAGATACTCTCATTTCATAGAAATCTAAATGCCTGTTAGGACAAAGATACTCTCACCCTAGAAAGTACTCATCCGATATTCACCAGTACACATTCTTCGAATGAGTGAAACTTTAATAGGTAACCTCGTAATTGACAAGAACATCGAGTTTCTCTTTCCACATGAGGTTGAATAAATGGATTCTTCAACTTAATCAATACGTCACCTGTCATAGAGACATGCCATTTCGAGAATTGCTTTTCATTCTAAAGCTTAAATGGCCTTTGTGGATACTGCTAGTGGTAAAATACTAAAGTTGGAAAATTTTGGAAACCGTAACAGTTCTTGTAAAATAATTTTCATATTGTTTGCTTAAACAAAATATATACTAATATTATTCTCTCTCTCTCTCTCTCTCTCTCTCTCTCTCTCTCTCTCTCTCTCTCTCTCTCTCTCTCTCTCTCTCTCTCTCTCTGGCAGACAAATAAAGCTTAGTGGTAGTATATTATTTACAGTAGCTTGTAATTAAGGGAGTACTCTTGCATGAATGCCAAAACATGTCCCAGCTCAGTGACGAACTTTGATATGATCGCCACTTTCAAGATTTGTCAAGTATTTTTCAAATCCAACCCACACTGTTGCTCCCAAAAAGTTTCTTTAATTTCGTGCAAAATTATGTTAAATAAGCACATTTTGTGGTTACTGTACATACATCGCCCGTTTAATAAGGCATTTATAAACTTTTGCACTTACAAGTCCCTAGGGCAGGGGTGTCAAACATACGGCCTTCTGGCAGAATAGGGCCCGCCCGACTCATTATTTAATATTATTATTATTATTATTTAAATCAACCCGGCCCGCTATAGCAAATGAGTTTGACACCCCTGCGCTATGGCAACAGAAGTTTATAATAATATTGTAGTTGACAACTAGCGTGAAAAGGAGAGAAATTACAGCCTGAAATGTACTCTACCACGACAAATAACCTATTGCAGATATATTTTGCTTTTGAATTTGTTATCTTACTTGGTTCTCAAATACTCATAACAAGTTTTATTTTATTTTTCTTGCTGTTAACAGTACTTTAAACATATTAGTGGCTATATCATGTCGAACAAATGGGAGCTAAGTGCCTTTCCAAAGGGTAAACTGATGCAGCCGACCCGGGTTTGCCTGGGCGGGTATCGAACCAGCGACCCATGTATTACGAGTCTGACTCTCTACCAACTGAGATTCCGCGGCTCCAACTCGTAACAAGATAAATTAAAATAATAATTAATTTTGATGCAGAAGCGATGTGCTTTTCACACGGAAGTTTGAGACACACTTGCAGCGTCTTGAACATACGTATGATGCGTCAAGAATTGACGTTAATACGGCCTAAATTTTTCTTTATCTTTAGGTTTTGCGTAGACTTGTTACCAGTCAATTTTTTCTATTTCTTATCTTTCGTGCCTATCCAATGAGTTGCGACCGCCCCGAAAGGTAGAGGATGGAAAATGGGTGTTAGGGAAAGTTTGCCATGTAGAATATATATATATATATATATATATATATATATATATATATATATATATATATATATATATATATATATATATATTGCTGTAAGGATGGTAGCAAGTCTATGTAATACGTTAAGAAAATACGAAATTAAAAATATATATTGATATTGACCGCAACAGCCATTGCTTCACCACAATTTACATGAAAATATCATTTAAAATAATTCTTGCATCTGATATTGGTATCAATTCTCAAATCGGTATGAGGGAATCCAGTTTTGCTTTCACAGAGGCGGTCAGAGAAGCCCTTTACTGGTTCGAGAAGCAGGACGGCGCGCGCTTTGTACGTCTCAAATCCATAGTTTAAGTGTAGGTGTTAATCCTCTTTATCAGACAGTTAGCTTCGAATGCGATTAACTGTAGCTACAAAGAAGAAAGTTGATATGACAATTGAGCTCTTTCCCTCTAATGAAGCCCTATTTTATGCAGTACACAATCTTACTTGTATTCATTAGGACGCAGAATCAAAGCTTAAACAGAAACCAGCATGTTTATTGAGTTCTGCTCGTTAGCTTGTGTAAGATGACAAAGATCAGCAATGTAAGTCCGTCAGTTCACACGCCGCATTTGTCAAAAAAACGTACATTCGTTTATTTTCTGAATTTGATAAATACCTAAGGTAAATTTTCTCCAAAGCTTATCAACGATGTCAAATTTTGCCGAGTTTAAGTGTGCAACACTTCTGTAAGTGTTTGAGATTAGTGGAATTCTTTTTATACATGGATGTAAGATTAGAAAATTCTGATCCCGAGGATTACATTTTCCTGTCCAACACTGATGCATAATGAAGGATTTTTGTTCATCAGTTTCCTGAACAAAAAATAAGGGCTTAAGTCAAAATGGTCTGCGTGAATATAGATATAACTTTTAAACAGCAAAACACCTATTGAACATTTTTGTCACCTTAAGATAGAGCGTAAAAAGTTAGGTGTACACTTAAAATTGATTAAGTGTAAACTTTAAATGACGTTTAAGCACATATCAGCGTTCAAAGAACAATGGTGAAGACCACTAAGATAATGGCAATACACAGCGTCATAACTGTGTACTGCAAACAGCTTGCGGACGCATACAAATTTAAGCAGCTCAAAATAATCAAGTCCTCGTATCCAAATGAATCGAGAAAGGCAAAAAATAATAATTTAGTCCTCGCTTCAACTTTGATCTATAATTAACTTATCCTTCATAAATAGTAATGAGAATATAAATTTTGAAACAATAACAATTCCAAAAACAACTTGCTCGACTCGAAATCGGATTACAGACGCTCCACATGTACAGTTAGGTCGATCAGTACGAAACATCGTGTTTGCGGGACACTAACTTCTACCGCTGATCGTTTTAGTACGTACATGTGATGCAATTATTGTTTATCTTGATTATTTTGAAAGAATCTTCAAGTGATGATGGAAATTGGAGTGTTTGCCACTTTGTGTGCACTATGCTCAGTAGAAGGTCATGTGATGAAAGACAGCAGTCACGTGATGAAAATAGAGATATCCTGCACCGGAAGTCTACACTGAAAAACACGATCATACACATGTAGGAATATGACAAAAAAGAAAACGTTTGATATGTCCAAATAGAAATCGCTTCTAATCAGTGATTTGCCTCATGCATCTGTTCATCCTCCTCTTTAATCCCCGTAGATATCAACATATATGAACATGTTTTTTTGAAAGAACAATTAAGTCTGCGTTACTTTTCCTACCTATTACTATCAGTGTCGTTGCATTAACTTACACACTCAGCAAAACTAAACCATTTGAATTGTCATTTGATCTTTATTTTTATATTTGTGCCGACATTTACCTAATTTCATTCAATATTTCACATGAATGATTGGCTTCAAACCTTTTGACTCAGTCACACTGAAAAACTTGAAAAGTTTTTAAATTGTACAGCGTTTTCTTTTTGCGATACGAACATTGTGGATGCCTTCTGCTTTAAAATGTGCAGCTATATTGGATTCTGAAATATATTGATGAATTTTAATCTTCCATTCTCAGATTTGTTTATTTAATAATTAAGTACTCTGTTATCACGAATCGCAAAACTGAATATGTAATTTAATATATAAAACTCACACTAAGCACAATGTGTATGATCTCCGATCTTGTCAACTGCTGGAACCCAGCGTTATATTAAAAGCTGGTTTCTAGTTTGGTTTGTTTGGTGTTTTTACAGCACAAAAACACTTCGAAGACTATATCGTACCAAGGCCTGTGCATTATCCAAGGACTTACCACAGTAACCCATCTGGGTTTAGCCTATCGTGGGAATGGAATCCTCACCTTCTGGTCACGAGCCCAACGTTGTATCCACTGAACCACAGCGGATCCCTTTTATTAAAAGAAAGGAATTATAATGGTTTGCTCTTTACCTTTTGTTTCCTAATCTATGTATGGATACATCAGCTGAGTACGATTATGGGTCTTTTGAGGAGTAAAGAAGTGGCAATTATTCAGTGTAAATACAATATATTCTGGAATTGAAGCTGTTAACTTATATTGTGTTGCCTTTGAGAGTCGTTGTTACTTTTGCAGTGTGGCAAAATTTAGCCAAACTTTTCTTTGGCGTTCATAAAGACAATGCGATTCGTGTTAGTCAAAAGTGTTTACAAACACATACAAGTACTTGATATACAGGCTATTATACCTTCGAAATGTTTTTTATTCTTCATTGCACATATTTATCTGAAAGTTTAGTTTCTACATCAAATAATTTAATCGGTTGAAGCTACATGACTTAAACCGCGGTTTTCCCGATCTACTTTCGAAAGATGTGGAATGACAAAAAAAAAGTTCGGAAACAAAAAAAAATTATAAAATATACCCAGTGGCGTACAAAGGGTAAATGGCGCCCAGGGCGACGATGATGGCCCAAAAGGCCAGAATACAATGCAACCGCCCCGTCCGCCCCCCTCCCCCATTAGTACGCTACTGTATGTACCTGCCAATTCACAAACTGCGGTGTGTTTTGTATTTAGCTCATTTCAAAGATCATAAAGCTAAAATATGTTCATTCTCAAGTTTGTTTATTTTTAGTTACGGTAAAGAGATATGTTTAAACATAGATGGTGTATACTTGAAAATAGTCTCTTGATATTCTCTAGCGCACAAAGTGTAAATGAATTAATACTCGACAACAAATTTTATGACTGACAACAAGATTGACTTTCTTTCTCACACAGGCCTGGATACAAGGGTTTATTTTTTCTCAAAGGCCTGGATACCAGGATTTCGCGGCTTTAAAACCCCAATTAATTTTATTGACAAATCTCACATGACATGAAAATAACACTGAGATTTGCATTAAATGCAATCTTCGTAAAACTTGCGGAGTTTCACAATACTTTTATTGAATATTCCTTGCGTACATTTTCCGGAGTTTACAAAATCAATATACCATCCACTTTTTAGGTATCAAATAACATTGATAGGTAGATGTGGAGCAAACAGAATAAAAATTGAGACTTTATGGTTTGCATTTCCATGAAAGTGCATATAATTCTGATCTCAAACTTGTTTGTTGTGTCCTCTAACATTTACAAACATTTACAAATATAATTATAATTTTCTGTCCGTCAAAATTTCTTACCGTTTAATCCTAAATTGGTGTATATATATATACAGTGGCGGCGGGAAGGTTTAAGGTGCCCGGGGGCAATGTTCTTTAGTGGCGCCCCTACTTTGCCACATATAACAGTTTATCATCAGCTACCACCCACACCCACACCCACCCCCATCTACGCCCCGGTAACAGCTAAAAAAAAAGCTCTCAACGACGGCGCCCCCCACCCCACGCCCTGCGCCCCCTCCCGATCCTCAATTTAGAATTAAAAGGTAAGAAAGATATATCTTGTACTTAAGATATTATGTTTTCTGCGTTTAAAAGCTGTACAGTTGTGTTGACATTTTGAAATCTGTACAGTTGTGTTGATATTTTCACACCAGAAGTCAATTATGAAGTCTACGAATTTGGGATTTATGTGCTCACGTATGAAGCAGAGACTTCTCGATTGGAATAGTACATGTAACGTCTCGGCTTATGTCCTAGCAGATGTGCCGGAATCAAATGATATTAAGCTTTATACAACTAACCGCAATGAGTCTATTTTGAGGGAAGAGGGATATCTAAGAGATAACGGTTGACATGATGTAGTTATAAACATTTGCTGACGTGAAGTTTTATGAATCAGTGCGCCTCGTATTAACCGACGTTAAGCAGAGGTCAATATGACAGATTTACTGATTCACAAAACCTCGTATTCATTAAACTTAATTTTCATCGAAACAAGGTTTATAATTGTTTTATTACCCGATTTAGAAACAAAATTGCAATTCATTTTGCTTCAGAACTGTACAAAAACCATTTCAATTGCATGACACCAAGAACCTAATGTTATACGTCATGCAAAACTCAATGACTATTAACACCATGCGATATGAAGAAATATCACACATCACGAGAACCATGTAATACTATCAGTTAGAGGAAGGCAGAAAAATGAATCAAGCAATTCTAAATTAGTATTATTCAATCACCACAACCTTATTTTCATCATCCATAACAGAAGCATCAGAAGTGCTAATTACTTGTTTAAGTGATGAAAAATGCAATGAAGGATATGAAAGTTTAGCTACTCAGAGCTTTACATAAGTAATAAACAAAACACAATCTATTTCAATAACTGTTAATAGTACATATACTTTATATGGACAATAAAATATTAATTAGACGGTATGAGCTAGTAAATTCGCCCAAGGTTACGGCTGTATTTGCACAAGACAATGTTAGATTAAATTTACATCAGCGATGGTATTTGTTTTAAGAAGGAAAAATGTCAGATTTTAGGACAAGACGGGTTTTTGATGCTGTTGTGGGGAGCGCAATAAACCCCAGAATATATGAATAAATATACTTGTGTAACATACACAAATAGTCAGTTACTTTTATAACTTAGTAAATATCAGTTCCTCGCACAGATTATATCACGGTGAACTGTCTTTCTTCCTAAAATTAAAAAAAAAAATAATAATCTAGCCTTCGGATCTAAATTTATTTCCAGATCAGGACCCTATGCATTACGCGTGACTTAAAGCGTATTCTCGACGTCGGTAGAGATTTCTCTTTGTAAAAAAAGAAAAAAAAAGAAAGAAAGAATAGACTATATATAGCAATATTCACCGCGCATGTCTAAGGCTTAATAATTATTAAACAGCAGGTATGTGTTCGCTTCAAATTGATCGGAAAGTTCATTCTAGTCTATCGTATGGTTGATTTGACAACAAAAAAAAAACAAACTCTTCGCATTGAAAACGAAATTTTATAAAGCCTTATGGCGAATAAGCTATGACGCAGTACTCTTGTCGATCATTTACTGAATAGCAAAAAACCAGAATCAAGATAAAGTTCGACTAACTCAACAGCAGAGCGGCGGCACACTTGTTTCGGAGATCATCAGCAGGAGTTTATAAAAAGTGAATCTGGACTTTCCTTGAGAGACAGCTAAATTGTGTTGCCTTTCTCAAAACTATATTGGACCTGTAAAATTTTATTAAGGTAAGTGCTTTCATTGTATTCTTTGGAGTGTAATGTACTTTATTTTAAATTCTAATCAATCATATATATTTATATGGTCGAATAAAACGATGTCGCAGATAAAATGTGTCAGAAACATGACAGGATACCTAATTCCGAGTATATTACAAAAAAAACTAGGAACCGTTTTTTTGTTGTTGTTTTTTTTACTTTTCTTTCTTAAGTATCTTTGTGTGTCTCTCTCGGTGAGTCTTTCTACTTATCTGTATGTATTTCTATCAATCTCTCGTCGCAATCATACGTTCCTTGACTTCTCCTTCGGGGTCTTTCTCTAATCACCGAGGAGCGGTATATCTTATCAATACAGGGTACATACCTACGTGTAGCATTTTGAAAATAGAAGTCCAGGCTCCGTATTCTCGAAACATTTTTTTACGCGAAACTCAATTTCGAGTCTAGAGTCTCCTAAAATGTACAACCTGTAACTTTTATTACAATAAATTTAGATTTTTTATATTTTATTTTATTTTTAGTTTTCATGGTCTACTTATTTATGGTTCCTCTACTAACATACTAAATTTCAGTTACGTAGGCATGCTTCAAGTAACAAGTCTGATTTTCATGTTGTGAGCTTAAGCTTGTGTTTCGTGTTTAATATATTTGGAGAATACGAAACCAGGCTAAAATTACTCTTAAAAATGGGTATCAATAAATAGCAAACTGTCAATTCAATTTTAAAAACGGAGAGTGCACTATCAGAGAGACGAGAGGTCATGGAAAAAGGGATGCACAACAAGGATAGACTCTTTCGTTAATTAAGTTAGACTATTTCGATTTTTATAATATACATGAATATCTTCACTGTGTTTATGTGTGTACACAATTAGTTATTTATAAACCTTTGAAAAATAGTTCAGAGAACTCGATGTACTTAGTCAATATGCAATAATTATCCCATTCAGTGTTGCTTGTATAGGAACGAAAAGCTAATTAAATATATAATCTAAGAGAAGCATGGTTAGGTTCAGAGTTCACGCAATGAAAGGCATGGCTAGTGTAATTCTGTGTATCCTTTTATCGCTTTATTCCACTGAAAAAATAGAAGTTATCTAGTTATGTATCTCCCAGTGTGATACAAGCTGTGAAATGAGAGGTAAGATATATATATATATATATATATATATATATATATATATATATATAATTGATAACTACACAATAAAAATAATGAAAAACCCAGCATTTGTTTTAGTACATCACTTCTCTCTGTTATTGCTCAAGTACGGTTGTATATTTAGCAGTTTTTCTATTTTTGTTTTATCAAAGGAATATCTAAATTATATTTGCATAGTCCACTATCCAATAAGATTTTCTACACCACAGAAGTTAAACGACAGGCATTAAAACATCTGAAAGAACATATTCGTAATTATTTGATCCCTTCTAATTGTGACTATACCGAGGAAACGTTTAGTGACTATTGAAAATAGATGTAAAAAAAAAAACTAATATAGAATGGAAGAAACAGGCATCATTTAAGTTTTTCTGCGTAGTTATCACAGGATAAAGAAAATACAGTCTTTAGAATTGAAATGTTTTGATCTGTGAAGCAGTATCATAAACGAGTTTGGTATAATGATGATTTCTGCAAATGAAAGACTGGATTAACGTTCATTTGTGCGTGGCTGATTGCTCCATTTTATATAGACATACATTTGTCGCAGTGCTGAGTCATTAAACTAAAATAAGGTCATCATTATTCTTAAACATATTTCAACAATACCTTGATGCTCTCGGATCATTACACATTTTAGGATGAGGTTGGGACTATGCGAGCCTGATTCCAACCGTATATACATGTACGTGCAAAGTGTATTTTCATTATGTCTCACAAAGTCTTTAACACTGCTAAAGATTGAAACTCGAATACTTGGATTATGATTTAGATAATTAACGTATGTCCACATTAGTCTCTAAAATTAGACTTATCATCGGGGTCAATATTGGTATTGGATTGATATGGGAGGAAAGCGAATACCGAGTACGGATTGAATATGAATTACTTTGATGGCTATTTAATAAACTCAGTTTATGTAGAAGTTATATTTTATTTATTTATTTATATATTTATTTATTTATTTATTTATTTATTTATTTATTTATTTATTTATTTATTTATTTATTTTATTTATTTATTTATTTATTTATTTATTTATTTATTTGTTATTTATTTATTTATTTTTTATTTATTTATTTTTTGTTGTTGTTGTTGTTGTTGTTGTTGAAAAAAATATTTTTGCCACATCAAAATGACTTACTAAGATGACTTAATTAGCACTGGTGAACTTATATCAGTCCTTTATCTTTATTATTGAAATTTGCCAGTTTTATTCACTACATGGATCACTATCGTGTGAAAAGGCGACATCTGCTTAGGACATAATATCAATGAGAATCTAATCAATTCAGAACAACACGCAGGAAATACCGCTATTGTAACATGTTTGACCATGTGTCATTTACAGAGCATCAAATTTAGTCCTTTTAAATAGTTTTCTCTGTTCTGCTCGTGGTGCACAGATAATTCTGGTGAGTGAAAGGAGATTTTATATATGTAATTGAGCTTTAGCGTTTTCCATATAGCGTTAAACTCACTTGAGTCAATCTTTCGTGGTGTTTCATTTAGATTTAGGACAAATAATGTTTTGCATCAAACTTTTGAATTAAACAAATACCGTATCCACATCAAATAACTTTCCAAGTACCTGTGATGAAAGAGTGAATTAGATGTTTGTCCATCTCTGAAGATCAAACTGAGGAGTTCAGGTGTGAGGGTTGGGAGACATGTGGAGCAGAGCAAGTAGTAATTATTTTTTCCAAGGGTAGGATGAACTAATATGCTTATTCTCGTATATACCCTACACAGTTAAAATAAATTCTTCAAGCAGTGTGGAAGGAAAAGCGATGGCAAACTTAATTCCTAAAATACCTCTTTTTGACAATTTTGCAATAAACTTCCCCAAAATATTGGCCTAATGAAAATAAAATGAAAGCTTTTTGCGCATCTAGACAAACCACGCGTCTGGCCTACAAAGTTTCAATATAATTCCTCCAAGCAAAGCGAGTGAAAAAGCGATAACGAACTGAGTTCCCAAATACCCCTTTTTGTACAATTTGTAAAGAAATGTCACCAAAAATGACTATAAGAAAAAAAGTTAAACATTACTGTGCATCAAGTATTCTACTCCAACCACATATTTAGCCTACAAAGGTGCCAATAAAATCATCAGGGTAGAACAAGCGATGACAACGAGAATTCTCATAATGTTATTTTAGTTTTTAGCGCATAATCTGATGTAACTGCGCTTGTGGAATTAGACAAACAGGAGGGTTTTTCTTTTTCACATTTAATTAGACTTAGTTTAAACCTGCTAGTTCTACATGCTGACTCCCTGAATTAAACTGACTGACTGACTTCGATTATACACGCGTGCGGTCATTTGACCATGTGCGTATTGTTAATGTACGCAAGGCGTACTACTTACTCGTCAAATGGGTGAATAGATCCCATTTGACGCCTTAATGTCTGCACAGCACGCTTCTTAATTATCCATGTCTGGAAGAGGCAAAGGTGGAGTTGGAAACGGCGTAGGAGGATTGTGCTTCGATGTCGCTGGAGGGCTCCAATTGCTCCAGGGTGAAAATTGTGATTTTATATGCCACAAAGAAAGTGTGTCGTCTTGTACCTTATCTACTATTTATAATATTAATTTTGAATAAAAAAGCTCTGTACTTGTGGCTGATTTTTTTGGAAGGGTTATTCAAGGTTAGGAGGTGAGAAATGTTTTTAAAGGTTCGGTTCAGTCCAAGGAGTGTAATATTAGGGTTCCTTAATTTTATAAGCATATGCATCTAGTGTTTACATTGGTTTTGTTCTCAATTTGTCCAATCATTGCCACCTTGTGTGGCTGGGCCTGATGGTCTGGTTCTTTACCATCTTATATTGTCTAATAATTTTGTGTGGAAGTAGTTTCTTGTTGGAATCCCATGGTGCGTATGCTTACTCTATTTTCTATTGTTGAGTTTTCGGGGATTTCTGACAATCAGATACCGCATTGTGCGTTGGGGCCCTGATGGTCTGGACTTATGACCACCTAATAGTCTTAAGTTTATGTGGGCCAGATGTTTGGGTCGCTTTACGAAGCGAGCCATAGACTGCCACATTTTGCGGCTGGGCCTGATGGTCTGGACCTGGGATCACCTTATACTGACTAAGTTTTTATTGAGTGTCCGATATAGTTTTTCTGATACTCCTTGGACCTCGCATCGGGTGCCATCACCGAGTTGCGGGAGAGATAGAGATGTTAACTGCTAACATTTATCTAAGTCTGGTAAACAAACCAAATTGCACAAAACCTAAATTCTATAACCAAATTATAGCCATATATCCACTCTTCACACACACAATACTTTTTAACATTTAATGTGTATTAGAATTTCCAAAAATGTTATATTAAGTGTGAAATTAATTAAAGTAAAATCATACCTTCCTGTGATAAAATCGTATCTCATTGATCAAATCTATGCTGTCTATCATATACTCTCACGTTATAACAATCTTAGCACGTCTGTATACAGGTCTTGATTTGGTATCAAAATGCTTTTAATTCGTTTTTAATCGATGCTAAGAGAGAAGGAAAAAAAAACGTAGAGAACAATGGCAGAGAAAACGAATCTAAGGCATGATTATTTCTTTAAATTGCAAGAATGTCCACTTATTGATTTATATTTGTAAAACATTCAACCAGGTTAAATATGCAAAGGATAGAAAACGAATCCAACAATCCTCCTTGGGTTACTTCTTGAATTTATTTATTTATTTATTTAGTTATTTATTTATTGTTTACATTGGCGTTTCCGTTTCTGTTTCCTATTGGAAGTGTACGAGTAATATCAGTTCAGGCATATGCTTTGCTATCCCGGTACAGAGCAGTCTGTACTTGATTTATTTCCTTCTCTGAGAATACAAAGGCAAGTAAACAATGCATTTTATGAAATACAATTAAAGAGCTTGAATCCACATAGCTTTAAGTTACCTTGAAACGCTTTCAAACCGAATGCCTAGTTTTACCATTTGTATAACCGAGATCGTTGGGAAATATGAAGCTGCAATCACATCTCTTTCATTATCACTGTTGATGTCAAATACGTATGTATTTGTAGAGGGAAACCTGAATGCAGTTACATAATCGATGCATATTATTATAACATGTAAACTGAATCTGGCTTGGCCAAGTGACATGTTTTCAGGTCATATAGTTATTGCATACTGTTGTGTCACTTATATATGACACGTGTTGACATGTGTGAACATACAGTCCTTGTTTTTAATGCAAAAGAGGCACATTTTGAGAGTAACGCTAAGGGTAAGCCTGAGATCATTCACCAAACCCACACTAGGCTGCAAAACATAATGTTATGTTGATCATTATTCTGCGTGGACATATCGGATCAGAGTGGTTCTTTTAATTTAAAGGAGTTTATACTTTAACCTAACTCTGACTTATAAAATGTGAAGTAAGATATTCGGGTCATCATTGGTATTTTTAGAACATAGACTTAGAAAAGGAAGTTATCACAAAGATGTCTTTTTTCGACATGTTCAATACTTTTGGTCGTATGGTCTTTTATTTTCTTTACAGAAAATGAAAGCCTCTAATTGCTGAACTTGAAAAATATGCAACCCTTGTAAAAACTTAGTTAATACTATAGATTTAGCCCCCCCCCCCCCCCCGGACTTTGAACCCATCGCTATATCTGGTTAAATTCAAACACAAATTTGATGCAAACTGAATGAAATTATTTCATTTTTCCATAAAGTTCACATTTCCAAACCATTGTTCACTCCGAAATAGGCGTTCATAACGTTAAAACTGCACTCCAGCTTTTTGTTGGTCACCAAAACGATTTTTAATTCTACCTTTTTTCTTGAGAGAGATCAGCATCGTCAAACGTCTGTGTGACCAAGACTAGCCTCAAACCTGAAGACAGAAGATTCTTCTTTTGAAAAAGTGGTGGACACAAAGGAGAGTCCATGTTTGCACAACGGACGCTAAGGAAAGTGTATATGTTTCCAAAATGTGCATTTTTTCATTTCCGCAAGAAAGTGATTCATTATCTCAAAATAGTATGAACCTCCATCACTTCGAGGCTTCCTTTTCCCTCCCTGGGAATATGTTTTTGCATGCAAGGAGAGAAGACTAGTTTATAAAACTTGTAATATATCGAAGAATAAACTCGTGGTTTATTCGAAATATGCTGAGACAAATAGATCCATTGATCACGCCATGTCAATAGATAGCGTGGCTCCAATGCGCGTGTTTGTTCCCTGCAGGGCCAGTGTAGTATGTTTTGCACAACGTTAGATACTATCAATTATATATACAAACGAAAATGGCAGACTGTGAAATTCGATTAATTTACGCATGTTATCATAAATTGTTCAGCAGGTGACTTAGTAGAATTCCATGTTTTATTCCCTGGTTTTATTTTGCTAAGCCGTTGGGAATTATATCGCTTTTACATGTGCTAAAATTTTAAAGAAAGGTGAAACCATGTGGAAAATGCCTTACAATATCTGTCCGTTTGATGGATGGTTTTGGTTCTCCCCGTTCATGAAACATTTAAATGTATTATAACTTGTGTAAATTTCTTGAACTTGAATTAATTGAGTAGAATTGAATAATCTTTACTATTATCCTCGTTGAAACAACTGGTAACGTTGACTCTGTATCTACAGCAACGGTTCACATAAAAACAAAACAACAACCAATCCCAACCCCCCCCCCCCCCCCCCCCAAAAAAAAAAAAAAAAAAATGCGCCGAAAAGATGCTTGTTCGTTTAACATGATAACCAAGACCGAAGTCTACCAGTATTTTTTTTAAAAAGGCCTCTCATTTGTTTTAGCCACATGTGCGCAGTCTGCCATCCTGAAGCTAATAGTTGGTTTAACACTGGCAGATTCGAAGTACTACCCAAGATATCTACTCGGCTTTTGCTGGAGTTACTAATATTATATTCAACTGATACTCTTCACCCCCTTTCCGTACTAACTATGGTTAGCTCACGAAAGGTCACAATACCTAGAGCTAACTCTCAGCGCTTGACAAAAAAATACTTCAGCATTTAATCAGAATGAGCATAAATCGCATTGGTTTATTTTACTTATCAACATAGCATCTCAACTTCAAAATCGCCTGCTTGATGGTATCACGGTACCAATTGTTTTTCTATAGACCTTAGTGCTAACGTTTAGGTGAAATAAGTATACCTTCTATCCTACTTCAGCACGCGTGTCACACTCTGTTAGATTGTCAATTTGACAAGGACAGCGCAATATACGACACAGAACTTAAGAGAGATAACTGCTGGAACTAGACAGGGGTATGAGTTATCCAGTCACAACAGATACATTGTCAATGATGTGTATCACATTTTTTTTTAAATCTTAAAAAATACAAAACATGATCTAGATATGAATTAACATAATCTCACATGTTGACAAGAGACTCAACTCTTTTTTTTAAGCCTGATAGAAACTACAACCCTTACATAATGCACCAATCACAGCTAGCTTTGTTGTTTATTTCTGAACACAATGTTCCCTACACCTTAAGCTACACCACCCCAACCCACCCCAACCCCCCGGGCTTTCGTAATTGGTATCGTTATACCCGATGCGTCAACAGTAACGTCGCGACTCTTAGTTACGCATATCTTAAAACGGAGCGTAAATTAGCAATATCAAGCGTCACGTTTAGATATTTTATAAGACTTAGAGATAGATGGAACTCTGGCATGCTTAATTATTGTAGACACAAAGACTGTTTGTTAGGTACATGTCATGTCTTTTTTCTTGAGCGGAATTGCAACCCCGATGCACAGTGTTTATATTGCGCAATTTCTGCGCAGAAACCATGCTTAACACGAGGTATACCGGCTATTCACAGTTGCTAGAGCAAATAGGGCTTACAGAAACATTTGGTATAATAAAATAGGTATTGCATTACTGATATGGCGATAGTACATATTGTCCGCCTGTCAAATATAATATTTATAAAGTGTAATATGACATTAGAAATTATACCTAAGTGCCTTTTCATAGTCATTTTACCAGATGCCATCCGGATTTAATTCACAGAAATTCAGTTCTAATATGATAATAAAATATGCTTTGTCCATATATATATATATCACAGGGATCAGATAGACTAATATAAAAAAATTAGACAAAAAACAAAAACAAAAACCTCATGGGCGAAAAGCACACATTTAAACTACTCTTATCAACGAGAAAAGTCGTAACAATAATAAAAATAGTTTTAACTTTACTACATATTATAAATATATGAAGAAGAAAAGATGCATTTGTTATCTTCATTACATCGAAGAAATATAATGTGAGAGAGTATTTTATTTTCCTTATTTTTTTCAAAACCATGCATGTGTTGCCAGGGAAGAAACACTAGACGAAATCTATAAAGGACGCTGTTAATCTTAACTGGATCATTGCAAAACTGCTATAAAAGGGCTACACCTGGTAAACATTTGCCATCATATAACTTGAATAGAAGATCCCAGTAACGTATTGCCTAATATTTTCTCAATTTTTGTGCAATTCTTCATTTTTGCATTTTTTGAACTGTACCATTAGTCGGTACTATATAGCAACTACTGTTCTAAGATACCGTTAAACGCTACTACGTACATAGGTCTAAATCACTAGCTGCTTTGAGTTCAGGCCAGATCTAAGGCAACGTTCCTACTGTTTCTGGTGGTTACCTGATTACACGACCACAACAGTCCAGATATTTGTTTCTTTTTCACTTTTGTTTGATTCCATTCTTAAAGATATAAAAAACAATAACTTCTTGACTGTCTCACATGAAACGATTGTGCTTTGAGATGTAGATTGTTTCTTACATTTGATTTATGGCCGATGGTCCACAACAAGAGAAACTTGAAGATGATTATTCATTTAAAATTTTACTGATTTGTGAATGTTTATAATATAGCTTACTTTCCCGACACGTTGCCTGTAAGCCAGGCATAAATGCGACATTAAAACTACGAAATAAAATCCTTAAATTAGAAAATGCAAGACGGTTCTTCCAGTCGCGTGACAATAACATACTGTCGAGGATTATCAGAAGATACCAATCCAAACAGCACTCCGTCCGTGTATCTTACTATCGTAAATATTCATGCTCTGCCATTCAGAAAGTGTTTTACGTTCCTAAATAAGTTAGAATTAAACCACCAGCTATTCATCCAGTCTTTTATTATTTCAAACTCTTTCATTAAAATTTACAAGTTTGAACTGAGTTTAACTGTATCAGATTGAACTGAGTTGCTCTTGAATGACCGTATGTTCAGACACTGACCTTTACTGGTTCAGAAACTAATCGTGGTTAGTTTGAAAGGTCAAGTTCGTCCCAATAAACGTTGACTATTATTATTATTATTATTATTATTATTATTATTATTATTATTATATACCCAATAGGTGTTATTTAAATTACAAAATTAATATATCTGAGTTCTTGATTTCCGTGTGAATATTTCTCTCATGAAACCTCTTCGATAGAAGAATGTGTTTCTGCATGTGTGTATCTGTGTGTGTGTGTGGGGGGGGGGATAAAGTGTGTTTGTGTATGTGTGAATGAAAGTATTGCTTTTGTATGATGCAGTTATGGTTTTTGATTCCAAAGATGTCTGTACTTTCAATATATATCATGGTAAAAATGTTCATATATTTTACAATATGCTACTTATGTACAGACCTTGTATCATCACAGTCCATTGGGATAATGGAAGTAAATAAAGTATTGTTGAATATAAAAGATAACATTCGACCCGTTTCTCTGAATTCTTTCTATACAGATTCAATCTGCTAAAAGATTGGACAAATGGTGGAAAGTTAAACTTGGCCAACAGTTTTGAAATCTTTCCAACATGCCTAGTCAACCCTAAATATATATTTCTTTCTCTGTTTTTGTAGTTTTCTGAAGGTATTATGTTGCAAACGTATGTTTATCATGTTTCCACAAATAAATATACCAATGAACAAAATGGTGTCTTGCCTGGACTGTATATGTTTACAACCAAAAATACAAGTCTTAAGATGGACTTTAATGATTAGATTCATTCTTTTTAAAATATTTAGGAACATATGATTATATATATATATATATATATATATATATATATATATATATATATATATATATATATATACAGCCCCGCCCACAGAAATTCCGCGCCCCTGGGCAGAGCAGTCATGGGCCCCACAACTAGTTTAATTTTTTTATATAAAAACCTGTGTACAGTTTTGAATATAAAACCTGTAGTAATCTACCATAACTTAGACTCTTGCAAGAACAAATTTTAATATTTACTGCAGATATTTTTTTAAAATATATAACTTGGTTGACGGTGAGCCCCCACAAAACGCCAAGCCCCTGGGCGATTCCCCCTCCCCCCTCTCGGCTGGCCGGTGTGTGTGTGTGTGTGTATATATATATATATATATATATATATATATATATATATATATATATATATATATATATATATATATATATATGCAGTTACAAAACAGGTTTTCATTGTTTGCGGCTAATCATAATTTTCGTCAGTGGAAGAAATAACTTTGCAGAAAAAGGAAACAAACACGGAGCGCAAAAGAATTCGATAAAACCAGAAATATTTACATGATGGGATGACAGTGAAAATCTATAAAAGCAAGAAAATACTATCACAAGGTGTAAACTACGTATATATTTTGTGTGTTGGAATCAGAATAGCAAAAGTTTATCAAAGTATTCAAGGATATGGTGATCCGCGTAGATGCGTATTATCCGTACAGAGAAACGAAATGATTTAACTTAATTCCAGGCTATAACGAAAGAAGGAAACCATGCGTAACGAGACACAACGCCATCAAAGACCAGGAGCTAGCATATGTACTAAAAATGTTATCCAGGTAAAGGTATGCGTGGAGAAGATAATAAAGGAAATGTATCATGTGTGCAGAGGTATATTGAAAAAGAGATAATAATAATAATAATAATAATGACTTTAAAGAATTTTCAGTGTAAAGTTTTTGTGTGTGTAAAAATATATATATATATATATATATATATATATATATATATATATATATATATATATATATATATATATATATATATACACACACATATATATACAATGGCTATCACAATTTTCTGTTTTTTATTACTTTACAATATAATTAAACTCTTCAAAGGTTAATAATGTATCTTCGACAAAATTTTAAATAAGAAAGTTTTAAAAAGAAATTTATCACTAGTCGAGCATATGAATATTTTGAAAACATTCTTCTTTCAGACGGGCATTAGTGTCACAGTCGCTTTGCGAAATCTAAGTGGTTTGTGTTGCGATTGCCGATTCAAAATAATGTAATGTACTATATGAATACCATACACACAAATCATGACCTTGAATTTCAAGGTCAACTTAAAGACAAAATATAGAATGTTAATGTTGGAACATGCAGATTAAACATTCTGGCTTCTACATCAATCTGCATTTTAAAAAAATCAAGACCACACATAACAGTAAGACAAGTGCCATGAAAAGGCACTTGTCTCTCATTTCCTCGGCATGATATAGCCAATAATGCCTTAAAAGTGCCATTAAAGCCCACAAAAACAAAAATAAAAAATTCATAACGATGTCACAGTTGATATGACAATCATCCGTACTTTAATAAAGGAATGAACAGAAACAAATCTTACTAAAAAGTTGTCATAAGCAGAGATATGTCAATATGTCATTTAATTGGAATGAATAGTTCCGCGTTATTGACAGCCACGTACATGTTCGTTTACAATGTTACCGATTTTGTCAACGTTTGCAGGCAGTAAACTAAACCAAGCCGTTTATACGTGCAAACATTGCAGCCTTACTCACGAGGCGAACTAGTGCTCTGGATTCAAGCAGCTTAGAGTAACGTCAGCCCAAGTGTGTCCAATAAAACAAATATAGAATGATACATGACATCAACTGGTTCTGTGGCACTTCTGTCTGTATATTTTATTCTTATATTTCTGAAATTCGCGCAATCTTTTTGAATTCCAGAAATGAGAGTCTTTAAAATAAAAATTTATATTGAGGCAGACGAGTGCTAAAAATGCGGGAACAACCCGGTTATTTAACCTATTGTCTGTTTTCACATGAAGTAGCCACTTTCATATATGTGCATCGTTACTAAATCTATTCTGAAAACAGATCATACATAAAAACGATCATTTTGACGTGAAATCGTGTCTTTATTAAAATAAATAGTTCATCTGTGTTGCCAATATATTTACGTTCGTTTGTTTTCCACCATTCTGTTCGACTATTTGCGTATTTGGAAAATCCCAGAATTCGTTGAAGTTATTGAAAAAATCTTAAAATTCTGTGGGAATAAATCAGCTTGAAACTCATTTATTTGTTTAACCAGTATTACTGGAAATTTGTGAAAGGACTAATTTAAGCTAGTTAAGTAGACAGTGAAAATTTCAGACAGTTCTAACATTTAGCAAAAATACACATTGCAGCTTTAATATCAGTTAATCAGTATTTTATGTTCAAGTCACAACATTTTGCAATATAAGATACCGCGTTCCACTATTCGGAGCTATGCTGGCCATCAAGGTTGTTCTGTCTCCCAATGCAACTATTCTTAGTATGGTAATTTATGTACCACGATACAATCATTTTCTTGAGCTCGAAATTGAGAATGTTGATGTGATTTATTTTTAGTCTAACTGTGTTGATGAAAGCAATCCAATTACATGGTTGTTATACACAACATAAACTGCATACAAGTGTAGTTAATTTCAAAGCAAAATCGGTGGACCCGTACTTGTCACAACTATCTGTAAACCTTCCCTTGCAATCATCGAATTAACACTTTGGTAAGCCAACATCTAGTGGACGAATCATAAATATTAAACTTTTGTTTATCTACAGTATGTTCCAATTATATCTCAAGTCTACATCTGACTCGCTCCATACTAACTTTAACACCGAAGATTTCAATCGTACTCACGAACAAACGGAGTAAAAGTTATCCTTCCCGTCCAGATTGCATACCGTTATTAACCAAAGCATCGAGAGTGCTTTTCGAGTATTAAAATGTATATCGAAAGGGTTGAGAATGGATAGTTTTCCTTGTACACATGACCGAATCTTGCGGGTCGCTTGTGGTATGAACCTAACTTGGAAAGAAGTTTGGCAAAATCATTTTGGAAAAAGAGAATGAGCTTACATATATTTATTATCAGAGTTTGTCAAAAATCATTACAAAAGATCAGCAGCATATACAAACTAGAATCGTTACAAAAGATCAGCAGCATATACAAACTAGAATCGTTACAAAAGATCAGCAGCATATACAAACTAGAATCGTTACAAAAGATCAGCAGCATATACAAACTAGAATCGTTACAAAAGATCAGCAGCATATACAAACTAGAATCGTTACAAAAGATCAGCAGCATATACAAACTAGAATCATTACAAAAGATCAGCAGCATATACAAACTAGAATCGTTACAAAAGATCAGCAGCATTAACAAATTAAAATCGTACAAAAGGGATAAGCAGCATTAACAAACTAGAATCATTACAAAAGGGATCAGCAACATTAACAAACTAAAAAAGTTACAAAAGATCAACAGCATTAACAAACTAAAAAAGTTACAAAAGATCAGCAGCATTAACAAACTAAAAAAGTTACAAAAGATCAGCAACATTAACAAACTAAAAAAGTTACAAAAGATCAGCAGCATGAACAAATTAGAATCATTACATAAAAAACCCCAGCAGCATTAAGAAACTCGACCCATTACAAAAGATCTACAGCATTAGCAAACTAGAATCAACATCTCCGACCACGAGATCATGTGTACTCGACGTATATGAGTAAATAGACTTATCTCACCTATCTGCTCCTTAACTGCGATTTATGCTGTACAAGGGCAAAGTTCGCCTTAATGGCGAAGATAAATTTTGGTTCTGAACCTGCTTCGCGTCAAAACAGGTAGTGACCTATTTTATGGATGTTACAATGTAAACAGACTATAGTTCTAGCGTTGAGTCATACATGTACGGGAGGGGATTAAATCTCATTCTAGCATCATTAATAACATACTCATATAATCTTTTTACATTTTTCTATGATTCTCAGCCTTTAATTCCGAGAATAACACTGTGAATATATATGAACTGTGTCAATCTTTACCACATTTAATTAGTTTCTATTTTTCTGCTTGACGCCAATGTATTACGTTTCTACTTTTTGCATCGTTAACTCGATGTACCATGTATCTCACACATTCTTTTACGTAAACGATTCGACCATATCGTCAAGACAGTGTTACTTTTTTGGAAATCACTTGATGTAAAACTTTCTAGGATTGAGTATTTATCTCAAATCATACACAGCAATAGAGTACACGCTAGGTAATATAACCCTACGGATATTTACTGCCATAGTCCCCCATATATCTTTTGTGGATATAACACCTTCCTACCTTTTGCCATATTTTGACTACTTCTTTGATACTCCATCATAGTTCCATAAAAACAGTTATAGTTTGGCAATAATTATTTATACATAAGTAATTCGTAAGGTGTTCTGCAATTAGTTCTATTAATGGTTTTGATTCATTTCCTGATACCCGTCATGTCTTTTCTACATTTTCTGTTACAAGTTTACCATTGAGATCTTATCACAGAATATCATAGACAATTTGCCAAGTCGAATTGCTAGAGGACGAAGGAAGAGTGTGAGCCCACAATTTCCATATTTTTCTCGAGTGTACCATTAAACCTTATAACTTAATAAACGATGCACGAAAATTATTTTTATATGATCAATAAATAATTATCCACGAATAAATTACAAAAAGGAGTTGCATAAAAGACAATACAGAAAGAAAAACTTTCCTCAATGGGTTTCTGCTCTGCTGAAGTTTAGTTCAGCTGAAGTTACAGAATCGCACACCTGGTCCCTCCATAAAACTTTTACTCGAGTCTATCTCTTAATCCAAAATATTATGAAAATTCAATAGGCTGGATTTGTCAATTACGAGTAAGATATCAAAGTCTGGGGTAACAGTTCTTACTAGAAATATTGTGATGAAGATGCCTGATAATGTAAGAATGATAGTTTCAACCACTTTGAGGGATGAAAAAAACTGTCGCAAATGCTATCATAGATAGGTATCATTAAACTCTTCTTTCTCCATTCCTCTCATTTTTGTCATTTTGTTTTCAGACAGCTATATCTGTTATGTGACACGTCTTTAAAAGGGCCATACACAGTTTGCTTACTTTGAAAGTTAGCTGGAACCCGAGGGACGAGTTTGAACACCCTAGGAGTATACATGGTGCGTCCCAAGAGTACCATAGTTCAAAATATATACTGTGGTAAATGTTTGAATACAGGAACCATGTATGGTCATTATTCTTACATTATCAACGAGCAAATGAAAATATTGTTTTGCAAAATTCTCGCAAAAAGGAGTTTTATACACACACACACACACACACACACACACACAACTGTACCTGACTGGCACGTGTAAAAGCAAAATATTTCTGAAGCACATGTATATACAAAGCAATAGTCAAACCAACTGGAACGGGTCTGATAATGTAAGGATATAAGTTTACGCTAATTTTGCATTGATTCACCTGATATTGTCTCTTTACCTCGACATAAATCACAAAAAATCGACACCGAAACAGGACAGCGTTGGTGTACATGTAACATTCTTTAGAATATCCAATGCACGTATCAGTAAAATTATTAATAATAATTTTAAACTAAATTTATTTCGTGTATTGTTATAAAAAATAATATGCCGAATAATAGCATAGGATTCGGAAACAAGTGCTCAAAGCACTTACATAGATCAATCTCTTGAAATCCGTTACACGTAAATTATATTCTGTGTGACTTCCTGTTGTAACTGCACATATTTAAAAGCAAAACCCGAGAAATATTAAAAAATGTCAATTTATTTTAAATTTAGGTACATATGATCTTTCGACCCCTCCCAGGGAGGGAACCAAAATAACACTATTCTCGTACATCATATGTAGACGTTAAATACGAAGTTTAGTCAAATTCTACCTGGCAGTATCGGAGTAGATAGTGTAATGGACGGGTTCACTATTGGACGGACAGACGGATGGGATCACATTATCCTCAACGCTTTAGGAAAAAAGCATGGGGACAACATTTAATAAATCACCATTAATATTAGCTGACCCTTGATCTCACTAAAGCAGTTTTGCAGTGTCGGTTTATTAAATATAATATTGATGTTTAATCCTGTGATGGAATAGAGATTTTCTACTGGTATACAATATAATTATCCTTTTTCTGTATTTCTTGACATTTATTGTGCTACGCAAGCCCTTGGGTTCTAATTGTACGTTACTGCAGGCAAAACGATATAATTTACTTCATTTTGTTCGCGATTCAATAATTGTATTACTTTGATTTCCTCTGCTAAGAATCTCATTTGCATCCACGAGAGGCCAAAGACTTTATTAAAGCGTGTATGAAGAAAACTACTGAAGAATAATGGCCTGGATTATGTTTCGATTTAATTGGTACCAGGAATCCAAGTTCCGACCAAGCTAATAGACAAGTACCAACATTTGAAGGCGTAAATTTCTTATTCCCGATTCATTCCTCACATAGATGCTTATTTCTTACTCGTCTTTAGTAATGCTTAGAAGAACAAGTTAAATGAACCACAAGAATTTGTCAGATAAGCGTAGGTGACTCTCCTACGTATGTGCTTGTATGAATGTGTGTATCTATACATCGATGGATGAATGGAGAGAGAGAGAGAGAGATGTTCGTTCATTTAATTTACAGCCTCCATGAAAATAAACTAACATTATCGCCATTCATGAACAATGTAATTTGCCTTCATTGCTTGACTCAGATAACCTGTTAAATATATATATATATATATATATATATATATATATATATATATATATATATATATATATATATATATATATATATATAACATACATACACAGACACACACAAACACTTACACACACACAAACGCAGATTGGATACTTCGGCATTTTACTGTCAATATGATATGGAGTCTTTTAGCTGATCTATATAACTTGTTCCGGGTACATAAAAAAGAGATTCCAGAAATCCCATGACGATAAAGTTTTAGCTATGCTTCATGGATTCGTAAAATTTATCAGCTGACTTTATACGTATTTTTTAACATTGTCACTCGTTGTTCCGCTAGCTTTCTATTCATGACAAGTATCGTAGGGACTTCTTAGCATGGAGTCAAAATTTAGGTATATATACTCAACTGGAAGTAATCAGTCGAAAGAACCTACATTTTAATGGATCCTCCGAGTTCAGTGGGGTGAGCTATATATCAGTATTTCTTTACTAGTGATATTTCACAGTTTCCTGAAAGATGAATAACAGTAAGTACATACATACCTCGAAACACTTTGCTCTTAAATAATAGTTTAACCCTCTTGCGAAATGTTTCATTTCTTTTTCTTATCTTATCCTTCATTGATTTTGTCATTATCTGCCGAAATTCCCCGTGTGTTTGGTCAGCCGATACTCCAAATGAATTGTTATCGCTTGTCTGCATTCAATATTACTATAATTGAAATCGAATAATTTATTGAAGACGTCTATACGAGAAATCATGAACTCTGGGATTTACAATATCCGCATGATGCAATTATGCTGAACTCAATAAAATAAATAAAAAGTAAAAGGAAATCGTGGCAGATGGGACGCATGAGCCACAGTTACATTACATATTTTATTCGCTCAGATTAGATCGAGTAGATTTGTTCTGAATATGATATTTACGGCGAGCGACTATATCTTGCAGCGAAAAAGAAAGTATCGTGCCGCTATGGCACGCAACGCAAATAATGCTCTTTTACCGTGGAAAACATGAAATCAGTGCGAGAAGAGAAAGCAACAAAAATCTCTTGAATCCTGAAAAGAACAGTAAGATTTGTAGATGTCGTGCAGGGCTGAGAAGCAGGGAGATTTTCTGTGGAGTTTATTTGCGACACTATAAACAGTACGTCATATGAAACTTGTTCTATATTTCTTTCTCTGCATTCATCTATAACCTTCTGTTGAATTCAATTGTTCTGAAAATTATTTCAAATGATATAGAGAGATAGTGATATAATGAGATATCTATTTGCTCTTGAAACCACTAACTACCTTTTCAGCGATAAAGCATGATGTATTACCATCTCAATCATGAGAACAACAGAATGATTAGATTTTGTAAAATGTTTGGTTAGAGAAATTTAATACTTTCGTCATTTATTCGATGAACGAATATCCAAATTAGATTTTAGATTTGTCTTTAGATTTGTAGATGTTAGATTTGTATAGATTTAGATTTTGTTAGATTTTAAATTTGAAACGGTGCTGTCATCAAATAGGTACAATGGGAATTTTCTCATTATGATTTTGTAAAAGGCATTTATGAAATCCAATTATGACTATATTTTTCTCAACAGACCGCTTCAAGTATTAACTCTGTATTGAACCAGATTATTAAAGCATAAGGCAAGTTATGGTAACAAGGCAACCGAGGTTCTCATTATATGACTCAATGTCCAAAGCAAAAGACGTTATTATACGAAGACGTAAAGGGTATCTTCGTCCTATATGTTTTCACCAGATTACAAAGACAGCCTATATTTATCTCAAAACTGAAGTGTAGTAAGATAGAAAAAAAATGATAAGAAAATTAACTGGTGGCATCAGGAACTGTCATTGTAAATTAGAAACATAACTTCTTTCAAAACTTAAATCTAAAAAGAATAGCCGACGTAGGAGAAAACGAACACTGCTATCTCTTGCGTACCCTGTTTAATCAACATTTGAAAGTATGGAAATATACAGTATTTTAAGTCAACTGGAAGGTATTGTCAACATCATCGTCGCAAGACAGGTGTGAAAATCCACTACGCTCTCTTATCACCAGTTGCTGCCTGCGACAATATTTCCTCGTTTTTCATGAATATATATAAACAAAAATACGTCATCAACAACACAATTTAAAAATCTCCTGCACTTCAATGAAAGTAACCTTTTGATCGATAGATAAGTGGCTGTGTTTGGGAGAGAAACTTTTATTGGCTCATACATACGGCATGAAAGGTCATGTTGGGTCAATATTGTGCGAAAGTTTAACTCAGACTCGCAGTGATTAGTCAATCATTCATGTGAAACGAGGAACTCTTTTCTCTGGCAGCCACGGTGAAAAAGGAGCGTAGCGGATTGTCACCTATGGGTTGCAGCGATGTATTAACATACGTTGTATTTCTTAGGTTACATGCTCTCTAGAGTTTATTTCTTCCTTTGTCAAAAGCACAGTAAAAACATTTTCCTATAGAACTAAAAGAACTTCTCCACCTTATGAAGTGAATTAAATTGTATTTTATTTTGTCCAAGTTTACTTAATTTATTCTATTGTAAATGTACTTTTTAACAGAAACAATTCTGTATCGAAAATAATTTTATCTCACCGTTATATTTATTACGGAATTACAAAATAATGACGTCAAAGTTTTGAGTTATAAGTCACCCTATTTTTCCGTAGACAGAATACCATACGACCAGGGCTAATCTGATGGTAGAATTCGAATCCGCACCCTTTCGGTCGCTAGTCTGACACGCTCACCACTGAGCCACCGGGCTTCATGCTTCCATTGGTCGCCTCTTACGACAAGCAAGAGGGCGCATTGGGCCTAATCTACATCCCCGACCCCTCAGAAGGACCATTGTGACGGGAATACGCGCTAAAGTATGTTGCCAACCCTTATATAGCTCGTCCAAATCTCCCTAATTGATACTTTTTTTTTCATTAAGTCATTGTCTGATAACTGTGAGTACAAATTGTGAAGTATATGCATGTACTAGAGAGAGGTATGTATGAATGTATAACGTCTATATGGTGCCGATCAAACATAAAGTTCTGAAAATGTAATGCTAGAGATAGGAACGTGTCTCGCTAAGATGGTTAAAATCCTTAAATTTTGGTTCTATTTTATAAAACAGACACTTTGTCCGACTCTTTCACCTTAAAAACACTCAACTCAAAAGGCCGATGTTTGATTAGTCAACGGCAAACCAATGACCAATTAGATATCAGAATTTAAAGTAAAGTCTACCTTTGAGCATTGGAATGATTCCCAATATTGCGGCCAAGGGGTCTGGCGTAATTCTTCATTCACTCTCAAATAATATACATGTATTATTTTAAATATAGTAATACTGTGCAGTGTTAAGGAATCAAGGAAGAAACTCTCTCTCTCCCTTTCACTTCATGGATTCGATTATCCGGGCACTTGGTAACATCCGGAGCACTCTACACCTAACGACCAAAATAGCTGGTGAAACCAACAGCTTAGTTACCCGTAAAGCCTCATAGTGATACTACAGATACCAAACACAAGATTGATAGAAAAATGTATTAAATCATGAAAATCTTTTGTTTCGAGCACAAACTGGCATTTTCTAGAGTGTTTTTTTTAGACCCTTTCTATATTGTGAATCTTTAGAAGGATATAATATATTGTAAGATACAATGTTAGCAAGGGCGGATCCAGAAATATCGGGGGTGGGGGGTGGGGGGCGAGAGGGTGCGCAAACAAGTAGGCGAGGGATCTGTGGGACCATACCCCCAGAAATATCGGAGTGGGGGGGGGCGAGAGGGTGCGCAAACAAGTAGGCGAGGGATCTGTGTGGGACCATACCCCAGGTGGGGGCCAAGGGCATGAAGCCCTCTGAAGCTCCTTCATTTGAAGCGTTTCCAGGGCATAATTTTAACCATCTAACTATAATGATAACTTACTCCAGGAAACGTTTTTTCGTGTTCATTTTTTTTTTTTTTTTTTTTTTTGGGGGGGGGGGAATAGGCCACCCAAACTATCCCCATCCCTTCACCCCATATCCGCCCCTGGTTAGTAGCTCGCTAAATCTCCATTTGCAATTAGCCTGCCAATATGGATTTGGTCTCCCATGATACTGAACAAACCATTTAATATTCTTAGGGAGAGAGGGGGGAGTGAGGGGCCAGGGTTTTTCTTTGAAGCCGGCATGTTTATTTCGTTTAACTTAAGCCTCATAGTGATACTACAGATAACAAACGCAAGATTGAGAGAAAAATGTATAAAAATCATTTTTTTTTTTTTTTTCGTTTAACTTAAGAAATATTTCTTTTTAAACTCCCCAGAAAAATGAAACGGTCAGTCCCGAACAGCTTTAAAGCATTTTCATTTTAATTTGTTCCAACGAGTTATTGTACAGTTTCCTACTCCAAATTTATGCTAACTGAAGGCCTGAAGTATTTTTTTCCCAGGCCACTACAACCTACCATTGGGACACGGACATGCAAGAACAAAGGTATTTAAGATGTATTTATAAGTAGTGAATTACTTTCCACAGTAAACATGTCCACATCTCCAATACCATACCTTCCAGAAGAAAAAAAAAATGATATGCCTCCGAAAAAAAACATTATGCTTGATGTCAGTACAATACAGTAGCATCGTGGATGGTTGATGCAAACTTGAAGCCTATTCGCTTGGTATGTACGTATGTATGTATGTATGTATTTTGCATGTATGAATGTACGTACTGATGTATGTATGTATGTAGTTATGTATGTATGTATGTATGTATGTATGTATGTATGTATGTATGTATGTATGTATGTATGTATGTATGTATGTATGTATGTATGTATGCATGCAGGGGTCTGACACATCAGCACAATACTGGCTATATAGTGCTGATTAAAACTTAAGTTCTAGAAATGTAAAAATAATAAAATTACAAAAATATTCTGGAAGAAAACCTATCCAAATTATGGTAAACACTAAGTCCCACAAGACAAAAGACAAAATGCAAAGAAAACATAACTCTCCAAAAGGTATATAAAAATAAACGATAAAGTTAAAAATGAAAAAATTCCCCCAAAGACGCACATTTACACATATAAAAGTAAATAGTTTTATCTTTTACACAGTGATTTATTGGTATGAATATATCTTTGGATAATTTCTTATAAGCTCAAAAATTTTTTAGAGGACATTGGGTTCATAGATCATGAAAAGAATTACAAAAAATAAAATGTACATTTGACATCGTACTAGTTACAAGGACTATGATGGATATTACCAGTCAACTCAACCTCTTATTTAATAATATTTCCCAAAAACTTGATTAATCTAACTTTACAAAGCCTTACATAAATACACTTACTGCTTTCGTGAATGTAAGAGTATCCGATCATATTACTTTTAATATCCCCCCCCCCCTCCTAATTACATTAACTGATACTATTGATATTACCACTAAATTGGACACTAATAAATCGGCAGGTAATGATGGAATTCACCCCCAAAATTAGCAAATTTTCGGCGTTGTCTACTTCATTAAAAGATAGTATTAACTGTATTATCACTTCAGAAAAAATTCCCGAATTAGACAAGGTAGTCGCAATTCATACGGGAAATTAAAGTAATGACCCACCCAACGATCGACTCATATCTGTTCTACCCGTACTTTCAAAAAATATTGAAAACATGTCAGCAAGCATCTTTTCAAATATCTTAGCAAGTACCAACGCATCTATAATTCAAAATCTGGTTTCCGACAAAACAAAAAAAAATAAAATCAAAAAAAAAAACAACAACAAAAAATATTCATGTCAAACTGCCTTGACGACACTTATGGACCAGTATCTACTAGCGATTCAATCCGTCGAATTTACTACAGCAATCTTCCTTGATCTTTAGAAAGCATTCGATTTAGTGCCCGATTTGGTGTTCATTAAGAAATTATCAGCCCACGTGTTTTTTTTTTTTTTGTTTTTTTTTAAATTGAGTTTTTTGGTTCAAATCATATTTGAAAACCCAAATAAAAACGTATTGGTGTCTAAATCGATTCATACCTCATTTGGAATTCACATAACGATCACCTATGTGCAATGGATATAATCAAATTACTCTCCTAATATTTCTGTAGAGATTTCTACCTCCCCAGTCATTTAAACTTTCTTATATTCTGGATATATACTACCTCTGATAGACTACAGATGTACCATATGAGAAAAAACATCAAATTATCATCTATCCAGGATTTACAAACTCCAGGAAAATGCAGCCAGAAAAATGTATCAGCACCTACCTTTTTAAATTCCCCAACCCTGTTGATGTGTAATTAAAATTCCCTTGCTTCATTTGAAACTTCATTAAAGAAAATCCTTCTTGACCAACTGCAATGCTATATTAAAATCTCCCGCTTGCAAGTGTGTAGGTGAACAGAATGCATGAGTGTTCACGGACATCATTTGTGTGTATAATTGTGCATTCAAAAGTCTTGCGTGTGTTTTATTCTACATATGTCTGTACGACTGCTGACATGTTCAGATGTGTATACCTGTGTATAGTATACGTTGATTTGTGCACCTGTCGACCACTATTGTAATATATACATATCCGTTTCAAATCTATGTGAGTGCGTGTATGAGTATATCGGGTTGTTATGTAAGTGATTTTATTATAAAATAGCCTGTAAATATGTTGAGGACAACGTAGCAAATTGGTCTTTAGGACCAAATGTCCTATCCTCGTTAAAAAGAAATTATTATTATTATTATTATTATTGTTATTATTATTATTACAGGTAAGATGAAACCGATTATGTAAAAAGACATGTTTCTGCTTCTCATAAATGACTAAGATGATGTTTAACACACCGGAAAATAAGATTGAAATCAAGAGATACAATAGGCGCTGTGACGTTTGCCCTGGTTGGGGTGGGGTTCTTCCAATATATTTTAATTAAATTATGAGGAATTCCACCCTGGCTCGTGGGTTAGAAGTTAAATTAGTGACGTGATAGATTTACAGCTCTGAGCCCCCAGTCAGCAATGCCGACGGTTAAATTATAGAGAACACGAAGATGAAATTCAGTTAATAACAATTTAATAAATTTGATAATTTAAACGATAACTCTCAATCACTCGTCTTTCCCTCGACCAAGTGACAACCTAATTCATCACGTGATTTACAGTGTGAGTTCGATTTTCCCCCTGTCCTTGTGTCTACTCATCTAATTCTTTCCGCTAATTCCTTCCTTCCTTCTTTCTCCTCCTTGTCCCTCTTGACTATCTCCTCCAATTCCGCTCCCACTTCCTCTTCCTTCCTTCTCTTCCAATTTCCTCTTAGACTTCCACGTCTCCTGACTTGTCTCCTATTTCTCCTTTCTCCGTCTCTCTATCTGAGACTATGAGACCAACTGTACTGATCTGTCCCTCAAAGCTTCCTTATAGAAGCTGTCTATCTTAGAATTTCCTGCCTTAAGATTTCCCACCAATTACGAATGGCTGATCGGAGTTCCGCTGTCTTACTCTGGCACTCTCTCTCTCTAGAAAATTACGGCGAACTAACTCTTTGCTGAGAGGCGCGGGGATCTCATTCCCGCCAAAGTCGGGTCCCACCCCTATCTCAATTCTGATGGTGTGGCGCTGTGACCCTGTCCAATCGCCTAAGCGGTCAATTCAACCCGGCTGTCTGTCTGCGGGGAAGAAAGTTAAGACACTCCCACGTCTTCGGTGCAACTTCCTTTGATCTGGACAAAGGATTTCCACACCTAGGTGATAATTGTCTCTCTGTCGGCCTAGCAGGTCCCAAGTCTGGCTATCCACGGCAATCTTACGTAAGGGATTAGTGCACCTGCGGCAATGTTAAACATCAAACAATGGCTTGTCAGAATTTCCTTGATTATACATGTTCAACCAGGGTCGGGGTAAAACGTGACAGACGCAGAGTTCCTACCATCTTTAGAGGTGCTACAAAACTCGGTTTCGTTTGCAAATATAATATGGAACATGAAAAAATGTCTCTTTAAATACTGCTCCATCACTGTTTTTACATTTGAGATCATGGTGTTACTCAGGCATTTTTTAAAATAACTGTTGCATTTAATATAAACTCTCTGGTAGAGTTCACAGCTAATTAACATGAATTGAATTTCCCTTTTTCCAACTTACTAATTATTATTTGTATTTTTTCATTATAAGCATAAAAAGCTAGGTATGGCAACAAATATTTTATGCACTTCATATATAACTAAAATATTTTTTGCACTTTAAGTAAGACTACTGAGCAAAAGGGTCATGTTTAATGGCTGGGGGTGGGGGGGGTGTTTCTTTTTTGAATTTATCTATTCACGTCATCTACTTCACGTCTGTCTAAAATTAACTTGATTTCTTCCAAACAGTAGAAGAAGAAAAAAAAAAACCACATGGATATTTTTGCTGATATGCAAGCATTTTTAGCAATCATACATCTCAATATAAACTATAGACCAAAAGTTTCAGCAGATGCAAAAGAAATCGCTGCCGAAACATATTTATCGCTTTATGATCACGGCATATGACAACGACGAAATCGACGCAGTTCAAATAACGGTCGGATACATTCGGACCACCTCGGCTATTTCTATGCAAACAAAACTAAGCCTCGGATGTACGTCGACGTAGTAATTTGCAGGAGAATAATATATTTTGTTCGCCTGAAATTTTTTCGCAAGAAAAGAAACCGAAATATATTCGGACTACTTCAGCTATTTCAACGTTTGTATTGACCGTAGAATTGACCGAGAAGTTTCGAATGAAAAAAATAGTTCGATTCATTCATAACTTCTCAGTCAATCCTTGTTTCGTAAAGACCGAGGTTGTCCGAAAGGCCGCTAATGGCAGCTACATTCGAGGCATGATCCGTAGGATTGACCGACAAGTTGCAAATGGGTCGCGCAGTGAATGCTTCACCGAGTAAGATGGCAGATGGCAGGTTCTTAGGAGGAAATGACGTAACACACACACACGCACACACAAGCATTTCCGCTGTGGGTCGCGCATAGAATTGTACACCTGTAAATCTCTTTGAGTTTGCAACAAAAATAGTTCTGGAACTCCTGAAATCTGTTGAAAGCCTCAAAATTTACCTCAAAGGCAAAAAATTGAATCTTTTCTGGAGAATTCAAGATAATATCACTGTATTTCAGTCCTTAATGTGTGCTGAAAGATCAGTGAAACGGCCATTGTTGCCAGCCAAGCGAAAAGAAAGATATTTTAAATTCTCAGTTTGAAGGGAAGCAATGAGATGTTTATTGAAACTGGTTTCTGAAGCTCGCCATGATACCCCCCCCCCCCCCCCCAATGTGCAGTATAGTTCGCTGCCTTGTCCGTTTCACTGAGGTTAAGCGCGGAAAAGCAAATAATACTTAACTGGTTGAAACATAATGATTTAAATATTGTATCGTTAGTATATGCGCAATAATAACATTATTTAAATTTTCAACGAGTTTTGGCGTAAACCTACAAAGTGTCAACCAAATAATTCGAGAATTGCCTTTGGCCTATGGCACTACGAAGCACTAAATATCGTCAGGGTCTTGATTTCAATGATGCAGAGATGTATAACTTCATACGGTTAATAGCGTTATTTAATTCACAATGAAAAATACAGAACGTAATCAGTAACAATGGCAGATCTTTCGTGAATCACATGGGATGGCAGTTATGTCCTATGTGACTTTTGATTACGTTTGCTTAATCATTCAATTTATTGAACAAAAACATTTTTTTTAGAAAGATGGATTGGTTCTCCGTAGCAAATGACATAAGTAGTCCCACTGAAAGAATCTAACCTTTACACAGGCATTAAATTATGAAACAATTTCAACTGTACATGAATATGGCATTATTCTTTTTGAACTTAACAGACCACGCAACCTTCTTGCCACTACTGCAGAAGACCTTTATCTCATCGCGTTTCCTTAGCATATTCATTTTTATATTTATTAAAATGTGTTGATAGACAGTATGACAATGCTGGTGACACTGGGTTTAGTCTACACATTTAATAAAATTCAGCGGTTAATTGTTTTAGATAATGATGTTAAAAGTTACTATAAAATTCAACTAAAATCCTCTCAGATTTAATGTCCAGTGTGTGGGCAGTTAATTAGGTTTAATCAGCAATTACTGCTGACATGTGATTGGTCGGTTCTTAAGTGTGGCAGATAGGTGGGTGGAGTGACAGGAGAGTCAATTAAATACACTAATATTTAACACATATACCATAATCCTGTCACAATGTTTGAGAGAGATAGGTAGATGAATAGATAGATAGATAATTAGATAGATAGATAGTTGAATAGATGGATGAATGAATTGGTAGACAGGCAGACATACAGACAAATAAATAGATATATAGACTGATTGATTGATTGATTGATTGATTGATTGATTGATTGATTGATTGATTGATTGATTGATTGATTGATTGATTGATTGATTGATTGATTGATTGATTGATTGATTGATTGATTACAACTGTTAGTGGATAAATCTGAAAGCTTGGTTTTCGAATTAAGGCTACCCTGAATGAGCCACTATCGTAGAGCATTTATCGGTTTTTGAGAGAAACAGCATTCCTTCGTCTCCGAATGATTACGCTTTGAATAGACTTTGATGCAATTACTGCAATTTTCTAAGATGCAACTAGTTTCAGTCATAAAATTGCATGGCTGATTGTAATGAAATGTTGCTCCATTTTGGTTTAAAGACAATTTATCGGGAAAGTTTCAAACGAATCAAAGGATAAGAAATATTAATTCTAAGATTGCCTCAGCCGTTCGTATCGATTATTATCTTGAAAAGGTTGATGTGTTTCTTTTAGAACAACCCCAACAGAACTAAAATTTAATTAAATGAATTTCAGTTCCCTGTATTGTTGTAATTGATTCACTACGCACCCTTTGAAAAAAAGTTAAAAACGGCCCTGCATGGATTAGTGTAAATAGAATATACATAGTAATACTATCAACATGCGTATCGAAGATGTAAATCCTACGTAATCTATTATAGGCCATAGACTTTGAAATATTTACTGTATATTTCAGTAAGTGTCCTCATTTTTGGCTGTTCTATTTCCATTATGTAATTAAAAATGAAAATAATTCCTCAAAGTGCATTGAGGTCAACGTTTACATTCCTGATGGATATATCAAGTAACACTAAGGAAGAAAAAAAAAAGATGCATTGAAGAGTAAGCTGACGTGATCGGACATCTTTGTGCTTATGCGCAAAAGTGGAAAAAAAATTATTAAAAAGAATGATCGCGGTGCATCGGTTATGCTATCATACACGTTGACCCTGTGAACAGAAAGAAACGCGTCTCTTTATTTTAATAAAGTTAGAATGTTAGAATTTATGGACTCCATAGCGCAATCGATCCATGCCTTCTATCATTGCAATGAGTTGTATTAAAATCGAAAACCAAAGCGGTGAATAGTATATATTTCAGTCATTCTTCGGTAACTTCTGACTGATTAAGACTGACTGACTGACTGACTGACTGAATGAATGAATGAATGACTGAATGAATGAATGAATGATACCTTCCTTGAGTCGTTTATTTATTTTTCTTTTCTTTCTTCGTTTATTTATTTATTTATACTCATGCTTATCCACTGTTCATATTTACTCTAAGCAATATCTAAGAATTCTGGATCTCAATTCAATGTTTGCCACATTCATTACGACAATACATGTAACAAGTTATCTGATTGGTTGTAGTTTTGACCTTCTTAGATATCATCTCACCGTTAATTAAAATCTAATTTGTAAGCAGTAAACTGCTATTTTAAAGCCGTTAATTGCTTTTTTTAAAAGTTATAAACCGATATATAAAAGCGGTGAAGAGTTTTAAAAATAGCGGTCAGCGGTGAACTGGTGGCGTTAATGTTGATCCTCTTCGTACACCATATTCTTGCTCCACATGCGAGTCAGTCAAGCAGTCTGTCATTAGACTAGTGGGTCACCTATGCGGGGCTGGTCAAGCGGTCTTTTAGGAATCCAGTGGGTCAACTATTTGCGTTGTATTACGTAACATATACAATTTCGTATCTTTATGACTTCAAGATCTACCGTCCAGTTTTCATGACATTTTCACCTCATACATAAAAGTCCTCTTTCAATCGTGATAATTTTTTCTCAAATGGATAAAGCTCGATTGAAAAAAAAAACCCAATAAATAAAATAAAAAATAAAAAATGTATCGTGGGTGAAGCATTCACTTCAAATCCTAGAGGTCAATTTACATTTGCAAAGTTGCGACTTGTATCGGAGACATTAATTTTGACACGTGAACATATCGGTAGCTTAACTACAGCTTTTCAGATGCAATTATGTAACACAAGAATAGTGTAAATTTAGACTGTCTGGTGCACGGTCAATTATTCATGCTCGTTTTTTGGTTAATTTTCTCCAAACAATGAACAATCTCTGAAGGCTTCTTCTTTAACACATTAGCTATCAACAGCATTTTCCCAACTAATAACGCATCAGGTAAGTGCCTGATCATTAGGTATCAGCAAATTTTCGTATATTAGTGTCCGTTAAGGCATATTGCGTGTATTTCAGTTGACTGCCAAATTTAGGTGAAATTTCTCTTACTTGTTGCATTTGCAATGGAAAGGAGTCCAAGATTTAGCGCATGTGTATTATTTTGCTGTTAGTTAGGTCAGAAGCAAGCGGTGTGATACCCAGGATTGCCATTATTGTAATATGTTCACTCCTATATGGTCTAGTACAACTGCGCACACTTTATTGTTTAAAGGTTGTTTCCCCCCCCCCCCCCACACACACACACACTTTTAAGAGGGGTGTGCAAGTTTGTATGAGAACAATATTTATGAATAGATCCCTTATAGTATATTTTAAAAAACGTGTTGTGATAATTCACTTTTAATAAATTAAATTAAAACTTACAGTTCTTTATGTTCATTATCAGCAGAGCGGCAGCGATCGCGTGTTATAACAATGGCATTAAGTCATATGCATTAGAACTGCCTGCATTGGCAGAGACATTACCACCGAATACCGAAAAATGTGTGTCCACTATTGTACAACCTCGCCAAATGCAGTCGGTAAAATGCTTTAATAACCAGATAATCAATTAAAGCGTTTCGTTGCTCAGTTTAAAAGAGTCACTTAGTAAGAGCTTGATTATGGCGGTTAATATAGAAGTCAAGCGCTTACATGATCGGATTGGGCTTTGTTAATATTAATGAATGTAACATGTCTTGTTACGCTCACGACAAATCGACTGTATGATTTTCGCTCGCTCGCTCATTTTTAATTTGGATTCAATAAATTCGCGCAATCGCACGACCTTGACAAACGTTAAGAATTTCATGATAGACTTTACATGCATAAAAGTAGTGAGAAGACTATGGGTTATACTTTGCATCGGCTGGAAAGACTCTCCTTTTATAACCACTGGATTCTTCCAGCAGCCTTAGGATAGTGGGTAACACGTCCGCCTGTTGTGCAAACGAGTGGCGGTTATAAACCAGTGGTCTCCTCTTATATTTTTTTCAGCGTAATGTTTTTTCATTGCCTTGATTTTGTCATGCAATTCTTCTTTTGTACGTAACTCGAATGTTGTTTGCTCATGAAATTGTATTGGTCATAAGGAAAAAAGTTTAATACCTATTATTAGGTACTGCCTTATGTAGGTATTGCTTGTGTAGGCCATACTGTTTGCCAGCTTCCAAGTTAGCACACGCTGAGGCAATTATAATGGGAAACTTCACAGAGTTGCAACATTACAACTGTTCCCTTTGAATATACAAATCGCCATGTGGTCAGACCATCACTACTTAGTGCCGGACTGAGCTTGCCCATAGAATAGAAACCTAGCTGTGGCAATTTAGATATGTGGTCTATTGGTTTTGATAAAAGATATTTACAATGATTTTTACACTCTCTACTTTTAGACCTAAATGGAAAACTTTCTTATTGCCAAACGTATATCCTCTTTCAAAACTATTTATACAAAGTAAAGAAAATAAAAATAAATTTTAATCTTGTAATTTTATGATAGAAAGTGAGATAAATATTTTCAATGAAAAAGATCACTCAGTGTACTCAAATATGAAGTGTAAGTGTTTACTTAAAAATACAAAATTTAAAAATGAAATAATATCTTGAGCAAAAGTAGCATTGATGCTTTTGAAATGTGCATGCATTCTTTTCCCTATGCTACTCACACATATTTAGTAAAATAATTTACACAGAGTGAACTGCATAGCACAAAAATATGAGCTTGCGAAAATCTTTGGCGCACGTTCTTTTATGAAACGGCGCCCTGGGGAACAAATTGACATGTAATTATTTCAAAGTTGCAATCCTCATATATCTGCAACCATAAATCATATCTGAGTGAAATAGTTTCTTTTGTCATTTTTTAAAAACATACTTTTGATTTAAAACAACTTCAAAATGGACTAGACGATTTCCGAAAGCATTATCGAGTAACTGAGTAAAAATAAGGCAATTGATAATCACATCTTTCCTTGTTAGCCTTGACCTCAAGCCTCGAACTAAAAGTTTTTGATAAAATAATGCGCTGGCTTAGGCTGAAAGAAACATTGTGGCTTGACCAATGACAGCAGATGTGTTCAATTGACCTCTCGGCCTAGAGCGGAGACTGTCAGTCAATTTGCACATAACATAAATCACAATGACAAGCGGGCCAACATAATCACCCATCATAATTTTTACGTAATATTCTTGTATGGTGTATGAAAAGAGTCAAAATTACAAGCATGAGTAAATCGCTTTAAGATAGCAATTCGCCGCAAAAAAACGACAAAATACCAGCTAACCGCTATAAAAAGCGGTTAACAGCTAAAAACTAAATACACAGCTAAAATTTACCCATTAACCACTATTTTAAAAAGTAATTGATCGCTATTAAAAAAGCAGTTAACACGTATTTTGCAGAGCCCTGCAAAACATTGGCTCACTGTTATCTAACAGCGGAGAACCGCTATCTTGCAAACCATCAGAAAAATGCGTGTTACAAGTCGAGTTTCCAAATATTAGGTACATCATTACAAACTAAATATTGTCAAGTCTTTCCTAACAGAATACAAATATAGATGTTGAATTGTCAACTCTGCATTTGAAATATAATCATGTTATAATAAAGGAAGAATAGGTAAAATAGAATTAACGTGGCAGAAGCCTTTAAAATATAAGAGTAAAATTTTACGACATATCACATCTTTATGGGGCATGTGAAAAAATATAAAATTATATGTAGGATGGTGTGGCTTGTTTGTTATAGGAAGATTCAGTTTACTAGTATAAATATCAACGATTGCATATTAAAACAACTAAAAGAGAGAGAGAGAGAGAGAGAGAGAGAGAGAGAGAGAGAGAGAGAATTCAGTGCATAAAGAATTTGTTCTAAAGACAATATAAACTGCTGTGCTACATGTTATCAAAAAGAGAGATTGCCCTATAAATAAAATTCAAATGATGTGGTTAATTAGAAGTGGGGATTTAGTATACAGGTTGATTAACCCATAATACTATAAAACAGCTTCAACCTAACAGTGCTTGACGGCAAGACCCTGACGGCTAGGTATGAATTATTTTATGATACAGAATACTGCAGTCTTTCTGTCCTGTTGATCTTACACACATGATTTTCGTCTCTGGTAAATGTAATTTACTTCAAAGGCAAATCTCATCAATTTTATCATTCACCTTCTGATGATAAGAAAGATTACATGTGGTACATTTAAAACAAATAAATTTACTATTTTTAGTTCAAGCTTATCTTATTAAGGACACACCAAAAGTATTGTTCACTGTGTTTAAGCAGTAGTCAAGTTTAATCACCCTTTAGTGTCTTCTGATTGATTCAGAATTATTGAACAAATGAATAAATGATTGATGGAATGAATACTTCCTTAAGTTATTTATTTGCATTTCTTTTATTTTCTTTCCTTCTTTCTTCGTTTAGTTATTTGTTTATTCATTCTCGTGTTTATCCGACTTTGCCATTTACTATAGCAATACCTAATCATTCTGGATTTCATTTCAATGTTTTCGACATCCCTTACTACAATACACGTAACGAGTTATCGGATTGGCTGGAGTTTTAACTTTTTTTAGATACCCGTTCACCGCTATGTTAAAAGCATATAAAGCAGTTAAACGCTTTTAGATATCGGTAAACTGTTAACCGCTATATTTTTTAGCAGCGAACTGGTATTTTAAAAAGGTTTACCGCTTAATTTTCACCTAGTACTTAAAAAGTCCTCTTTCAGTTGCCATAATATATATTCAAAGAGAAAAACCTCGATTAAAAAAATAAAAAAAATAGCTACGTTAATTAGAGGGTGTAACATTCTCCTCAAATCCAAGAGGTCAATTTACATTTATATAATAGAGACTGGTATCTTAGATATCAATTTTGTAACGTGAGCTACAGCATTTTGGATGTAATTACACAACACAAGAATACTGCAAATTGAGACTGTCTGGTGCACTGTCAATTATTGAGCCTCTTTTCGGCTAATTTCCTCCGAAAATGAGCAATCTCTGAAGGCTTCCTCTTTGATAGATTAACTATCAAATGCATTTTTCCAACTAATAACCTCGAACAAAGTACCTTTCTATCTACCCACTTAGTTCGCTCACGGAATGAGATTTTTGTTATTGTATGTATTCTCTGTGCTAGCGCAACATTTTTCTTTTAAGACTGGCTAAAGCAAATAACGCGCGACATTTTAAAATATTCTAGTGCCCGACTGCTATCCTAAAACCCTGGCCTTCACATATTTACTGGGTTGCTAGCAAGCATTACATGAGTTTCTTGATAGCCGATATTCAACGGTAATGCGGGTTATCACATTTTCTCGCTGATCGAAAGCGAGGCTTAGGATTTATGCCAATGTATGTGTACTAAAGACAATTGTGGACTATTATAGCCGAACGGCCTCCATTAGCTCTTTTATTTTACATAATGGTCATAGTTTGGGAGAAAGCCTTTAAAACTAAATGAAAAATAAAAATGATAAAATAGTGTTTCAGAATAAATATATTCTAATAACAATATATATATATATATATATATATATATATATATATATATATATATATATATATATATATATATATATATATATATATATCTCACGTACTTCATCCCGGCCCTGAGGATAACAATTTGAGCGATTGTGACATGCATCATCAAAACAAACGCGCAAGCCAGTTGGATTTTACAAAATTAAAAATTACCAGTAACGACCTTTTAGTATTGATAAGTATATTAAATCGCCGTCAATTATTTTATAAATGTAACTTTCATCAGACAGATAAATAGATGAACGGATGATAGATAGATGAACGGATAGTTTAATATATCACTCAGTAAATTGGTTGACAGACAGACATATAGACATACAGTTAAAGGCTTTACACCATTAGTCTTAGTTCCAAGTACGCGAAAGAAAGGCCGAGGATGCTCCGACTGGATATTTTGAAAAGGAGATATCCGATACTTTGTTCTGTTGGTTTTAACTGCACTTATGAGATATTATTGGCTTTATCATGCCAAGGAAATGGGAGCTAATTGCCTTTCCTAAAGGACACACCGGGGCAGCCGACCCAGGCTGGCCTGGGAGGGTATCGAACCGCGACCCTTAGATTACGAGTTCGACGCTCTACCGGCTGAGCTATCGCGGCTTCTTTCTATCCGATAGACTGAGCTGTAGTTTAGTATGGCTGTTTAGGAAACACCTACATCATGTTAAACTTCCTATCGATTGGAGTATTCTCTTCCGGTACCTGTACCTGTACCGTCTATGATCGCTTATAAGTCGAATCGAACTGCAAACAACATAGACTTTCATCTGCCTTCGCATAATGTGCCGGCAGATCTTGATCTATGTTGTGTATAATTCTGATTATTCCAAACAAACAGCATAGGTCCAGATCTGCCGTAGCATTATGCAACGGCAGATCTGGGTCTGTGTATTTTGCAGTTGGACTCGACTTATAAGCGAATAAGACGGTAATTGATTATAGTATCCTCAAGGGAGGAGTCCTACAGTCATATTAATCTCTTAAGGTTCAAATATGTAAACTGTGGACGTGGAAAAAACGATGTTCGATCATTTTAATTATCTAAACATCATCAGAGAATTACACTAAATAAATAAATAATCTAACTGACGAACTAAATAGGTGACTAACATACTGAATAAATGAATAGAGAAATAAAATAATAAAGAAATAGATTAAAAAAAAGACACAATTTCGTTTAAAGTAACACTAAACGATATATTTCTAATAAACATTAACTTATTAAAACAAGTTTATGCTATTATGCATGACGAGCTTCATACAATTAAAACATATCTGAACTGAAAATATTAAAGAATGCATAGTTTGTCATAAGTCGGATGTCGCCATTTTTGGAGCGAAATGAAAGGGGGACTGTAGGGATTCGTCGAGTCTTAGTGACTTCCATACTATGAAATGTATCCTAGGAATATTAGTCTAATTATTGTTAGAGTTACATGAATAACATTAAAAATGACTTAGTTCTTAAATGAATATCATCATCAACACACACACGCACACACACACACACACACACACACACACACACACACACACGTGCGTGATCATTACAAACACAATGGCAATAAACTGGCAGTTTGGTATATGGTTTGTCCAGTTGATGTGAAAAGGGAAAGGCAGCGGTTGAAAATGAAACATATTTAAGAGAATACACACATAAAATGTCAGTTATTTTACCGTTGCTTGAGTAGTCATTTAGATATAACAAATGGTCTGAGAGAACACACACACAAAATGTCAGTTATTTGACCGTTGCTTGAGTAGTCATTTAGATATAACAAATGGTCTGAAGATCGTACGAAAATTGACCTTTAGTTTGTGCATGATATTTTTACTTACCAAATAGTCAAGGATTTGTATAAATTTAGTATAGTTCTGAAAATAAATCTCAAATTTAAACTTAATTTAGACTAGTCCTGGCCCTGGTTCCACTCAAAGTCTCCTCAGATTAGGATTTTACATGTTCATGCTGATGATACATCTAAAAATGATGGGGATTTCACATTTATATGCTGATGATACATCTAAAAATGATGGGATTTCACATGTTCTTGCTGATGATACATCTAAAAATGATGGGGATTTCACATTTTCATGCTGATGATACATCTAAAAATGATGGGGATTTCACATTTTCATGCTGATAATACATCTAAAAATGATGGGATTTCACATGTTCATGCTGATGATACATCCAAAAAGGATGGGATTTCACATGTTCATGCTGATGATACATCTAAAAATGATGGGATTTCACATGTTCATGCTGATGATACATCTAAAAAGGATGGGATTTCACATGTCCTTGCTGATGATACATCTAAAAATGATGGGATTTCACATGTTCATGCTGATGATACATCTAAAAATGATGGGATTTCACATGTTCATGCTGATGATAAATCTAAAATTATGGGATTTTTGTCCACAGAGGTAGAAATAACATATGGGTTGGAAATATGATTATATGATGATAAGTTGATCCATTCGCGCCTGATTCGAAACCAATTAGGCGATATGAAACATTTTCCAACAGTACTTCAATTAGACATAGTACATAGTCATGTAAACTTTTTTTTTTCAACGCTTTCTTTTGTGTTTATTGTTTGTTTGAAATGTTTTGTGTTTGCCTTTGACAAAGACTCAATGAGAGTCGAAAGCGCTTAGGCTAATTAAAAACTAGTTTGTACTGCTCGTTGACAGATCGTTGTATTTACTTTAATTAATCCATGACATACGCGACCCCCTGATGGATTCAGTGCACTGGAAAGAAATGTTGTTCGCCATAAGATTTGTATTATTTGTATTATATATATATATATATATATATATATATATATATATATATATATATATATATATATATATATATATATATATATATATATATATAACACATGTGCGCCATCTGAGCATTTTTACTTATCCACATTTGATAAAGCTTCACTCCAACCCTGATCGCAAATTAAATCCTTTTCAATGGTCTTATTTAGAATCTATTGTTAATGAAAATAACCGTGTGCATAGTCAGCAGTTGTGTGTCATGTACAAGCCATTTTAAAATAACCGTGTGCATAGTCAGCAGTTGTATGTCATGTACAAGCCATTTTAAAATAACCGTGTGCATAGTCAGCAGTTGTATGTCATGTACAAACCATTTTAAAATAACCATGTGCACAGTCAGCAGTTGTATGTCATGTACAAGCCATTTTAAAATAACCATGTGCACAGTCAGCAGTTGTATGTCATGTACAAGCCATTTTAAAATAACCGTGTGCATAGTCAGCAGTTGTATGTCATGTACAAGCCATTTTAAAATAACCGTGTGCATAGTCAGCAGTTGTATGTCATGTACAAGCCATTTTAAAATAACCGTGTGCATAGTCAGCAGTTGTATGTTATGTACAAGCCATTTTACGATTAAGACTTTCTTAGCATGCTGCCATTTCATCACCGAAATGGCATAACATTGTAAAAATTCTTTAAACATGCTGACACCTTAAGCAGTAAGGTCACAACTAGATGAATTACGCAGGCGCACTATGACGGTCAGTGTCTTCGCCATTTGCTTACGACAATCGATTGAGCGAATAGCGGATACGCTGACCGACGCGTGCGATGACATCGACAATTATACGTGACGTTAAAAATAATTTTAGTCTTTACTTTCCATAAATCTTACGAGTCGTTTGTGTCCATTGAGAAAACGACTTTGGACATCTGTCGACAGTCTATGCTGTACATAAGTATACTGTAGGCATACGTTATTTCGATATATTTCGCTCTGTTGAAAATAAACTTTATGCAAAAGACATTTATGACCTCGAAATGAGGAGATGCATCTGGATTTGTAAACCTATTACACGAGTCAGTCACATCTTAAGTGGTCATATATACTCAGTTTAGACTTTTATTCTCTCGAAATTAAGTTACTAATCAGATGGAGTGCATTACTGATGACATTCTGAATTTCATCGCAGATAACGAATTCTGTAATAGAATTCATCTTTTCAACAAAGCTATCTTTCGTAGCGGATGTTTACTTAAACGTATCAACTTGATTTGTGTCTGGAAAAGACATATTGGTTTACTTTTGTTCCACAAAGAGGGAATGTCTTTTTACATATTCAAATAAACTTACAGCTGAATCTCTGTTTGAACAAAAAAGAAATCTGGAAAAGTGGCAATCGGAGCTACTTTCGTATATAAAAACGTAAAGATGTTCCGCGTAAGATTTTTGCAATAACTTCGCCAAAACTCTTATAACTGGATGCTTAAAGTTATTCAGACGGAACTTTTAAACAAGTATCAGTCACATTAGCTTTAAAACAATCATTAGTGTAAAAACTTAAAATAAAGACTCAATATTTTATGTTGTGTTTGAAATGTAATATATTTCGTCGTTAAAGCAGTATTTAATGCAAAATTATACATGTGATATATTTATAATTATTATCTCAATTAGCTTTAGTATACCAGAATTCAATGGAATAAACACCTTTCTAAACAAATACTGATTGTCGGTGATATCTGTAGGTCCCTGATCAATATTATTGCAAACAACGTTGAAATTCCTGCGTAATCTCCCATACTGATTTGTAAATCATTTCTCACATGTAGAACTCTCGCCGAAGGGGTTCAGATATATAAGTACGCTTTAATATAGAATATATGTTTTTAAACAAGACCGTTTCGACTAAATTTCGGCGAAAGTTTGAGCATATCCAAAACAACTCTATTGATATATATTCAGCCTGTGAATTACTGTCTGTATGTTCAGTAATATTCCTTGGGTCTTGCTCATGATCTGATTCTGAAGTATTTTCTTCTGTTTCTATACACGCTGCAAGTTCTGCATCATGTGATGGCATATACTGAAAACGAAATCAATCATAATCTGATAATCTAATGAAAATCAAAAGAAATTTCTCTTCAGATTAAATGAAAATTGTATTAATCAACACTTTTGACTTTCAACATTTTAAAATGTGAACAAGCAAACAAAAGAGAAGATTTGCTTATAAAACGGTTTATTTATTTTTATTTTTTTGGGGGGGTGAGGGTGTGTTTAATTACAAAATATAAGAGGGTACATATTCAGATTTGTAAATACTCATACAAAGGGAAATATTCATATCATACAAATTACAAAACAGAATTGTTTTATCCCGATACAATATTATTTAAAAATATGAAACATTCAACAATTTACATATGTTGCTTCATATCTCTTTTGTGTGTGGGGGGTGGGTGGGGGATGGGGGTGGAGTGGGGGCACTTTCGTCATTCTGACATCCATATATCAATTCACATCAGTTCACGAAAAAACAAAGACACAAACAAAAACTGACATTAGACTTTCTAAATTCCCTATGGTCGAACACTGACGGTAACGGATGCTCCTTTGTTGGTCCATTGTTGGTGACGAAATGTTTTGAACATAAACGGGAATAGCTTGCTGGTCTCCAGTTCTTGCGGTCCACGCGACCTACCCAAATGGATCTTAACCTTTTTTGCACCGGAAGCCTGTGTAGAGTTACTTGTCTACCATTTATCTCCTTTCTGCTGTAATTATGACAGTGTGTGGTCGAACAATAAAGTTTGCCCACGGCGAGAAATATTTAATTTGCTTTCTTTTGTGTTTCAATCATTGAATATCGACCAGCGGCATACCTACAGGAAACGATTCAAGCGCGACCTCCATACACTAAAGACTTCGGAAATAAAGGGCAGATAATGAGGTTACCGAAAGAGGATATATATATATATTGAATTAAAAAAATGTATATGGGAAAGAGTAGGTAGAACAAAGTAGTATGTGTATTAACAAGGATCAATATTGTCCCAGCCCTCGAATATGGGGACCATTTTCCTGTCCACAACTCGGCAGAATAATAACAGCTGTACTTCAAATAAAACTTCTTGCTTGTTTTCTTCCCTGTGTTGGTGCTAAAACCAGAACACTCTCATAGGCTGGATTAAATTGCTTACAGAAACTATGTTAGACATAGGTTATCGTCTAATCGAAATTATATCTTATCATTCATCGGTCAGTGATAAAGTGTGTCTGACATTTCAATTAGACTTGAATCATTTGCTTTGATAGTGATAAACCAGCAGGAGTTTATGATAAACGAATGGAATATTATCCCCTCTTTTCAGAACTTGCTTTCGCCGATTTTCAGATAAAGCTAGCAGTGTGTTTTTCGTTTTGCCGATATCTAAACAAGTAACTTTACAAACATTTTGGGCGCAAGAGACAGTTTTTATGTTCAAATTTGATGGCGCATCAACCCGCCCAATATAAAAATGAATAAAAAAAAATAAAATACACCAGTAAAGTTAGAAAGATCCATATTTTTGGACAGTGTTCGACTATATGATATTTAGAACGACTAATGTAAGTTTTTGTTTGTGTCTTCTTTTGTTTTTTAGTGAACTGATGTAAACTGATATATAGATGTCAAAATGACGAACGCGCCCCCAACCCAACACACACACACACACACACACACACACACACAAAAGAGATATGAAGCAACATATATAAATTGTTTTATGTTTCATATTTTTAACACAAAACATAAGAATATCATTCACTTGACCTGACAAGTGAATGGAAACACATAGCAAAAGAAGTGTATGTAGCCCAGATCCAAATTCATACATGCCTTTTTCAGGACCGAAGGTCATTTTGACACAAAGTGATGCTCACAGTGCAAATGCAAGTCCTTTCCCTCTGTGATAATTTTGAAAACCATTATGTACTAAACAGATTGATGCAATTCAAACTAGTTGCTCTCAATGCCGTTTTTGAGATATTCTACTTGCCTTGAACCCACGTGTCAACTGCTATGGGTAGTTTATCTCTGCTTCCTGGCCGACTTTTGGTATTTCACTGTCTAGATACTGTGAAGTAAATATGGGAGGTATACATGCCTCACATAAATTTCAAGAACAACACAAGCCTGAAACACCTCATTCACAAATATGTCCGTACATTTAATTATTAAACAATACTAGCTGAAAAAGTCACACCATAGTCTTAAGTTAAAAAATTTAACAGAGGCCAATTTACGAAACTATCCCATGCTACCTTACGTGACCAATTTAAAGATTCATAACACAGACGGATTCACAATTTGGAATGCTTTGCACCTCATCATTATACATGTCATTCTAGAAAACAAACGTAAGCCACACATAAAACTTTCATACGCATGTTAATAAAATTTAAGCTTACACGTGCAATAGCAATTGAGAATTACTTGAATTGTGGTGGGGATCGTGTGTCGTTTTGTTTACAAATATCACACAAAACTATCACACACACACACACACATCTGACTCAAATTTGTCTCATTAAATAGACGGAAAACCAATTGCAGAGACAAAGCCTACTTATATTGCGTGACGTCAATTGCATACAGTGAACTGACTGGCACAGCGAGGCGTCATGGAGATTTGTTGCAATGCGGCACGCGCGCGTTGTAAGAAACGTTTCATTCGATCCGAAATGTATTTATTTATTCTTTCTTCATTTTGCTTTCATGAGCGACTGGCTTCTCTTGGCTAAGCAGGTTTTGGTAATAGGCTGCAAAACATTCTGTCTTTTAGCGAATGAAAACGAAAGCATATCGGAAATGTTGGTTAATGTCCTTTACGTTTACGACCGTCTATAGCGACCTCTTTAGCTACAAGAATGACAGGGGACACACCTACGTTTTGAGGGAGAACCACAATTGAACCTCCCTTAGTACGATTATTTTGTTTGAAATCAACGTTTGAAATCATATATGATATTTTGATGATTTTGAATTGACGTCGTTTTGCTGAGTCGTTTTACACGAGTTGGCGTGTGAATTGAATTGTGATTTTATACTAAACTTACATTCAGGGCAATATAACGACTGATGGCATTGGAATCTGTTTTGACTCCCAAAACGATAACATATATACAATTTCGCAGGGGCAATAGGCTTCACAGGCTGACGCCGGTCAACGTGTTGATTTGGTATAAAAAATATTTAAAAAATAGTGCTTGTGGGTATAATTACAACCTAGAACCAATCAGTTAGTTTGTGGGTATAATTACAACATAGAACCAACAACAACAAGAAAATCGACTGCAACAAATGATACTGTGTTGAATTAAAAGTAACAACAATAACAACGACAACAACAACAACAAAAACAAACATCAAATTACACATCATTTTAATTTAGTTTTCAGAGAGCTAACATATTGCTATATCAACCAATAAATATACGCTATATGACGTAAATCAGGTTTTAAACAAGTTCACACATAGCAAGATCCAGGGCCGGATTAAGGTTCTTAAGGGCTTAACGCTAATAGGAGGGAAGGCCGCTCAGCTGTTACTTAAATATGGAATGAAGGGCCTAAAGTGGGGCCTACAAAATATAAAGGCCTAATGCTATAGACTTATTAGCCTAGGGGTTAATCCGACCCTGGTAAGATCACAAATAACGTGCGGGATACGATGTGAACCATGACTTTGACAATGTCTAAATTACAGCTGGATATTTATCGATATCTAAAATTGTATTGTGCAAATGATCATTATAATCCGCATTTATGATAAAGTACGAATTATTTCCTATATTTCAAATAGTTGGAGAAATAACCTATCGTATAAGAATTGTAATGAGACAACATGGCAAGCCTGATGGTGGTGATAATGGAATGCGTGAATAACAATTTCCTTGCCAGTGCAATATACACAGGGGGATCCTATATGTTCGAGGTCCTAATTTGTTTTATATGCTTAAAATGTCAATTCCTGTTGAGATGTCATTGGGGAAGGATTTGTTTGGTTTACTAAATAACTATTTATACAGAGAGACAAGAGATATTAACGAGTCTTTCGGCGTACAGCTGTGTATCGGTCTCGCAGAGGGTAAATATATTATCCGACACTTGCTTGACATAAATTATACTTTCTGCTTTAAAAGATTAGTTGTCCAGCGAGTAAAACGTGTAAGTATTTTATACATTTGCAGAATCAATTTTATTATGTTCTTCAGATGATTGGGGTTATTGCGAGGCGAAAGGTGCTGAGATGGTTTATTTAGGATTTTTCAGGAAAAATCTGGGTTTTAAAAAAGAATGATTATTCTATCTGGAGATTTAGGTATTATACTTTTAATATAATACAGAAACTTGTTATTAATTAATTATTGATTAAAACCTTTAAAGAACCAACATACATTGTAATTCCAATTGTATATGTACCAAATCCTCACTAATAGATCACTACTATAAGCACAAGTTGTGCACAATAAATCTGCTGTTTCAATTTCCAGACAAATTACATAAATCCAATAGTATGTAGTAGATAAACTAAGCAAATAAAATTTCAGTTGCGTGGGAGTATCAAACATGTTTGTTAAGCAATTATTTTAATAATAATAATAATAATAATAATAATAATAATAATAATAATAATAATAATAATAATAATAAATAAGTAAATAAGTAAATAAATAAATAAATAAAAAATAATAATAATAATAAATAAATAAGTAAATAAGTAAATAAATAATAATAATAATAATAAATAAATAAATAAGTAAATAAGTAAATAAATAAATAAATAATAATAATAATAATACAATACTAATAAAGAAGGAGAAGAAATATTCAATGATCTATTAATATGCAACAATCTTGCAGAATCAAAAGATTTGTTCTCGTAATGACATAAATCATACTGGAATGATATTATCATATATAAAGTGCTGAATGCAGTAGCTATCATCTACATGGTCAAATTGATGTCAATGGAATTAATTCACCTCTTCATCTCAATCACATTTAAAACTAATAACAACAACAGCAACAACAAAATGATTTCCCAATCAGTCTATCAATCAATAGAAAAAGATATAAATCCATTGATCTACAGTATTCCCTCTTCAAGTTGGTTTCTTACTCCCATACTTTCCATTTTCATTCAACCATTTTAACTAAGTGTATACGTATGTAGCTTGTACTCTTTCCCTTTTTTGTTTATGTTAGTCCTTTTCTTGGATTAAATGAATACTGCCTAGAATATTATACGCACATAATATATAAATACCTTCGAGAAAAAAAGAGGCAAGGCAATGTTTGTATAAAGCTTTTGGAACATCTGGCGTTGGTATGGTGTTCATCTGTTGTAGTGTAAATGGCTTTAGACTCAGCATATAACAAAATTTAAACACCATAGGAATCTAAAGGAAAGCTAATACTAATTGTCATGTGTGCTTTGAGTGAATATACAAAGTAATCGGACAGATAAACCTAAATTGTATTCCAAACTAGTGGGTAGTTTTAAAGATATGGCAGATTAATTTCAAACCTATTCGCTTTCGATAGTGTCAGCTACGAGAGTTGCTATGATGGTTATATTTGTGACGAAACTAAGTCATATTCAGTCTATCGCCGAATCATAGGTCAAAACGATTTGCTGCTGTAATAAAGGTCATTTTGGGACAATTGAAAACAAAACGCTCACAGAACAACGACGTTAAACTGTATGGTAAATAATGAAGGCGAATTCATATTATCAGGGCCGGATTAAGAGCTTTAGAGGCCCTAAGCACTGAAAAGATTATGCTGCCCACCCATATGTAATTCAAAATAAAAACAATACTAAACCGTAACGTCTCATTTTTTGATGCCCCTGCTTTGTTGGTGCCCTAAGCACGTGCTTAGTCTGCCTATTGGGTAATCCAGCAATGCATATTATATCTAGATGCAGGTGGAGCCAGTTTACAGGGCTGTAAAATTTGTGCACCCTACTCCGAGAACCTACCGCTTATCATTACGGTCAGATATTTTTGATTTGGTAAACTCAAAATATCATCAAGATACTCTGAGATACTACTAAGATGCACACTTTTAATATGAAATCAAATTACATCCAACTTATATCCAAACTTGCTAACATCTACCAAAACTTCAAGTTACTTTTAACCAATTGACAACTTGTTTAAGGTATCACTGCATCAATTAATCTAATCAGCTGTCAATTGCATCCTACTGTAGTCCCAATTAATATTTTTTCTCTTTTCTTCCTGGAGGTTTTCTGACCATTGAAGAAGATTACTTGCATTTATTAGAAAGCAGCATTAAAGCCTTAACATAACAAAAACTGTTTATTCAGTTCAAACTGTTGTCTTTTGCGTAGGATGACAAAGCAAACACATGTGATTCGGCCTCTTATGGAAAGGCCATTTGCACTACACATTCCAGTCAATTCAATCAAATTCAATATAATCTCGGCTGATGTGCCTAACGTAAGTAAGATAGTCCTGCTGCATCTTAAAACCAGTGCATTGGATTTAATTTAAAATGCACAAAAACGAAGGAAATATATATATAGTGAAGCATCATAATCGGAATATACTAAAGAATGTCACGATACGGACTATTGCTGCTTTCACAGATGAAGAGCTTACAGAATATTACGATATCCTATGCATCTAAAATGTCTCCTATTGCGGAAAACAAAACGAGAAACTTCAAGAGTGCTTAAAAGGAAAAGTTCAGTAAATACCAAATTTCTACGCATTTGACATCGAATTAAACCGGTTTGTCACATCACAAGCAGTACGTTTTCCTTCAAGGGGATATAAGGCTTTATTTTAGGGGGAATTTGAATATTATTAGCTCTTTTCTGTCATTCTTAGGATGATTTACCATTTCATTTTCGTTTGCAATGTATAACCATTTCAATCAGAATTCGCATGCAGTCGGAATATATGGTTCAAGTTAGTTTCTGTTAAGTCTATTACTGCAATATAAGGTTGAATGATATTATTTAAACACTTTTTCATGTGTAGCAAAGCATATTTACAAAGAGTTTGATGTAAAGGAAACACACTTTCACATCTAAGATACCTTTTGACGTGCTTCTATATTCTTAATACTGAACTATCTACTTCATTCCAGATGAACCTATCATGCAGAGAATTGTAGACCAAAGCCTTAATTGTGTAAACACAGAAGGGTTGTCTAATTTATTTCTGTGGATTTATGTTGCTTTAGGTGTGGTCTGCGACTCGTATCTTGTTCTTACAACTAGGTAGCAAAATAAATCCTTCTCTATTCCAAGATCTTGATTTAAATCTTTGTTCAGAGTTTGTTTTAATTATGTATAATATTACAAATAGGCATACGATTTTCTCGTTTCCTTCAGTATGGTACGAAATGACACAGAAAGGATTCAATCTAAACACCCAAAGCATTTGTATCGCAACCTGGATCAGAAAACATACGTCTGTTTCATACCCAGCTGGAGATATATTTCCCCATCTATAAAATATGAAGTCCAGATTTCACGTGATGAGTTCGTTTAAGCATACAATTCCGAAGCCTAACTATCTTGTGTTCAAAATTTGTATACTTTTGTAATATACATAAATTTATGACTATGGCGAAAGAAGAGGATTCAGAAATGATAACAAACTTGACGGAAAAATTCGAACAAAGAACTCATTCTGGGGAACACACACACACATCAAACCGCAAATATTGAAAATACGCGTTATTACTCGAAACTAGCTCTAGTGACAATCTGCTGATATGTTGCTTGAATATGACAAGAGGTCAATCGACACAGTAAGTTTTATCTATTTATCAAAATCATATCTGTAATTATCGTTTGCTTATAACTGTCATGTATTACATATTAAGTACTATACACAGGCTTTGCAATTATTCGTAGATTAATAAATGATTTGTTATTTGACTATGATTTGTAGTTCAATTAATATAAACTTTTATATAAATATAGTTGCCTAGATATAAAATATACAAATATAGTTGCCTAGATATAAAATATACAAGTTATTATGAGCCTCGTGTTTAGTATTCTTCGCATGTTCGTGCAGGAAAGAACATTGTCAGGGACGGACAAATTGGGTCAATGGATGGGCTAACCAGTCATCAATCTACCATCTATACAAATATATATAGATTAAAACAGATACATATATAAACTTATCACTTCACTGTGTTATTACATAAGTATACGCATATAATAAGTTTCATATATGCAACACGTGTAATAACACTTCATGACGTCAGAAATGACGTCATAACGTCCTGATAAGGGAAGGCGTAGGGACCGAGGTACCGGATCTATATTTCAAGCATTTCTTTTTTTTTTTGGGGGGGGGGGGGGAGAGGGAGTGTTTGTACTGCATCATTGTACTGCATGATATTGTAGCTCGTCTGCATATTACTCATATAGGTGTCGTAGCAGTTGACGGCGTCAGCATCAACGTTAGCAGATGTGATGTACATCTTTTATGTTATAGTCACTATATATGCAAGATAGCTTTTCTGCTTTATGTCAACTCCACCGTGACTTTTAAGGCTCGCCTTTTTTATTGGTCAAACAACAAAGGTTGGCATAGACTGAGAACAAGATCTATTTAAGAATATGAAACATACAACTTCTAGAAGGTTTATGTTATCGAGTCAAAGCGTAGAACAACGCGGTTCATTTTGAGTTATACAGCCCTTAGGGACTTATCATTGAATTTATTTATTGATTTATTTTTTTTTTTTTTTTGGGGGGGGGGGGAGAGGATCATATTTTTGGGGTAAATTCTGTCCCCCAAATACATGTAGCTTGAAAAAAAAATCTTGCTCTGATTTTTAGAAAAAAGTTCTGCTTATATCATGACGTTAGTTGAAATTTTTTTTTTATCTTTGGGTAAAAGAAAAAAAAAAGACATCCTGGTTCTAAAGAAAATACCAGGTTCCACCGCCCATCCCCACCCCCCACCACAGCTCAGAAAATGAAATGGTCGGTCCGTTACCTTACCGCCTGTACGAGTCTTAGGAGACCATAAAGAGTAAGCGCCTTAAAACGTCCAGGGCGTATAAGTGGCTGCAGCTTGCAGTACAACTAAATTGAAGTGAGGGAATTAGTTCTATATTCCTATAGCAACGATGTTGATGATTGGGCAGATTAGGACTTTCATGTCTGACAGTGACACCACAGCGATATCAGAGAGTGGCGTAGATTCGAGCTGATATCACTTATTCGGCGTCTTTTGTTTTAAAAATCGAGTTATTAACCATGTATAGTATCAATCTACCTACCCCCCCTCGACAATTTGTAAACCCCCACCACCACCACCACCGATTTTAAAACTAAAGGCATTAAGGATATGAAAAAAACAAAATACGTAGTAATTTCATTCATCAATGTATAATTTCTAACCTGTCAGTCGAAATGGGGTCTCTAACTCTGTCATCTTGCTCGCGTTTCAAACCAATCGGGAGTTTGTTTTACTAACACGGTCGCCATATTTGCCTGGGCGAGTCTATTTTGTTTTCTTCAAACAACAGATGTGATGTATTTCAATGTCTTCGATAAACTCCAAAATAATTCCGTACATTTTGGTAACTTTGGGAGTTACATCCTTTTGAACACGTGTATATAATAGTTACACCTTTTTATTTTGTTAATTGTTTTTAAAAGAAATATTAAAACTAGACATTGCAAATATAGGATGCAGACGACAGTTTTTACTGAAAATCGACCGTTCTAGAAACCAGAAAAGGCAGTGAGCAGTCCGGTTGTTTACATCGACAGCTCCCGTTTGGTTTGAAACGCGAACAAGATGACAATATTAGTAGCTGCCTGGCGACAATCAGGTTAGAAATTATACATTGATGAATGAAATGGCAAAGTTGTATGCACTTTTTTAATATCCTTGTTGTTTTTCGTATTTAAAATCGGGGGGGGGGGGGGGCAAACTGCCGGGAGTGCAGGCGAATACTTTAACTGTTAAGAAAACTTACTCTTGGAAATGTTTCGGTCGGTTCGCGGTCATCCCCCCTACACACACACACACACACACACACACACACACACACACACACACACACAAACACACACAAAACGGGCCCTGTTCTCCGTTATCTCCATGCAGTATATCAGTGTGTGTGCGAAGTGTGAATCAACTTGGGTCAGCCACTCATTGCGAATATCACTGAACAGAGGAAGAGTGGGTCCAAGAACTTTGATTACAAGGACTCGATTTTGTTCTGTAATTTCATAGACCATTGCGGGTCTTTTCTATTCCTTGGGAAGCTATATTAGCCAGCTTGATAAAACATATTTAACATTATTGCCAAGCTTTGAAGAACTGTCAAATAAGAAAGTTATGAATGGTGTTACTTTCAGATATATCCTCTCCCTCCCTATCTCTCTCCCTCTCTCAATAGGTTTCTGAAACACACTAGAAGTCGTGTTTGTTAAAGGACGCCATGATTTGTCGAATAATCGTTCGAAACCATCGCAGACATATCCAAGACAAGATTCCCGTTTACACGTCAGAGTTGTCACGTGTAACGGGCAATTGGCATCAATCGAAATTATGCAGTTTATAAACATCTATTCAAGGATGCAAGTTACATACGACTCGACTACACAGAATTATATTTTAAAAAGAACACGATCATATTAATTACAAACACTAGCCTCTAAATATACCTTCTCGATGCGTATTACTTGTTGTCGTGGGGAACGGTATATGTGTTCGGTGTTATTATGTCGCTAAAAAAGAATCATATTCTGAAAGCACCGTATATACTCGAATCAAACTGCGAACTGCACAGACCCACGTCTGCCTTCGCATAATGCGCAGGCAGATCTGGGTCTGTGCAGTTTGTTTGGAGTAATCAGTAGAACAAACAACATAGACTCTGATCTGCCGGCGCATTTTGATCAAAGGCTTGTATCCTTAATGTGCAACATTCTGCACACTCGAGTTTTATGCGTTTTCGATTTGATTTATGGCAAGAAGCTTACACATTGCCGGCAAGGTAGGCTTCGTTATTTGTCTTGTTGACAATAATATAGTTTGCTTACTGAGAAATGTGGATACCAACCATGTTGAACTAATACTTGATAAATCTTTGTTTTCATTATATAAAAACTTTATCAAAATTAGATTAGCAATTCTGGAGAAGGAGAAAAAGATATGTCACATGGTTGCTATGAAAGTCATACTTATACTCGAAATGCCAACCTAAAAAATAGCTTTGACAGAGACTTGAGAGTTACTAAGAGTATTCCCACTAAGATTTATTACAATTGCCTTCGTGTACCCCCCCCAAAAAAAAAAATAAACAAAAAAAAAAAAAACAATAAATAAAAGGGGACAGAAATCAAATTAGGTTTCATGCCAAGTTACTATAGAAGCCACGCTGTTACTAGAGCAGCCAAAAAATACAGAAAGGACATATCCCAAAAAATATGACTTCGAAATTTAATCGATCACACCAGGCCGTTCTGTACAGCATAAGTTTTTAATCTGTTTGATATGGCAGACAGATTCTTGTTTGGAAGGCTACCCATGATACATTTTGATAGAGCAGGCACTAAAAACGTTCTTTGAAGGTTTGATTTAAACTGGATAGGCTTTTGTGGAGAAAACAAATCGAAGAAAGGCTATATACGTGGTCGCTTTTTAGGCAGCACCGTTGATATGCTGGTCAGGGTGAACACAATTTCAACGTAGTTTCTACTTGGAAAAAATTCCAACTAAGTTGAATCTAAAATGGTCCAGTGGTTGTCGAGAAGAAGTCAAAAATAGTAAATGCTGACTTGAGGGACAAATGACAATGACGGATCAGTGCAAGAATAACGCAGAGGGATACCACAAGATCACGTTGCCATCGGCCAGGCTAAATACAACAACAACAACAACAACAACAACAACAACAACAACAACAACAACGACTACTACTACTACTACTACTACTAATAATAATAATAATAAGAAGAAGAAGAAGAAGAAGAAGACGAAGAAGAGAAATTCCGCGATTGGCGAGACAATGGTCCTTGGTCCCAAAGGTATGATACCAGGCATTCTATTAACAGAGCAGAACTATTTTGTAAAAAAAAAAGGATTTATTGTGGGAAACTGTTATCGTCATAGTCATTGGTCGCATACATCTGAGTCTACATATAGATACGAAATATGATCCAACGTTTTTAGCTTTTTCGTAAAAAATAAAATCCTGATAATATAGGCAAACGTAAAAAATAAAATCCTGATAATATAGGCTTAAGCAATTTATTTTTTCAATTTATTTTTTACAAATCGCATTCTTGTAAAAACAAATCCAAGGTTTTCTCTGGTTGCACATCATCCAAGAGCTTCTTCATCGAGTTCGTATAAAAATATTTTAAATAATTGTTTCATTTGGTGGAAATCGATACAATGAGCAAGAATGTGTAATGGACACTTGGCAATGCACACTGCCTGGACGAGGTACACCCTTTAGGAAGTAAGCATGTTTAAGATACATGTGTGTGTGTATGTGTGTGCCCTAAATATGAACAGTGGTGGCGCGACGGGGGGGGGGGGGAATTGCCCCGGGGCGCTGGGCAAAGTGGGCGCCGGGCAAGGGGGTCGCCGCCGGGATTTTTTTTTTTTTTTTTAGCTGTTACCGGGGCGTAGACTGGGGGAGGGGGTTTGGAGGTTGGTAACTGACATAAAGACTGCTCTCTGTGGCAAAGTAGGCGTGCCACTAAAGAACCTTGCCCCCAGGCGCCTCGGTAGAGGCGCGACTAAAGATCATTGTCCTCGGGCACCTCGAACCGCTGTATATGGACAACATAATAGCACCTTGTCCGTGAATAAGATCAATTCAAACTGAAGCGCAACTTCAAAATTAATATAACAAACAGCAGCACGTTAAACATGAATGACACACTTACTTTAAGTTGAAGTTGTGAGGACAAGTTTTGAGCATGGCATTGTATGTTTGGAATATTAAGGACACGAGAGAGAGAGTGAGGATATAAATCCATGTCATTTTACAAGAGGATGTGTTACATGTGTGAAATGTCCACTTTCGTAGGTATACAAAGATCGTCGCAAGCCACGGGAGACAATCCGCTACGCTCCTTTATCACCGGTGCTTGCCTGTGCGGAGATTTCCTAAATAAGTATAAAACTGTTTAACCAGTCAGTGCGAGCGCGAGTAAAATCTTCTCGCTATTGTGACCTAACATGACCTTCATGCTGTTTGAATGAGCCAATCAAAGTTTCTCTTTCAAACACAATCGATAAAACGGGTACTTACATTTATGTGTTGGCGACTGTCACAAAGTTTTGCTGATGACGTATTTTTGGTTATGCGAAGCCATTAAAAACGAAGAAATCTTCGCACAGGCATCTAAGGGTGATAAAAAAAGCCTAGCGGATTGTCTCCAGTGGCATGCGACGATGGTATAAAAACAAATCCTGTCACTACTATTGCGTAATACAATGATCCTATGCGGATAAACTGAAAACCAGTGCATGCACCTCGAGACCTGACCTTCGACCTTGTTCCATCCTTTTCTTGGGGTTGAGCGCATGACCGTGTGGGTTTGGGCGCAGGTGCATGAGAGCTAGGCAATACTTGCCGTTACGCATGGATTCGAAATCTGCTTGGAACGAATAATAGCTCTCTAACCTATTAGATTATATTGGTGTATATATATATATATATATATATATATATATATATATATATATATATATATATATATATATATATATTTCTTTCATACAATCATGTATCCTAACATATAATGTGGGATCCACATATAATGTGGGATCCACATATAAGTGCTTTCCTCTCTGTTTGGTATATATGTGTCAATTTATAATTATAATTTAATGTATATACCTTGCATTTCTTAATATACATCTAGTGGGTAAATCTGAGTGATATGTAAATCTTTATATGAATCATATTACTCCTGCGACAAGAGTCTTTGAATTACTGAAATATCTCACTAAGAAATCAGTTGTTTCACATATCAGTATTTTTTCATATGGAGCATATATTATTGCGATCCAGAAACCAGAAATTGTGTCTGAAACACTAAGATACTTTTTAAACATTAGAAGCTTTACACAACATATACAAATGGATTAAAACCAATTTAGCACGTTAAACATGACACTTACCCACTGGGTGGATGTGATTGGTTGATAATGAAAAGCTGATCCTCCGATTAACTGAAATGAGATGGAGAAAGGTGTCTACTGATGTACAGTCAGTTTTTATTTACTAGCTTGGTTTAGGAACTCCAATAATGAAAGTGGTAATTTATTCCTTCTGTGCGGAATAGGTTTATTGAAAACAAATTCCTTGACTCGTATGGTTTTCGCAACAGAGAAACATACATCAAGGATGGTTCTATCCTTTGAGATATAGTTGTTGTTTTGGTTTTGGTTTTTGATTTTTTTTTTTTTGTTCCTGAGATTTTAGAAATTGAAAGTTCGTAAATTTTCATTATTATGGAGTGCTTTATTATAGATTTTGAATTAGTACTGCACGCACTAAATAAAACAACAGCGTTACAGTAGTTCCACATACGCATTTACAATGAAGTTACTCTCTATGCAATATTCAGGTTCCATTGGCGGATAACAAGCAAACTGAATACCTCTGGTCTGGTGTACATATGAATGATTTTCAGTAGGAAATTAAATACACTTTTAGATATGATAAATGTAGTCAGGAAGTGGGTTATGTTGCGTAGATTTTAATATATTGAATATGGTGTTTTACATATCGACTAATATCCATGCAACTAAATATGTGGAGCCGCGGTAGCTCAGTTGGTAGAGAATTGGACTAGTAATCCAAGGGTCACGGGTTCGATACCTTCCCAGGACAGCCCGAGTCGGCTGCCTCGGTTAGCGCTTGGGAGAGGCACTTAGCTCCCATTTTCCAACCGTCTAATTGAATTCAGGGAACGTTTATGTTTAAACCATGGGGAATTCTATTAAGATACTACTGTTTTATTTTCAATGCATTGGATGTTAGAATCAATTAAATGTATTGCCTTGTGGTGGTAACAGTATCGTCAACTTCACTAGACAGGTAATACTCTATTGATTATAACCCCCTCCACTTCGTTTCTTTTCCTTTATTTTAAGAAAAAATATTCTACTTTCGTAAAATCGAAAGAATTATATCAATTTCATCATTTTTGTGATAATTATAAGAGATAATCACATTAAGGACTGGTACGCACAGGTGTGTCAGAAACACAGATAGCTATCGTCAATAACTGAATTAGTAAAACAAAGTTTGCATTGAATATGAATAAATAGATCTCATAGCTTATTTAACTTCCCCACCACCACATTTTCCCTCTTATATTTTTAATTACCTAATGCACTCATTTAGGTATTTATTGGATTTAAATTTAGTGAAGTATTTGATTTATATCATTCTTGTAGCTAATTCTGCATTTGGGGTTCTATAAGTGCTTGAATGTATCCAAGCATTTAAACATAGATGCATAATTTATTTATTTATGGAAAGATTGGTCCATTATTGTATTCCGTTTTGTTTCATTGACGAAAATGCTTGCTGTTGTTCACTCCAAAAAATATCTTCTTAAAATAAAAAACCGGGGAATTCCCACTCCGGCTCAGCAATGTAGAATATACCAGATACGCCCTCAAGCATACTGTAATAGCCGCAGTGGTTCAGTGGTTACGATGCCGTACACTCGACCGAAGGAGTGCAGGTTTGAATCCTACCATCGGATCAGCTCAGGTAGGTTACCGTTACATGATCTTAGGCAAGGCACTCAATAACCCTCTGGTATTGCTGTGCCGTAAAACACCAAACCAAACCAAACCAGCGAAAACATATGCTTCACGGAACAAATATTTTCTTAAAAACTCTATTATTTTAACTTCAAATTACTACACATACATAATTGTGTGCAAGTGTTTTTTTTATATTTTTTTTGGTCTTCATTCTATCAGATTAAATTTATATCACAGGCGAAAATCAAACAAAAGTTGAGACTTCAAACAATTTACTCCATTTAATTTATATATAGCATGGAAACAGTATAGATTTATACGATGACACAGATACGACTGAAACAGAAGTAAGATCAAAATATACCCAGAAAGGAATACTAATAATACAACATAGTACAGAACAAGCTTTACCATTAGAGTTACAATTTAAATAGAACATATCAATTTACCACCAGCTGTCACTCAATTGTTGTAAATTCGAAATTCTAATGGGCCGCTATTAATTCTAGTCCCGGGCAGCGTGCGATTCGTTACGTTTCACACCTGTTGCGCTAAACTTGTTTGACCAAGAAAACATATGCTACCCCCCTGGTTAGACACCTGGACAGTTTGAACAATGTAGCGTGCATAGATTCAAGTTTTAAGAAATTCGTTATTTTAATACTAACTTCGCGAATTTTTCAGTATTATTTGAAATATATCTCTGATAAAGTGATAATAATTTTAACAGAAAAACCTCTATTTGAAGAAAATGCTATGCTAATGAGTAGGCGAGGTTATATGGATTCTGAGTAGGCGCGGTTATATGGATTCTGAGTAGGCAATGTTATATGGATTCTGAGCAGGCGGGGTTATATGGATTCTGAGTAGGCAATGTTATATGGATTCTGAGTAGGCGCGGTTATGTGGATTCTAAGTAGGCAATGTTATATGGATTCTGAGCAGGCGAGGTTATATGGATTCTGAGTAGGCAATGTTATATGGATTCTGAGTAGGCGGGGTTATACGGATTCTTAGTAGGCAATGTTATATGGATTCTGAGTAGGCGGGGTTATACGGATTCTGAGTAGGCAATGTTATATGGATTCTGAGTAGGCGCGGTTATATGGATTCTGAGTAGGCAATGTTATATTGATTCTGAGTAAGCGCTGTTATATGGATTCTGAGTAGGCGCGGTTATACGGATTCTTGTTAGGCAATGTTATATGGATTCTGAGTAGGCGCGGTTATATCGATTCTGAGCAGTCGAGGTTAAATGGATTCTGAGTAGGCGAGGTTATATGAGTTCTGAGTAGACGCGGCTAAATGGGTTATGAGCAGGCGCGGCTATATTGGTTCTGAGTAGGGGCGGTTAAATGGGTTATGAGCAGGCGCGGCTATATTGGTTCTGAGTAGACGCGGTTAAATGGGTTATGAGTAGACGCGGTTATATGGGTTCTGAATAGGCGCGGTTAAATGGGTTCTGAATAGGCGCGGCTATATTGGTTCTGAGTAGGCGAGGTTATATGAGTTCTGAGTAGGCGAGGTTTTATAAGTTCTGAACAGGCGCGGCTATATGGATTCTAGGTTGGATCGGTTTTTTGGTATATGGGTTCTGGACATTTGTATGCCTCAACAGTGTTGCTAAACGTTGTTGAACACTACCGAACCACCCGTCTGTGCACCGGTACCCGAGGTATCCATCTACTGCATGACAACGCATCTGCGCATAAACCTGCCGTCGTGACAGACTTCCTGAAGGAGTACTGCATCCAAAAATTGGCACATCCTCCATACAGCCCTGATTTAGCTCCAAGTGATTTTTGGCTGAATCCCGTTATCAAGATTCGCTGAGACAATTTGATAGCCACCATGCGGTTGAAAGTGTAGTTTTCCAATCTATGAACAACATATCAAAAAGTTAATACAAAATGGCATTTAATCATTGGATAATCAGACTGAGAAGGTGTGTTGAAGTGCATCGGGAGTACTTTGAGGGGATGCACTGATGTACTGTTCACTAATAAATAACTGTGTTGTACATCGCACTAATTTTAAGAAGTATTTAAATATCCCTCGTATGTTGTCTGTTTTGAATGATGCAAATGAAACACCATTTATCGGCGGTATTTTTATTGACCTGTTGCCATAGATTAGTTGTTAAACTATTTCCTGAAATTCAAATGCACCTTTAACTAAAGGATTGTAGGCAAGAGAATTTACGTCATAAACGTAGAGTTTAAAATTAAGTTCACTCCCGATTTACTCTTTTCTGACGCCAACTGTCAGTACTGGATCACATGCTTACTACACCCAATAAACTGACACTTCATATTTTCATGGTGCCGCTCAGCACTTAGTTGAAGCCTATATAAGAAATGTTAGCTTCAATTGGCTGTAACGTGTTAGGAAATCACATTCAATTTTATTCCTCCATTCAATGTGGTTTCCAAACCTAAATAAATATCCCTGAGGTACATTATGTTTATCAGAATCGGTATACGTTGGTTTAACCCCCACATGGGATATATTGTACAATATTGATCGAAACAAAGTCCAGATGTGCCTTAACTTCATTAAACGTAATTGTAGTCACAAAATATGTGATAAGGTAAATTGCAAAAATTCGATTACGTTAAAAAACTAAATAAAAACACACAGACTTCGAAATTTGATGCCCTATTTGATCAAACATATTCCAGGCAAAAATCAAGCAGCAAATAGTGAAACTACTAGGAGTTATCCGACACCAGCATTTACGGCTTAGCTTGGTACACAAATTGTTACATAACAAAAATCAAATTCCTTTTTAATTTTAAATAATTATCCACCGCTTATTATTGAATGCTTTATTATAATGGGCCTAATGTATATGTACAACAACAATTCACAAAAGTCATTATACATAACTTCTAATGTATCCGGTGAAAATCGTGCAATTATTATATAAATCGATTGCTTGGGATCTGCTAAACAGGTATATAGAAACGCGCCATAAAATTAAAACTTGGATATTTAAATGTGATGACAAATGATGATTATATTCCCCGAATATGATGAAGATGCAAACTTGTCAGTACATAAGGTTTGCTTATAATACATGTATATAACGGTAATGAACTTGAGACTTATTATTCAATACACCGTTAAAGTAGTATTTTTTTGGTGTAGGAAACTAATATTCCAAGCACACAGTCAAATAAAGTTTAGTTTTTCAGTCCATGTACTGTACAAAAGTGTTGCAAGAGTATCACGAATAGGATGTGCAGAATAATCTAGGGCAATACAGTGTTTGAGAATCAACTAGAACAAATTTCTATACGTAACATCAAATTCATTTATGCTTTCTGAATTATGCATGAATCTAATTTTCTGAAGCTGCTAAATTACCTCACCATGTTATCACCATAGAAACCACCTTATATTGTATAATGGGACTTGCTACCTTACCGTACTTTAAAGAATAATCCGGTTTGAAAATACATGTATATAATAATCTATCCCCTTCATCGTAAGCAACAGACTTGGAAATTCCAGAAATATCTCCTGAATGAAGATTTCCAATAAAAGTATTAAAGAAAAACATAAGTTGTATAAAAAAAATTCCTCACTCCCTATCTGACATTTTACCAAAATCAGTTATCGCCAGAGTGCATCAGTGCGTTCAATAATTTGTAAGAGCATCACAAATATTCAGCGATATCTGTTCTCCCTACATGAGAATTGAAGCAATAATCGAATAACTGTCTTCTTTGATACCATATTTGTACAACATGCTTAGATCTCTTAGATCTCTTACAGGATAGTATACTACGAAGGCTGATTTTGAAGTTCTGTATGGAGTTTGCTAAAGATTGATATCAACTACTGAAGACAACAAATTTAATTTGTTTTGGACTTGAGGGGTGAGTGGCTTCTTATATTGCAAACAAAATAAGTTAAAGATCTCTTATCACCTATGTAATGGTGTTTTTGGAGCTTACTTAAGCTGTGGCACAATATGTTACTTAAGCTGTGGCGCAATGTGTTACTTAAGCTGTGGCACCATGTGTTACTTGAGCTGTGGCTCAATGTGTTACTTGAGCTGTGGCACAATGTGTTACTTAAGCTATGGTACATTATGTTGGAAATTGCAAAGATGTTAACGAGAGAGAGAAAGACAGAGAGATAGAGGGAGACAGAGTTTAAATTCCATCATTTTAGTTTGAACAAATCATTTAAATCTACATTATGTGCTTTAAAGATGTAAACGTACAAAAAATATTCCGAAATAGGTAAATAATATTATAGGAGTGTATGGGTGTTATAATGAATAAGTATTGCTTCGCGTAGCAATTAAAGACAGGAACATTAATTACAGAATGGAAAATATTGCTTCGCGTATCACTTTCAGAAGGGAATATATAGTTTCGAGTATAGGTTACATAATGATATATATTTCTGCGCATATAAATTACAGAAAGGAATATATTAATATATTGTTTCACGTATCAATTACAGAAGGAATATATTGCTTCGCGTATCAATTTCAGAAGGGAATATATTGTTTTGCGTATCAACTGCGGAATGGAATATATTGCTTCGCGTATCAGCTACATAAGGGAATATATTGTTTCGCGTATTAATGACAGAAGGGACTATATTCTTCGCGTATCAATTACAGACTGGAACATACTGCTTGACAGAATATTCAAATAAAATCAACTTACACATCATATGGAAATATTTCGAACAAAATGTATGACACAGCTATATTATTAAAACAGTTATTAGTTGAGATAAGGCACTAAGTCAACAAAATACTTTCTTTTAACTGCCTAACGTTATAATTTCCAACTAAATTATTTAGAGTCACTGTTTTTTTGTTTTGGGATGTTGTCTGATCTTTTCGGAGATCCTGATGCAATTGGTTTTTCCAAGTGATAAAAACGTTGGTATCACTGTAGTATCTCACAAACCCACACGTATTAGAATTTAAAATATTTAATACATATTACTACGGTGCACTAAACAGTGTCCGAAATACAAATATTAATGTGGAATATTTAGAGATGTAGCGTACAATCGATTACATAGATCTACCGGATGCAGGTGGTCTGGAGCAATACCGACTGAGGGGCATATTTCTTTTGTTACGAGACTGTTTAGTTTGATTGGAAATAATCGTTATATATATATAAACCGCAGCTGTGGTCACTTCCTATTATTAAGTTATACACGTTCTTGGATGGTAATTTTACCTAGCCTGTGAGAGCTTGAGCACCTTTATCCAGAAAAGACTGGCATAAAGTTTATTTTGTCGAACCTATCGACAGATAGAAAAAGATATAATCTACAATTTTAGTATTCGAAAAATAAACTGTAATACGACTTTGTGCACGTGGAACAAGTCCAACAATGGCGCTTACGTTTATTTTATTTGATTATACTGTGCGATGGGACTGCAGTATATAGGTGACTGCCCGCCACAGCGTGGTGAATGAACGGATGGCCGTTAAGAGTGTTTAACCAATTTTCTTGAGTATGACTTTACTATATTATATTACTTGGGAGATTCCATCGATGTCTTTAAAAATGTTACTGAATTTTTGTAACCTTAATTGATTGCATTTATGGATTCAAGGAATTTAATATTTTGTGCTGGAATAATCACCATCAACTGCACTAAACAGGTAATATAGTTTCACTCACATGTATCCTAAAATTTAAAAAAAAAAAATTTGGAAAAAGGTTCTTCTTTCTTAAAAATGGAGAAAGCTGCATTCTTTCCTTGTGCTTATATTTGTTGTAATTTATAGGTGAAGTCTTCCATGTAAAGTATGACGCATAACTAAGTCAGGAATACAGCAAGATTTAATTCTTAATGTATTAGTAAATTCACGTTCGGAATGTATATCGATCGCCTGATCTTCACAACTTCGACTGTATCAAACTCCCAACCTTGCTCTTTCTTACACATTTCATTTCCTCAAATTCGAGGATTCCATTAACTTTTTTTTACCAGATCTGAATCGAGGCAAGACGAGACCTTTCTCTCGTTTCACTTGTCACTCGTCCTGCACTTGAAAAGTATACTTTCTGTATTATTGTGAATGTGCAACTTCCCTAGCGACCATAATTACTTGAAGTTAGCAAGACGATCGTATTGAAGGGAACACGTTCCTTTGGCTTAATTAAACCGTAAAGTTCTCAGATATTATTTTCGGTGTAGTTCATTTATTTTCTATGATAATGAGTTTATGGAAAGACGGATTAAGTTGGGGGTGTCGTCAAGAATGTATGTATAAATGTATTATTGATTGGTTGGTTGATTGCTTTATTACATTCATTAGTCAACATAGTAACTGATTGATTATTTATGGTGTTCGTAGTCTTCCTTGTATTTTATACAACGAACTTTGTGATATAAATTATATAGTTTTCAAAGCCCATAATTAAACCCACAGGTATGGAATACTGGAACACATTCAGTCTAGTACTAACTGAATCATTCCAGCTGATAGATATGCTATATGTTTTCCTTTCTATTAAAGGACGATGCCAACTTACTGAACCTATCGCTTGAGTCACTTAACCACTAGATCACATTTTGAATGTTAGCTCAAAAATACAGATTTCAAAGCCCTACCCAGACTACCGTTATACTCGCGTATAATTCTGGTCCAAATGTAAACAACATAGACCCTGATCTGCCGGCGCATTATGCCACGGCATATCAGGGTCTATGTTGTTTGTTCTACTGATTAGTCCTTACAAACTGCATAGGCCCAGATCTGCCGGCGCATTATACGACGGCAGATCTGGGTACATGCAGTTTGCAGTTGGTATCAGATTATACGCGAGTATATATAGTATTTCATTCCTGTCGGGAAGTAGCACGTATTTATACATACCAAACATACACAAATTCTGCAATTTAGTATTCCAAGCATAATGTTTCATTCGATTCTAAAATGATAAGCATAATGCTATATATGATACATATCCTGAGTTTTGGTTTAAGTGATAAGCATAATGCTACATGTGATACATAAGCTGTGTTTTGGTCGAAGTGATAAGCATAATGCTACATATGATACACAGGCTGTGTTTTGGTCGAAGTGATAAGCATAATACCACATATGGTACATAGGATGTGTTTTGTTCGAAGTGATAAACATAATGCTACATATGATAAGTAGGCTGTGTTTTGGTCGAAGTGATAAGCGTAATGCCACAGGTAATGCATAGGTTGTGTTTTGGTCTAAGTTATAAACATAATGCTACATGTGATACATAAGCTGTGTTTTGGTCGAAGTGATAAGCCTAATGCTACATATGATACATATGATGTGGTTTGGTCGAAGTGATAAACCTAATGCCACCTGTGATACATAAGCTGTGTTTTGGTCGAAGTGATAAGCATAATGTTACATATGATACGCAGGCTGTGCTTTGGTCGAGGTGATACACATAATGCTACATATGATACATAGGCTGTGCTTTGCTCGAAATAATTTAACGTTTTGAATAAATCCTTAAGATCTACACTTCAAAGATATAGACGCAGAGAATATTCCCAGGAAAGTAATGCATGCATATATATATATATATATATATATATATATATATATATATATATATATATATATATATATATATATATATATATATATATATATTTAAGTATATGTATAACAAACTACTTTTATATTCCCTACAAAATCATTATCTTAAATTTTACGCAAGTGATGCTTACACTTATTTTCGCATTCTCTGGCATGCTTTAGGAAGAATGCGTGTCAAATATATTATAAAAATGGCGATTAGGAAAAAAGAAGAAGGTGATTTTATGTCCTTTTTGTTAGCAGATTTTTTTTTTTTTTTCGTGGCTCATGATTTACATACCAGCGGACAAATATGAAGTTAGAGGTTGAGCTAAATGACCTGTCATGTTGACTTATAGTAGAAAGCTAGTGTTCATAAGGGGCCTGGTTCTCAAGTCCATTAGATTCGTGTGATAACGGAGTTCGTTTCAAATTGTGTCAGATTCCATTTAATTTAGCAAACCGTAACAATTCTCATTGTTGGTGCTACTTGTATATATAACTAGCCAAGAAGTTTTTGCCATCATTTATTTAAAAACTTGTTTTCTTTGTTATCTATATTTTGCTGAGTATTTCGTAAGTTCTTTCGTGTCGACTTCCGTCAACAGTCTTCTATACCGACATAATAGTAGCAGGCACTCTGCTTGGTGCCAGGGGTGGGTGAGCAAATGTTGCAGTTGCATTTCATTATTTATAGGAGAGGTTATTTTGTGAATAGTTAAAACAGAGAAAAAAAATGGTTTTAATTAAAAGTTTATATAGTGCAACAAGTTTATGCACAAATCCACAAATCAATGCATGTGAATTAATAAATATTGGTCATGAAAGGAAAGAAGTCATTTTGCCCTAACTCTTTTTTTTGCCTTTGAAACAAAGAGTGTACTGACTGTAGTGCACAAACAATTCATAGCATGGCTCCTCAAAGCAGGTCAGTTGCCTGTGAAGGTTAGTCAAATATAGTATGTGTATACACATGCACGAGGTAAAATTTTGCTGTGTCATGACGTGCACTAAACCTATCTGTAGACGAAGCACTTTTTGCCAATTTAGATATAGATAACAAAGATCGAACACAATTTAGTTAATGCATGAAAAATAAAAAATAAAAATCTTGTTTAATTATGTACATGCAAATGACCAACTTTATGTGGAATTCAAACTTTTCTCAAGTTAGGGACGAACCATTTAATTGTATGTGTGTGTGTGTGGGGGGGGGGGGGGAGTGGCTGAGATTTTCTTTCGAACCTTAACATTTCTTTTTCGTTTACCGCGTGATACTTTTTTTCAAATAATATAATGGGTATAATTATTTTTGTTTGTTTTTATTCCGTCCAAAAATTAGAACAAGAATATTTATTCCAAGCTAATTGGGGACCAGAAATTCTTTTTTTTTAAAAATCCCAGGGGGCCCCGCTCCCCTCCCTCCCGAAAATAATAAAATGGTTGTTCCCTTAGTGGATTGTGAGCAAAAGTGAAAGAAAAAAATAACAGGAAATAAACACTATATTTCAGTGCATCATGCATGCATAATTATCTCGCTCAAGTGAACCATGCACAGTGAATGCACACCACTATACCCGTTTATCGCTTGTACCAGGCTCTAACAACTACACGTGTTCCATTAACAGGTCAAAAGGGGCATGTCTTGTATGTCTATCTTACACACCGCTTTCAGAAAAAATACATTTACTTTATCTGACATCGAGTTCTGTTCCCCTTGCGTTGTTTTTGTTTCTATCTCTCTCTCTCTCTCTCTCTCTCTCTCTCTCTCTCTCTCTCTCTCTCTCTCTCTCTCTCTCTCTCTCAAAACGTGCATATTTATCAGGTCTACCTATCGCTGAATAGCCATGTGGACCAACAGCAGGTATCGTTACTGCGCGGACATGGAACAGTGTCCTTGGAAAAGGGGGCAGAACAAGAATATACTTTTTATGACCCACTTAAATTTTTTAAAGAATTTTGATCTTCTTTCTTCGGAAACAACAATTTTTATTTGTTCCAATAAGATGATAAGTTGATAATTTTTATCAGCAACTAAATGATGCAATTTCGAATATTTTATTTTTTTTATTTTTTTTGCTTTGTTTTTTTGTTGTACCAATGTTTGCAGCTAAATCCCATTTCACGTATTTTTTTATTCATCTAAAAATTGCCGTCATCACTTTCTTTCGACACGCTCAAAGGATTTAACAGGTTTAGGTGAATTTTACTTCAGATGTCATCGGATGTACATATTTCAATCCCGACCTTTGTTTGCATCACATTGAACAAAAAACTATCATGAATATGTTTCTATTTCATAGAAATAAAGCTATGCTTCAAATGTACCACATATTAATTAAGCCGAAAGCTTCGCCCACCTTCATTCAACTTTATTGTAAAATACACAACAGTGTATGCTCATTATGGATATAGGAAGTGAAATTTTCATACGAAGGTGTATACTTTCATTTGAAGCATAACAAATGTTGATCGAAACATGGTCCTACAGCTGAATCTGTAACTTATATTGATTTTTTTTTTTAAAGTTAATTTAGCATTTTGATTTATTATGTGATTGATCAAAGCGACATACAGCTTTATGAATAGTACAAAAACACGATTAATTATTAACATTATATCTGACTGTTTCCATCCATCCATATGTTCCTTGCAAACGAATCAATATAAACCAAAGATTATACCGTGTAAACATAGACGGGTAATTCAATTAACTCCTGTGGTTTTGTGTTCTTTGAGGCGTGGTATACTACTTTTATGTCTCATTGGTATATTTACACTCAGAAAAAAGAACCATTCTCTCTTTCGAGTGATTATCTAATGTTTGCTTTTGATAAAAGTACATCGCTGATTCCGATTTTGAGGTAAGTAATAATCAGTTTTATAGTTTCCCATACAATGACTTTGGTGTTAACCTACTGTACAAAACATTCCATATGAATCATGTATCGGACAACTTCGATGCTTTCAAACCCTAACAAAGGCCAGTAATCACGTGACGTGTTTTGACTATTGCTGAAGTTTAATTAAACTGCGCTTGATTTGATTTGATTTTATGGGTTTAACTCGATTTTTCAGCACATGATAGGCTATATATGGCGGCCAGTATATTTGGTGGAGGAAGATCCCGGGAAGAACCACCGACCCACGGGAAACTACTGGCAAGCTTTCTCACATACCCACGTTGGCCGAGCCGAGAGTCGAACCCAGGCGGATAAATGTGATATGTGAGTGATCTGTAAAGGCGAACGCCTTAGACCACTCGGCCACCTAGGGACAGAATTATTGTTATTAATTAAATTGTGCCTTAAGTTTGTATTGTTCATTACAACTAATTGGTTGATATGGTTTCTCTATCTCTCTCTATATGTTTACATAATTATATGTACGCCGATGGGTGCCGCAACCTGCAGTAACCCGGGTTCAATTCTCAGTACGGGACGTATTAAAATTCTCTAACTTATATGATAATATTTTTTCTCATATATATATTGTTACGGAATTATATATCATTTTTCTTTTAAATAATGGTATCGCATAATAGTCTAACAGCTGTCGTTTTGCAGAAAGTACATATACGGTATTTCAATGTGACTCAGTACATTAGGTCGTGGGAAGAATTGAAACTTGTAGCATTAGTGTATCAAGTGGTTTAGCGCGTGAGAGATGAACTTCTGACCTAGATTCTATGAGTAAATACTTTATTGACTATTAAAAATGTTGGTGCACTGGCACTTTAGAGATGTCACGCATAACCTTGTTTCTGATTGGTTTGGAGAAGGTTGTTTCTAGAGGATTAAATGGGTTTTTATTTCGATTCTGCGTATTAAGAAGATATATAATAGGATGTATTGTGGCGTTAGGCACTCCTAGCATAGTCTGTCAGCTTGAGAGGTCATAAACGAAATTGGTTCATTTTGTGTGCGGATATTCTGTTTCATATATATATATATATATATATATATATATATATATATATATATATATATATATATATATATATATATATATATTTAATACAGTACATTCTGGATTAGCACTGTTTCTTCAACTTTAGTAATTACATAGCTCCGTGGAATTATCGGAAACATTTCTAGAACTTGTGATATTCCATTCACAGGGATTATTTGGAATTTATAAAACTTGGATATACCAAATTCTTATTAACACATCAGTACAGCAAAGGTTTCATTCGGAATATTTGGATTAACTTCCGGATCAGTGAACTTTAGAACAATTTAGGACTTTTAAGGATATTCTATATTGTAAGTTATTTTTAATTCTTTCACTTTGATTGTTTGTTAAAATATTTTAATATTTTAGGAAATTAAATATTTGTATTTTAAATCTTGAAAGCTTGTTAGAGTCTTTTCTTTTGCTACATTACCCCGAGTCGTAACAATATCTATCTATCTATCTATCTATCTATCTATCTATCTATCTATCTATCTATCTATCTATATATATATATATATATATATATATATATATATATATGTGTGTGTGTGTGTGTGTGTGTGTGTGTGCGTGTGTGTATCGCTTATAAGCTACTTCTTAGAAGTTGTTTCCGTCTGCTTGGATTGTTTATCATGATGGACATGTGGTACATAGTAGGCAGAACGTGCGAACCATTACATTGACAGCACACTACTTGCTAATTAACCAAGGTATTCGCCTGCAACCATTTCTTTTAATTAATTCGAAGAAAATGGACTTGTGTTTGACACAAGAAATAAGTTAAACTTTATCAGTGGACTGAAACAAGCAAGCTTCAACTGAACACCTTCAAGCCAGCAATTACACACCAGATAATAACGTGTCCAGTGGGTATATTATTTACCGCCAAGTCGCGAGTCTTAAAAGTGCTTGCAAATCCAGCACGTGCACGGGTAAACTGAGCCAGCAAAGGGAGCGAGGTTTTCATGTGCACGTAACGGGTCTTATAACATCCTTTAATTTAAGCTAGTCGGTGAATTAGTGAATTTTCGAATACAAATAATTTCGACAATTCGCTATGAATTTATTTTTTCACTCAATAACCTTTTTCAATAGACATCAATACCATTATGACCAAAGCATTTCATCCGCTATGTTGTCAGTGGATTGGACCATGCCGACCTGTCATGTAAGAGAAGCACATTCGAATTACACTATGAACTTAATGTTTCTTTCTTTCAAGTACGTGCTTTCTTACCTTGAATGCTACTACTCATATTTTATTGTGAATGTACACAAAACACAGCAGAACATAAACGGTAAACAGCTGACATTACCGTTAGAAATATGTTACTTCAATATGTTATACACATAGCTAGCCATCGCGTTTCAGTATAAAACAAAAAGAAGAAAAAAAAAAAAAAGCTTCCTCGGAGTGAATAAATGATATATTTCATCGAATGTGTGAAAAATTCTTATATTTTAACTACTCGATGAAATGTATCCGTCTTCACCAGTGAAAATGTTAGAATTTTCACTCTGTACAAGCAAATATCCACTATACCAAGCATGTGTAACCTACGTCCCGAGGGTCGGAACCGGCATGCGACCTGGTTTTATCCGCTTATTTACATCATAGGGTGTGGTTTAAAAATCGCTTATCCGTCCCGCGCCTTGGAGGAAGTTGCTACCTGAATAAAGGTCTGTTCTGTTCGCTACTTCTGCACCTTGAAACCCACATGACGAGGGTGGTAACTAATTTATAAAAAGGTTCTTTTGTTTCATATTCCCACAGTGTACTGGTGGCAAATATCAAATTTGTAATGGCGACACGTCTTTTTTAAGTCAGGAGCATGGTACGAGTTTCCAAACCGAATGGTAACAATTAGTTTTGATCACTGGAATTTATGTTGTCCCAGTTTTGGTATATTATGAATAGAAACTGAAATTGATTTTTAACAGAGAAATTAGTCCCAATAGACTTTTACTGTCTACATAATGCCAATTGCTTTTTATCTTTTGGGGATTCGGTTCTTTATCATTGTATTTAGCCCTACTCTGTGCCCTTCTCATTACTCAGCATTATCTGCATACAACCCCAGGAAGACAAAACCGAATGTAAGAGTATTATTATCAGGTTTAGTGTAATTTAAATCAGTCCAACATCACGATTTTTTAAGAAAAAAAAGTAACTCATAACAAACTCGACGTTATCTTTTGTCTTCAAGAAATTTTGTGTTGATGTAATTATTTGGTCTACTGCTTGATTAAACTGATATATTGTGCATTTTATGCACTTCGATTCAAGTAATCTGCTTGCAAATTGTCTTAAATTATTCTGGGTTGATCTGTCGGGAAATTCATGCACAATTCTTCAATTATATAGTAAAATATTATTTATGTATCAGGTATTATTGAAAAGCTAAATAATGTTCTCTCTCTGTCTCATATAGGTTTATAGACAGACAAATGTACTGATCTTCCAAGCACGTCTGAGAACTATATTACGTACATACATGTTTAGAAGACCTCTTTACATGCAGAACCAATAGTGCACGTGCGTTTGAGTTTTCACTATTGATTCGCCATCAAATATGACCGCCGTTACTAACAACAGAAAAATCAATAATTAAATTCTTGTGAAAAACCACTGAACATAATTTGAAAAAAATGACAGAAAACATCTTGGCAAAAGTTACTTTAAATTTAATTATGTCGATCTACAATAAAATATGACCATTCTTGCTATAAATAGGAACAAAAATAACTCCTTTAAAAAAAGGCTGAATAGACTTTACTTTATTTACCTACACATCATGTGATGCTTATTCTGCAACATGTTATTAAATGCAGGTGTTATGTAAATCCATGTAAAATTATGTTAACTCTATATGTGATGATGTTGATGATGATGATAATGATGATGATGATGATGATGATGATGATGAATATATATATAAATACCATACTATACATATGTTTGTGTGTGTGTGTGTGGTACATATACTTCAATCTGTAATGTAAGAAGAATGTATGTATGAATGCATGTATCTATGTGTGTATGTATGAATGTAGAACATCTGTGTATGCATATATGTACCTTGTTAATCCTGTACATTATGTGCTACCATATATCCTACTGCATTTATTGCACGAATGTTTGTAATTTGTTTATGGATCTAATCTGTTAAGTCTTGTACAAATACGAGATGATGTATGTACTAATGTATGGATTGCGTACCATGTATGTTTGTAATTTTTGTCTTATTGTATTAATGTTATTCAAAGTATTGTTTTAAATAGTCATTAGTAAAAGCTCAATAGAACTTGTGCTTTGTATATTGTATGCATATGCACCGACTTTAAAGATTACTTGACCTTGCCCTTCAAACAATTTTAAACAGAAAACATCCTGGCATAAAGTCCTTTCAAAGTTGTAAATTTGTACAAATGATGCCGATCTGCCATCCAGTATAGCCACTGTTACTAAAAATAGCAAAACTTTAAGTGATTTATTTTTATAAAACTCTTCAACAAATGCAACCAAATTTTATAGAGGGCATCTTGACATAACAGCCTTTCAGTTTTGTATAAACGATGCTGACCTGTTGTCCAATATTGGTGAAGATACTGAGAATTGGAGAAACCTTCAAAGTACTGTATTCATAACCAATCAATATATTTGAAAAAATTATGACAATTTATATTCTACTAATCCAGATTTCTTGTATAACTACGCCTGTATTTGACTATTAGGCGGAATGTCAGTCAGGTGAGCATTATCACGCCCAGTTGGGCGTCTTGTTTAGGACGTCGATTTTTCATGATCATTACGTCATAAAAAGATGGGATATTCCTCCATATTTAAGGATTTCGTAGCAAATGGTTAACTGGTGTTATTTCCGCGACGGAAAGATGATGCCACATTATCAGTGCACAACCTCAATTTTGAGTCAATTTTAGTTCAGATGAACCTGATATACTCGTAAACATATATATATTTTTGTTAAATTTGGATTTGACGCTGAAGATAAAAACTGAAATCTAAAGCTACGAGCTAGGGGTGTTCACATTTATTAGTAATATTTCTTAAGTTTCATAACTGTATACAAGGATGTTTAAGTTTGTTTTTAGTAGCACATCAAAGATGAATCAAATTCAGTGAGTGTATATGCGGAAACAAGGTCGTTCTGTAATTTCCGAAAAAAGTACTGATATAATTTACTGGCACTCTAGATGACACCAATTGGTTACCATGATAAGAAGAAGCTCAGGTGAATTTGATATCACTCACTTGGCATATTATGTTATTATCCTGGAATGATCGAAGCAAAGTGTACCAAAAGTTTGCTTGCATCTATGGTATACAAGGTTAATATGGTGCTAATGTTGGGAATGTAGGTATTGAAAGCATGGAATTGCACAACAATATAAAAGTCACAAAGCATTATGTATAACTCTTGCAACAGATTTGGTTTGGAACTTTACGGCACTGTAACACATGTAGGTTATTTAGTGCCGAGGCAATTGGTGTAAAATGTCTTGCTCAAGGACACACCACGGTAGCTGATCTAGGCTGGTAGGATTCGAACCCGCACCCTTTGGGTCTTAAGTTAGGCGCGCTAACCACTGAGCCACCGCGGCTCCACTCTTGTACCAGAAAGCGAAATTTGGGGAAACTATTTCAGTTTACTGGAGTAACAATAAACTAGTCAACGTGATGTATAACAAAATGAGCATGTTATAAATGGATAGACAGACAGGTGAAAAACATGTATATCATCTTTTGTGTTTTCTAGTTGGGAAATACAGATTAAGAGACATAATAGTATAAAAAATTATAACATTTTATTTAAAGAAGGGCACTTAACCTGCAGAAGATAAATCTGTACAAACAACAGTCACAATGGTAATCGTTTGCTGTTACATGTTATACAATCTTCCCGGGTTCTTCCTCCACCAAATATACTGGCTGCCATGCGTAGCCTATCATGCGCTGAAAAATGGCGTTAAACCCACAAAACAACAAAACCAAACCATCAGCATTGATTTTGTCTTTCCCCGTCTGATAATAAATCTTAAAGTTATATGGTTGGAGAATAAGAGACCAGCACAACAGCCTTTGGTTCTTGGCTAAATGAAAGCAGGTGAGTGGGTTGTGGTCTGTTTCAACGGTGAGTGTCACTCCCTTCAGGTACAGTAGGCCAGGATTCGATAGCCTAGACGATGGAAAGACATTCCTTTTATACAGAAGCATACCTCTACTCTCTTGGAACGAGCTTCCAACTTAAATATGCAACAGGATGTTCTTCATCATTTATGCGGTGACTAAGAATGCCGTCAATAGATCTGTCTCTGGCATCTGTCTGTATAACGAATTCCTTCTCAAAGTTTAGAGCAACCACCACTGGCGCTGAAGTCATTGCATCTTTCAGCTCATTAAATGCGTTCACTGCCGCTTGATTCCATTATACACGTGTTGGTCGACCCTTTTTGATTAGCTCATTGACACATGTTCGGTAGTAGCCTGCCATGCCCAAGAAGCTTTTCACACCTTATTTCGTCGTTGGTAGTGGAAATTCTGCCATTGCTCTCACTTTTCTTGGGTCGGGTTTGATGGTGCCATTTCCAACTATATGTCCCAGGCAGTATACTTCATTTGCTTTGAGTTCACATTTGGTTGGCCTAACTGTTAGGTTCATTTGCTTTAGCTTCTTAAATAACGCCCTCGGATAGGCCAAATGTTTCTCCCATGACGTTCTATACACACTGAGGTCATCAGAATATGAAGTGACATTATCTACCCCGTCCGTCACCTTGTCCATCAAACGGGAAAACGTAGCAGGTATTGTTTTCATACCAAATGGGGAAGCTATAAAAAATACAAGCTAAATGTTGCAGTGAATACCGACTTCTCCTGTCTGTCGTTACTTAGTAGACATTGAAAGTAATCTTTCGAAAGTCCAATATGCTCAAATATCTGGCATCTCTTAGTTTTTCAAATATTTCATCTATTCGTGGAGCTGGATATTCATCAAACACAGTTTCTCATTGATTTTTGCGGCCGTCCACACATATTATCGGGGTTCCATCTTTCTTTCTCACCAGTACCATATAAAATGCATAAGGTAATGGTGATGGGCCAATTATCAGCCCTTAATGCAGCATTTCATCTAAGGCACGTTTTACCTCCTGGTGTTGAGCGAATAGTATTTCCTTTTGTCTGATGGGTTTCTTGCTTGTTGTACGTACGTGATGTATCACTGGTCATTTTTTCCTGATTTAGTTGTGAGTACAATACTGAACTCTTTGCACATTTGTCTTAGCTGCTGACGCTGGTCTGCTGTCGAATGTGGGTTAATTTTTATGTCCTTGAGCGATTCTTCCGAATCACAAGAAAATCAATCATGCAAACCACCACTCCCTCATAACGGCTGTAAAAATAACTGGATGATTATATCGCCGTAGAAGGTTGACGTAGTAAGTAACTACCCGCCATCCACCTCCCCCACGTCCACCAGTCTGCACGTCGTAGTTTTCATTATTCACTTTCCTGATGACACGATATGGGCCCTTCAAGTGTGCTTTCATTTTTGACGAGTCTGAAGGCAACAATACAATAACCTCATCCCGCGGCTTGAGAACTCTTACTCCGGCGCCATTATCATACGATTTCTTGATATTCTGTCTTCTCTATTTCAAATTTTCCTTTATAATGTCCGTGGCGTCTGCGAGTCGATTTCTTATTGTCATAACAACATCAACAATAGGTTTGATGATACCATCTTCTCCTAGGACCTTGCATGGGCCACCCACTCAAAGGGCGAGAAACCGGTCTCCTTATTAAGTACTTCCTGGTTGTCAAATTGTGAATATGGCAATATCTGGTTCAATTCTTTTTCATTGTTTCTTTTTTTTTAGCATACTTTTGAGTGTCCAGCTGAAGCGCTCAATGCACCCATTTGCCTGTAGATTGTAAGGTGATGTTGTTATACCCTTCATGCCCCATTGGTGGTACAACTGCTTCAATAATATGCTTGTATAGTTTGTTCATTGCTCGGTTAGTATAACTCTAGGCACATCAACATGACTAAAAAGGTCAACAAGAGCTGTCGCTATCCGTTCTGATTCTACACTTGGTAGAGCATATGCATCCTGGTATCTTGTTGCCTCATCAGTTATAGTAAGGATGAATTTGTTCCTTTGTTTTGTCATTGACAGAGGACCAACAATGTCTGTCGTTATCTTGTAGAAGGGTTTACTTATTATATGGGTAACGACCATGGGAGCTCGTTCCTTTCCTCTTTTAGAAACCCTCTGTCATGTGTCACAGGCAGAGCAGTATTCCTTAACATCACGGAAGATCACAGGTCAATGAAATGCACACACAAAAAAACTTTCCTTGTTTTTGTCCATCCCAAGATGTCCCTCTAACGGTCTGCAGTGAGCTAATGCGATCACAGCCGTTCTCGGGCATTGTGGGAGTACTGCCTGTACACCTGACATGCTTCCATCATGCGAGGTCCATTTACATCAGAAAGGTTTATTGTCCCAGTAGAATATATTGCCACCCTCTATTTCTTGTTCTGAAAGGCGAGTTTTCGACCGAGCATTTTCCAAGGTTCGGACCTCTCTTTATAGTGCAGAGTCTTGCAACATTAATTGAGGAAATGTCACTTAGTTTAATTTCCGATTTTTGGTAGCCAGTGTCATTTCCTTCCAAACTCCGTGGTTTCACAATACAAGCTTGCATAGCTATTTCTTGGGTTTCCCTCGAATCCTTCTCAACACGTTGCTAAACCTGTGTCACTGCAAAAACATTATTGCTATTAAGGATACAAAGAATCCGCTGCAAAATCTGGTACCAATCCCACCTGCACTGGTCTGATGAAATAGTGCGTTCTAACTTCGACAATTGCAAGGTCGACCACGAATGGCTGTCCTATGGCGGTATAAAAGGTAACTTTCTGTCCCCCAAATCTGCAGTTATCATCAACTAAATCTTTCCTGATCAAAGTCATATCTGCTCCAGTGTCTGTGAAAAACATTATTTCTTTTCCATTAACACAGCCAGGCACAGAGATAAGACGTTCCCCGATCACTGACTTAACGAGGCGTGAAATATAATTTTGTTCAATCCTGTTAACACAATCACGGGCAAAATGACTCTTTTGGTGACAATTATAGCTCTCTTTGTCTTTATGGGATCTTTCTGTCGAGGTAGTTGCTTTTTGGTCGAGATGCACCTGATGTTTGGCTAATTGCTTGTCGGCTGTGCATAGGATCGAACTTTTTATCATTGGTAGGCATGATGTAGTCCTCAACACCGTCGACAACAGCTCCACTGCCTTTACTTCGCCTTATCCATTGGACGTTCGCTGGCGGGAGAACCTTTAAGAAATATTCATCAGCTAAACATCTATGTCAGGGGTCCCCATGCTTTTTGTTCCTACTGGCACATTTGTGAGTTTATGAGAGTGGCGGGCACCAACCAATTAACTTGACCCATTTTTTAAATTATTATTATTCATAATAACCTCTTTCGCGGGCACACAAAAAACCTTATCGGGCGCCATGGCGCCCGCGGGCACCGCGTTGGGGACCACTGATCTATGTGGATCACGACTGTCAATGAATAGTGTTAAGTACTGCTCGATACGCACCATAAAACATCTGTATGTTTCGTTTGCTTCCTTTTAGATGTTTACTAACTGACTGAAATATTCATGAGGTCTTTTTCCACGCCTATCTATTCGGGCCTTGTTTAGTTCAACATAGATCTTGCTTGCTTGTTGTACAGCCTCTCTTGCCTCTCCTGTTAGCAGAGTTCTGAGTTGTAGTAGTTTCACTTCTTCACCCCATTTGTCCTCGTCTGCCACTGCCTCAAATTCAGCAAGAAATGTTCAAATATTTTCCTCTGATTGATAATTGTAAGTTTGAAGTTTGACTTTGAATGGGAGGTTGTTATTCGTTTTATCTACATCTTTCTGATGACTGACTTTTTCTATCTCCAGCAACAGCTCTTTCAGTTTAAGACTGTGCTCCATTCGTAGTTTCTCTCTTTCAAGTTCTTACTTTTGTCTTTCAATGGCAAAATTTCTCTCCTGTTCTGTTATTCTCTTTGTGTTTCCGGTCATTTTTCGTAGTTGTTTTCCTTTAGGAGGGGCCATCAACGTCTGTGAACGTTATCAACTTAGCTTTTTATGCAGCGTCCCGTTTTGTTCTTTCATCAACTTCTCCTTCAGAGTCAACTTCCACTTCTTCCGCGACAGCCATCGCTTGTCTCAAAAAGTCACAGTTAAAACTCTAACTTTACTCTAAGACTGTCCTAATAACATGTCCAAAAAAATCCACGGCAAAAGTTCATAAAGCCTGAATCCACAATTTTAAAGTTCACTAAAATTCCACCTAAATCCACGGCAATGGCGTAAAAAATGAATCCTCAGTTTGTTTTAAATAGACTTAAAATTATTTCACCGAATTCACAGCTTTCTATAACTGTCGTTATGGTCTTCTATCTCTTTGAAACGTATCCAAATTTTGTAGAGATTCCACCGCTGCCACCAAATGTTGCGGGGTTCTTTTAACAACACAGATAAACAACAGTATGGATATAAAAATCATTAATGTGACTTCTCTGATTCTACAACCTAGAATGCTTAATTTTCTCATAAGGTTCTTGTTTTAACTGGGCATAAAGTCAACAAGATATTCATTACTGGACTGACAATAGCTACAAAGTTCTCCAGGGTCAGCTTGGTGTTAATGAGAATTTTGACATTAAAATAAACATTGAGCCCACACAGCCCACAAAGCCCAGACTTAACTACAGTAAGCTACCACTGGGTCACAGATGTCCAACATCTATGCGAGAAACATGTACCATTACAGTATCATAACATGGTCATATGTAATGCCATGTATGATAGCAGATCAGCATCATCTGAAAACACCTTTGAGATACCTTGGGAGAATTCTATTAGTGAAATTAAGGCCAAATCTGTCGAGCAGTTTTGAAGAAGTCATTCACAGATTTTGCCATGTTTAGTAAAGGTGATTCCGGATTGGAATAATTAGTATAAACGTAAGAGAACTTCATGCCAAGAAGCTGCCTCTGAAGTTATCCTGAATTCTGTCAAATGCGTTTTCATAATAGCGCGTTAAAAGTTTTATTTTTTCTTCATATTTTGGTAACAACTGTATCATTCGACGGAAGATCATCATTATTTGCAACAATTTAAAAGCTCTTTATGCCAGAATTCCTTTTTCTTTCAAATCTGACTAAATTCTTTTGGGTGGTTTTGACAAGAGTTGTTTTAAATATTTTATATATCTTTAGAAACAGAGGCCATATGTGATCGCTGATCAGCATCTTGTGCATACATTTGAAATACCTTAAAGTCAGCGTGCTTTCTGCTTTCTTTTAAATTTAATTAAATTTTGTGGAATGATTTTTGAGAAGGCATACATGGAAAATACATGAATGGCAAGATACTTTCTGTCAAATTTTGTTCTGCACTTTTTAGAAAACGTCTTTTGAAGGTTTTCCTAAATTTAGTCACGGAAGGTTTACATTTTTTTTTACGGCAGCCATATTTGATAGGTGGTCGGCATCGTTTGTATAAATGGATGGTTTCGGTCATAAATGGTTGAATTCTGTTAAGAAATTATTGTAAAGAAGCCGTTTTAATGCCGATGACAATAATTCTGACCTTTCTGCATTAAATTGTTAAAACCACGTTTATCTAAATGTATATTGCTAAGTCTTCTTCATTGACTCTCTCGACTTTTCATAATTACGAATTACAAACTTAAATACCTTAAAATCTGATGCAGGCATTAATGTGATGATTCTGTCTGAATTGAAAGAAGATATGTCTTTTACACTTCCACACTTCCAATGCCTTATCTTTCATTTGCAGTTATTATTGTGCTGCATATTAAAGATCTACGGTACCTTTCCTTTAATTGGCAGTTTAAGTACTTAGATGAAACTTCGTTTTTTATAGTTTGTTTAGTTAACAATATGTCTATATAGTGGCCGGATGGAGAAGAGTAAGTGCCATGAATATACATAACGACTAATAACTCTCTTACCTGTTTGATATATTCGTGTCATTATATATATATATATATATATATATATATATATATATATATATATATATATATATATATATATATATATTATATATTTGTGTGTGTGTGTGTCTGTATGTGTGTGTGTGCGTGAGAGAGAGAGAGAGAAACAGTTCTGTAATACTACTTTAGAACAAAATTTGTACTATTTTTAAGTAAGAGCCACTTCAATAAAATACTATATCCAGGATAAAAGTTTAATTGGAACGTTGTCGAAAACACTATTGATGGCGCAAACTTTTAATTCCTGGCCTACTTGTTGATGTCATCAGTTACATTCCTTTGTTGTAATTGTGTCGGCTCTCTAAATAACTATAGACAAACATCATGTTGATTCTGTAAAGTAATGACGTTTTATTGTGTGTTCAGTTCTGGTCTCATTTGTGTAATCGTCCTTTGTAGCATTGTGCCCTTGAGAAAGGAATAGGTAGATTCCGAAAGCGCTTGGACTGGTTTCATAATAATTGTGCACTGTCGTTTGTCAGATTATTGTTCATAATTACGATTTTCCCTTACCAAAAACGATCTTTATGGTCCTGTGCAATGTGAAAAGACTGTTATTTGCAGTGTGATTGGTAATACATATATATATATATATATATATATATATATATATATATATATATATATATATATATATATATATATATAATTGATTAAGTTCTCGGTCAGTTTCTTGGTTGTTTGCTTTCTTGTTTGATTGATTGATTAATAAATGCTTTCTAAATTTACCCTTAGTGGCGCCCATGTTTATTTTCCTACGAAAATCCGCAATATAAATTTCAAAGTTTTTACAGACTAGTCAGGATGTCCAATAAAAAATGTCGGAAAACCGTTTTTTGCCACCAAGGTATTTAGGTGCATATCTTCTTTTGATGTGTAATTAAGGTTTATAGACTCAGCGGAAATTTCTATTAAATCTGTAATTAGTTGCTCGATTTATTGATTGATTAATCGTTGCTATATTGCAAATTTTGAATAGTGCAAAGGAAACACCTTCAATCAGTAAAATTCTTACTGACGTGTTCCTATAGTTCAGTTGATAAACTATTTCCTCCAATCCAGATGTACCTTCCAAACAGATAATATAAGACCAAAGACATTACGATGTAAACACAGATTGGTAATCTGATTTATTTCTGTAGATTTATGTTGTTTGAGGTGTGGTTTGGTTTTGACAGCCTCTAATGATTAGATCCAGTGAAATTAACCTTCTAATTTGGTGGTGCCAATCAGTATTTAATTTACAACTACGTGAGGAATTTAGATCTCTGTGGGGATGTAAAAATCTTAGGAAATGACATGCAATTTTATTGTTCTCTCCAGTATGGTAAAAACTGCCATTGAAATGTTGATTTAGAATAGATCCAATGATTTCAAACGTCTTGGAGCTGTATTGCATCCATTGTGCCGAACAAAATACATGTATTGTTCTCTTCAGGATGGTAAAAACTGCCATGGAAAGAATTTATATGAAAGCTACATATCGTTCCTCTTGAAATGTTGATTTAGAATAGATGCAATGATTTGAAAAATCTTGTAGCCTGTATTGCATCCACTGTGCCGAACAAAGTACAGGTATTGTGTCATTGTATGAGTATTTAGATTCCGAATGGGGTCCCTGGGTGGCCTAGTGGTCTAAGGTGCTCGACTTTACAGATCACTCACATTTCACTTCTGTCCGCATGGGTTCGAGTCTCGACCCAAACAACGTGGGTATGTGAGAAAGCCTGACAACCACCGACCATTCTTCCTGGGATATTCCCGGGGTCTTCCTCCACTAAATATACTGGCCACCATGAATAGCCTATCATGTGCTGAAAGATGGCTTAAAACTCCACAAAACCTAGATTCCGAATGATTAATTTGTGATTATGCTTTGAGAGATATTTTAAATGAAAAAGATTCGATAAAGTCATAATTCTAAAGGACCATACTGACATAGAATCTCCTGATTTCTGATAAACAAAATTAATGCTATAAATATTCAAAATACGAGCCTAACTGTCATTTTCTGCAAAAGGTCAATAAACAGAATCAGTTTAATCTGTTGGTAGAAGTCATCCGCTGTTATTATTTGCCTTAATGCTTTGAATTTAATTCGACACTTTTGTGCAATGATCGCATATTATTTTAAACTGATGGATATCGACTTTAAGCTGGCAAGCGAGTGAAGAATATAATAAGTATTAATTAGGTTGGAACAAAATGATTTTTATTTTGTTGTATTTATGTTAAAGTTTATACTGTATATACGAAACCGTAAAGTCAAGTTAACAAACGATAAACAACTTGCACCCATAGCAAAACTTCAGATAGTATCCGACATAAAGTGTCCAGTATGCATACATGGAGGGCTTTTGCCAAAAAACTCAGTAGAATGAATTAATGATACTAAATATTGAACTGTAATACAACTGAAATGTCCAAGAGTTCCTATAGTTATCTTCTATGTTTTGCAACAATGAAATCATGTTCAAAAGGCGATAGATGGTGAAAGACGTATAAGGTATAAAATAGTGAGAAATAAGTCAGAATTTCAACAAGTAATAAAAGCTGCATTTTATCAAGATTTCGTACGATTATAACGCAGAACCTTTCTTGCTATTAGGTACAGAGTTTGCAATATTGATTATGTATTTCAACATTTAATCTATATCTCTCTTTTCTACACGTCATCATTGTGTTCCGCCATCCAAGTAAATACTGGAATAAACTTAGGACGTAATATTTTTACATTGGTCATTATGACAAGAGATTCTGATAGTCTCTGAACATTGTTTACTATCAGTATTTGAATACAATCAGTCTCTGAACATTGTTTACTATCAGTATTTGAATACAATCAGATTCTAGATATGCTGACTAAGCCATCTAAGTGACATCCCAGTAGCGGATCTAGAAATATCGTTGTGGTGTGTGTGTGTGTATTAAACAAGTAGGCGAGAGGTCTGTGGGACGGAATCTCCAGTGAGGGCCCAGGGGTCGAAGCCCCCCCCCCAAGCTCTTGCATATTAAGCGTATCCAGTGCACAAGGGGGCGCGCCGGCTCAACCCCACCCCACCCCCTGGATCCGCCCCTGCATCATTAAGCATTGAAAATGCATTAAATGATTAAAGTAACGGCATACATAAGGAAACTTGTTGAAAAATTACAAAAACAAAGTTCTAAATATATACAGACATATGTAGTGTGTTATTCATACCATATCTTTGTATGCAATTACGTGTTTGGGTATGTTCGTGCAAGTGGTATAATATTAGATTTTCTGTTTTAGGGAAGACGATACCAATTTATCAGTAAATAACCTAATTTTGAACTCGAATGAATCTTAATGAACACGAGCTAAATTTAAACTTACCAGTTGACTAGGATCGCATCATATTTTGAAAAAAAAGGAACTGAAATTCAAAACAACTAGTCTAGTGCAATCTCATCTCAATCATAGCTGTTTGGCAACCTTACTGAACATCAGTATGTATGTACTAGGTATGAGTTAGGAAAAAAAAATCAACAGCTTTTTATGTATAAAATCGGATTCGTTTTGTAATCTCCCCAACCCTTCCTTTCACAAAGTGTCTCAAAAGAAGATACAATTGTTATTTTGAAAGCTGCTTTCCTCGGAAATCCATGAAACTTACACGCTGGAACTGTTCTGTTCATTTAAAACAAAATGCTATCATATACAGTGTATACTGGGTACATCAAGTTAGTCCAATATGCTATCATATACAGTGTATACTGCGTACACCTAGTTAGTTCAACTATAGCGAATATTGATGGAAGTCTTACCCAAAGAAATTTCACATACATTTTTAGAGGATAATCTACTATTTTCTTGGAAGTGGACTCCAAACCTTGTATTCAAATGCAAAAGGAAGTCATGTCGGGTTAGAGTTTGTAAGAAATATGGTTCTTCCTTTCGGGTATAATATTTGCGTATCCACACACACACACACACACACACACACACACACACACACACACACACACACACACACACACACACACATATATATGTGCACTTTTATGAATACTTTGTCCAAAGTATATTTTCAAATGTATTCAGTTGTCCGAAATGGATATTTCATGATTTCATAAGTTATTTTCTTTAATAGATTATTATGACCTTATTCTTGATATTTTGAATCTAATATTCATCGCTTTAATATTGGTTTATTCTGATAAGCTTTTTTGATCCGTTATCCAAGAAATGGACGATTTTATCTTTCGCTGCGTTTATACTTCCCTGTTTAGTACTGAAAGATTGCCTCGGTATTAAACAGCACTTATCATCTGATGATAATGCTATTAGTAACAAGAATTCCAGTTTAATAAGAGAGTAATAGAAGTTGTGAATGGCGGACAATGTTTCATGACTTATTACTTTTGCTTGAATTATCAACGAAATTGAACAGCTTTATTTGTAATGAACATAGCAAAGCATCAGAATATATTTGCTTCCATAGATCTAAGAGTAGTTCTGAGTGAGAATATCTCGCTGACGGAGACAGACAGACACACACACACACACACACACATATATATATATATATATATATATATATATATATATATATATATATATATATATATATATTAACCATAATGAAGCTGTGCTTTGCTAACTTGGGTATAACACCATCGTGTGATGGTTGTTTTAACAACAAACACAGCAAAACACCCAAAAGAGTACCAGCAGTAACATCACCGCCATCAATAATAATAATAATAATAATAATAATAATAACAACAACAAATAATAATAATAATAATAATAATAATAATAATAATAATAATAATAGTAGTAATAATAATAATAATAATAGTTGGATTGTTGGAAAAATTAATTAGAAGAATGGGATAGAAAGACTATAAAGCAGATTTCAATTCATGGTCCACTCCACCCAGGAGCCGATATTAAAAGACTGTCCCGCTCAAAGACGTTAGACGGGAGGAGCACGATGAGTATAGAAGACTGTGTTGAGGAATAAAACGAAGACCCGAATAATATTTGAGCGATAGTAAAGAGTTTACAGCCATATTTCGAAAAGAAAAGCCTACTAGTAAAAATGCAAAATAAAATACAAAAAGTGGAGGAGAAAGGAAAGAACATTTGAATGAGAGAGAAGACGATGCATGAGCAATTTGTACAGTAGACAGAACAGCAAGCTAGCAATAATGTAATAAATTCCGTTAAATGACCCAACCGTAAATGTAAGCAGTTTTCAACCGTAAATGTAAGAAAAATGCATGGTTATTACATTTATGGGAGTTTATTACATTTAAGAATGTAATACTTTATGGTTAAGATATTATCTATATATTTATGGTTAGTACATTTATGGAAGTTTATTACATTTAAAAATTTAACAGACTTGGTTACAAATGGATGGGACTAAGGAAACGGAAAGGTTAATGACGGCAGTAAAAGAAATCGTGACATGCAAGGTAAAAGTGGGGTCCTGACGCCTAATTGATGTGCAGAAGGTGCAATAGCAAGTAAGAGATAGATTATCAACTAATCAGTGAGTGCAGAAAGTTGTAAAAAATGAATAAAAATGCATGATTGCTAGATTAAGCTGAGCGTTACACATGGAAGCTGTCACAGAATTATGAGATAAAGAACACAATCAAGCTGTAGGATCATGTGATAAGAGAGTAGCTGAACATGCCATCCATTCAATGACGGCGCGAGGTTCGAGGCGCCTGGGGGCATTGTTCTTTAGTGGCGCCCCTACTTTGCCAAAGAGAACAGATTTTATGTCAGTTGCCAACCTCCACCTCCCCCCCCCATCTAAAAATTTAACGCTAAAAAAATGTTCCCGACGGCGCCCCCTCTCGCTCGGCCCCTGGGGGGAAAAGGTCCCCCTCCCCTCCCCCCTCCCTCCCGTTGCGCCGCCACTGCATCCATTCCGACCACATAATAGTACAGGTTAAAAAGACAGGAGCCAGACTTACACTGTAGACAGTATAGTACCTGGAGATTCTAGTGTTATTCCGACTTAGACTTGGCCAAAGAACTTAGAAAGGTCTGGAACAGAAAAACAGTGTTTGCTTGTTTTCTTGGTTTTAACGACAGTTTTTAACATATTATTGTCTATCTTGTCGAGGAAATGGAACTAAGTGCCTTTCCCAAGGATGCAATGATACAGCTGACACGGGCTGGCCTGGACGGGTATAGAACCCGAGATCTTAGGATTACAAGTCGAATGCTTTACCAACCAAGCTATTGTAGCTCCCAGAAAATAAAAACAGAGATCGTATTAACGGTGGTTGAAAAACTGGACGAAATACCACACGAACTCAGAGACAGCCAAACGACACTCGGTATGTCCCTTTTGTACAATACTGATATATAATCTACTCCAAAAGACAGATATGTTAGGGACAGAATATTAAACAACGTCCCTCGAGATCTAAGACTGCGGTAAGTGGGTTGATCCAAGGATGAAAAGCAAATTAAAAAAAGAACAAAAAAAAAACAAAAAAAAACAAAACAAACAGCTACGCTATATCGAAAGCTATGGAGAGAAACATATATAATAATAATAATAATAATAATAATGCCTGCATCCAAACTAAGTCTCCTGACCCTCGGGAATCATATACTGAACAGTCATTTTGAAATAGATACCAAATATATTTTAATTCAAAATGTAAAAGACGGTTTAGGCTTCTATTCAAAACATTTTCACGTCAGCAGATTTCAAATCGCTAATGTATAAGCGAGATTTGGGAGCTCGTTGTTAGACATCTAGTTGAATACAAGCATATCTGCTCCATATCTGTCTCAGTGTAAAAGACATCAATCATTGGCCGGGGTGGTGGGAGTAGAGCTAAATGTGCTAAGAGAGCAGCTAAAATTTCCCTATATCTTTTCCGAAAATTGCATTAATTATCAATTACTTTTTATCGGATCGTATCTAAATTTAATATATTACATCTCAAACAGAGCACCATTCATCGTCAGTGCCTTTAGCAAGCTGTATCGGATGTTCAAAACATATTTTCTACAATCACTTGGCGATGACAACATGATTGCATGTGTTGAACTATTGATTAAAGCTGTTTCCTCTGAACAACACTCTTTTTAACAACTTGTAAATTTTTAAGTAATTGCTGAAGGCAACGAAAAGAAAATTAATTATTGCATCAAACCTTTACAAAACAGGAGACTTTTTAAAAAGTCATTACATTATTTGTCCCACTAATCGGGCTGTAACATTCACTGAGAGACAGAGTGAGAAAGAGAAAGAGAGAGAGAGAGTTTGTATTTCTAATAAACCTGGCTGCACTTTTTTGTTTCATCCTTGTATGGAACGAGCCTATAACACAGGTAAGAAATAACCAAGTTATACTTTCTTCAGAATCAATCCTTTGGCCTACCATTGAGATTTTATCGGAACATTTCTGCAATCACTTGCTACTGTCATTCCCAAGACGTTTTTCGAATGGTGGTTCTATTTCAGATGCAGATTATTTTGAAAAATAACGAGAACTTGTGTATCTCTACAATACTTCACCTATCTGTACTTTTTGACATAATAGTTACATATATGAAATTTACTATAGTTATGTAGAAAACAAAACCATACTAGATACCTAATTATTTATTTACAAGATTATGGAGTGTTCCAGATCATGAATTATCCGACTGCCGGTTTTAAGGAGTCTTGGGAACTACCCACTGCTCACAGAACACTGGGAATTTATTTTGTTACAAGAATGTTGTTTTAAATTGCTGCTAAAAGGCTGGTTAGTGCGTTTCGTTTGAGATACCGCAATTAGCTAAGAAACGTTATCGTCCTTAGACCTGCCACCAAGTGTCGCACGTGTTAGCTAAGACTTTGAATCATTTATTTGACTTGGCATATGCCGGTATTTAAGACTTTGCCGACAATTGTATTTTTCTTTAACAAAAATGAGGAAATGTACCCATGCATGAAATGTGTGTGATTTTTGTCATTTTCGTATTTAGTTATTAAGCTGCGTGGTCAGTGTTCATGATGTATTTATTGAGAAACAAATGTTTTTTGGTGTCTTATAAGTTTATTTTCGCTTGTTCTAAAGGTCTTGCGTGGGAAGTAACATCTTCTGGTTCAAATACAGTGTCTCAACTGATCAACTCTAAGAAGTACGTAACTCCTCCTTATTATTGGTGAATGTTAAACAGTACATTAGATTTATTTGCAATAAGACAGGTCCTGTTGAGTCCTAATTCTGGTACCTTAGCAGACTAAAACTGTTTTCAATACTGAAGAGTAGTTAGCCTCAAAGAGGCGTATTTTCTATAATCAAGCAGTACATATTCCGGGATGCTTATCGTGTCTAGCCTGTGAGAGGTCAGGCACCCCGCATTAGAAACGGCTAGTAATATCGTTGCGGATCTCATCGGCAAAATAAAAGGAACTATTATATATCACCTCGATTTTCGCAAAATAAACTGTGATATGACGAGCGGCATGTGGAATATGTACACCAATGATGCCAACGTGTTCTTCCTCAGATTCTAGTTTAGTATAAGAATGCGATATGAGTAAGAGCCGCCGTGGTGAGGGTCAGTGAATGGATGAAAGTTGACAGTTTTATGACCGGTTTCCACGATTAAAGCGCAGTGTAATTTGCATGGGATGTTACACAGACTTTCTCAGGATAACACCGAGTTTCTATCTTAAATTGAATGGATTTGAAACTTTATGGAATTCCAGATCTTGTGACGGAATCAGGCCTCACTAACTACACAAAATAGGTAATATAAATCATATTGCTTGATTATTATCTTGCTACACTTATTATTATTATTTTATTATTCTTCTTCTTCTTATTATTATTATTTAACTGATACATATGTCTTTTCTCTCAAAATGGTCACTGCAATCATGGTTGCTATTTACACCAGGTGTAATCGCATCACCAACATGTACATGTACCTTGACTCAACGCTTATTCAGAAACATAGCTAACCATCCCTCGAAAGTCACCTTATATTTACAAGTTTTAAAAGAATAATAATGATATGATATTTACTGAAGACTATTATATCTCCCCCAACTTTCCTCCATATTTCACACTTCAAAGCCTTTAACCTGATGCGACCATTCATGTGTTGATTAGAGATGCATTGAGGTAGAGTTGTTCTCTCTAACTTAAGATTCATTTTGCACTTGAAGTATGCAATTTCAGTATCAATGTGGACCTTACGTTCGTACCATAATGATTGAAAGTTTACAAGAGTATCACATTGATCGTCGTAGGCTTTTTGGTGTAATTGCCTTGTACAGTTCTCAGAAACACCGTGTTTCAGTGTAATTAATCCTATACTTTTTTAGTGGGGAGACTAAAACGAGGGAAAGCGTGGGTGTGAGTCGTGAAGATTAATGTATAATGTGAAATACTGATTAATTGATTGATTGATCCTGTAATTGATGGATGGATGGATGGATAGATGAATTGACGAACAGATGGATGGTCGAATGGATGGAATGACTCATCAATCAATCAATCGACTAATCAATTGAGTAATTAATAATTGATAAATGTGCTTTTAGTTCAGCCGTTATTGAATATTGTTACGACTCTATGGTCTAAGAAAAATGTAAGAGAAAGAAAGTGAAACATACAAATCAAGTAAAAATCAACAAACAATTTATTTCTAGATAATTAAAATTAAAATCAAAAGGCACTTACAATATTGTGAATTAAATTCCAAAAAATAATCCATAATGTATTAATCACCAGTCCTAAAATATAGAATGTTCCGAGTGAACTGTTGTATCCTTAAATGTGCGGATGTGCCAATAGTCTTTAATGTCATGATGTGCAATTAGTCTTCAGTGTGCTGATGTGCTAAAATGAGGTACTCCAGAATATCTTTGAGTAACTTCATATAAATCCCCAAATCATCAATTCAAAATCCAATATCCAAAAATCTATGAGCACTTTTATAATCGAATGAATATTTTAAATAATTCCGCTCTCTGAATTTGGAATGATTTTTCACAACTGTAATGACTCTATACAGACTGATGGTAAGGTCGAAAACTAAAAACTGTCCACTAAACATGGTATACATAAAGATAGGTCACATAACAGAATGTCCTAGAAAATTATATGGTGTATGTGACTTTTAACACACAACATTATAGGAAATTCTAGTTTTATCTGTAAACAAAATCAACCCTGACCTCAAATTAAAAAAGCAACTTGTTTACCAAAACCGTCCTTGAACTAAAATACTAAACAAAAATCCTAATTCAAGGACAATAGCTAAACATGTAAAACCTTATACATAACATTAAAGTTTGAGCAAATATTAAAGTCAAGAAATATTTATAATTTCCTAAAATATTTATAATATTATATAAACATCATACATAACAATATTAAAACAAAATTTCCTCTAAAAGATTCCTTAGTATTCTAGACGCGAAATTTAACTCAAAAGTGAAGAATGTTCGAGTTTAATCGAACACATTTTTCTAGATCATACTGAGCAAATAGCGTCATATATATGGCTCACACTTTAACTGAATACCAGCATAACTGACTGGGTACTGAAGAAATAGTATATTTCGAACATAACATAAACACATGCTGCAGAAAACCAAATTATAGATTATATACCATTCCTATAATCTATTGATTCAACTGAAACTTTGATCTTAAATGGGTAGACCTATGATAATCTTATATTATTATTTTATAATGGTATTATAATGGTATTATTTCTCCTAAGGATACATGCAAACTAAATTTCTTAACTTCGAATATGAGTATGGATTATTCCTTAGGTGTTTGACTGTGTGGGTCTAGGCCATGTGGGCACGAAACACTTTGAATACAAAACTTCATCTCATATAACAACAACAAAGGTTTTTTGATAGCTAAAATAAGTTTAAAGGTAAATAATCAAATTTTATTTTTGATCTAAGTTTATTTTATACCGATTTAAAAAATCTCGCTCATGTCAAAGGACTCTTAACTTGTTTAATATTTTGGAGTCTTGAGTCGTAGTTTAATTTTACGGGCTGATTGTTTCATGGAAGCTAGCTAAACATCATGTCAAAGTTAGTAATTAAAACCTAACGAGCAGTAATCTATGGATCTCCTACGTCGTACGAAAGTGAAATTTAGGATATACGCGAAGAAAGATGCGAGCTGAAAAAAAAAAAGAAAAAAAGACACGATTTCACAGCTTTCAAGACGCAAAATTAGCAATAAAATATATCCACCTGTGGAATACGCAAGTAAGGCTTTGGGTCCTCTTTCCAAGAATAAAATTAGATAAATTCCAAAGTCGGTTATAAACGAATGGGATTGACCTTGTTATACCGGTTTACTATAATTGTCTAACGGATTGTTATTCTTTCAGTAACTGATAAAAGTAATATTTGTGGACACCTTTCAAGCATTTTAGAAGTTATAGTTACTTCTGTTTACTGGTCTCAACCGATTCGCTTGATTGCACTTACTTCTAAGTGAATGATTACCGTACAACAACAACACAAATTGGTTTTACGAAAATCAGCGAAACAATAATATAAATTTAGGACACGTTCTATAGGCAGCACGCGCCACAACCTCATTTGTCATTCTCTGTGTTTTTGGCAATGTTTTGAAATTTTAGAAGAAACAAAGAAAAACACCATTCAATCTAACATTACTTAAAATGGAAAAATACGGAGTTTTTCAGCTTCTATCAAATTAAACCCAAGGCTGAATTATGTATTGTTGAATGATACAAAAGATAACACCTTGAAATCGTTATGATTAGTATTGACAGCTTGCCATATTTCAGATAATAAACTATTTACCTCAGTCCAGATGTAAGTGTCCGACGGAGAATAGCAGACCAAAGGCTTTATCATGTAAACACAGAAATGCAATTTAATTAGCTCATGTGAAGTTATGTTCACTGGGGCGTATTTAACCGTCAATGTGTCTCTTTCTTGTTCATGATAAATTACTAATATACTCATTTTTTTTAAAACTCTGAACTCCAATAGATCAATTTGCTTTTTTAAGGACACCAAAAAATATACAAATATCATTAGGAAATCAGAGCTCATACGGGTCACTACATTCCATATTAGGCTTTATGTATTAATGGTTGTGACGCGGGATCGTAAGTAAACCACCCTTAGTATTAGGCGCGAGATACAGAATGTAAATAGAAATTCCGAAGACGGCTTGATTATCTAACGTAAGAGAAATATTCACTCTGGATTTGAACGGTAACTGTCTTGAAATGAAGCTGGATATTTAGACTAACCAGGTATGTAATATATTGATTCTATATTTGGTAGGTAAGCCCTTGAAAACCGCTACCATTTAAAAAGCTGGCAAATTCTGTATTTCTCCGCAAATGATTGCATCACGGTCTGTCATGGAAGTGGACAGTAACAGACTAAACTCAATAAAGTCTGACGCCTGTCGTAAAGATCATATAGCTTTTAAACTCCAGTTTAAACTTGCGATTTTGTAAAACCAATAACAATGAACTTACATGGTCTTACATGTGGGTTACCCCCCTTTAGTAGTAAAATGGCATTACCACAATGTTGTATTTGATGGTAAAATGCCACCTGGAGAACACTGCATGCTTGCACAACTGCATCACACTCGATTTAGATCGCATTTGTTTCGATCTTTTCTCTAAATAGTTTTAGTGCAGAGCAGGTGAAGATTTTGTCTAAGACATTAGAGAAAAAGTCAGGAATTCTTTATTTGCAGTATTGGACCACATGGTTGACGATGCTGCAAGATAGCACGCGGCGATAGACGTAATAATATACCGACGACGTCACAATGAAGAGCATCTGAGATGCCATACATAGTCTGGTTCTTTTTATTTCGTTTTTGTCTGGATTTCAATGTGTCATCAGTAAGGTTGGATACGGTCAACGTGATCCTGTACTAATACGCGGAGAAGATGGACTAAGGTTTAGATGTTGAGTTTTCATGACAAAAATATTAAATTGTTGAATAGTGTGAGGGAAGAGTCTCTTAGTTAAACATTCGCATTAACCAAGGTATATAAATCACAAAGATGAACAATGAAGGAGTTGATAAAAGATTAGAATAAAGGAAAGAAAGAAGATAAAAGGAGAAACTGTTAATTAAAATGTGTAGGACATTGTGTATAAAATTGAGAAGAAAAAAAATGAGGAAAGAAAGGGGAAGAACAAAAGAAAGGAAGAATAAAAGCGAAATTAAAAGTGATCAGTAATCTCTCGCCGAGTTAGTCATTGCAGAAGCGACGGCCAATCATTTGGGAAATAAATAAATTGATGTTTACAGCCGTTCGTGACCCGTAGAAGTATATGGTTGTTAGTAATAAGTTCATTTAAGTAAATCTTTTTGACTTTTCAATAAATTTATTAACGGCATCGAAAATACGAATGCTTACTTCATACGGAAGCGTTATATCACCATATTAAAAGGTATTTAAAGTTAAATGACCATATGGTGTAAGGAACTGAAACAATTCGATGCGTTGTTCTTGGTAATAGACGCATAGAAAAAGAAGCAGTGTGTACTTTCAACAAGTTCACATCTACATTATCCTAAGACGAGTATGAAGAATATGAAATTACCTTCTAAACCAATATATAAACAACCCAATGCATATTTCAACAACAGCTTTCAGCCATTTCTGCTGGCTTTCAGGGGTGGACATAGCTAGTAATCTATTGTGATTGCTATCACCGAGGAATGGCGGTGGGCATTGGACAAGGTCCATTATAAGTCTATGGGTTGGATGATGTGTCTGTTGATTTACTTACTAGTTATTGGAGTGACAAAGAACACAGTGTTGTGTTAGGTAGTTACAAAATTGACTACTTAAATATCACCAAAGGTGTGTCACAGTGTACTATGCTAAGCCCAACCATATTTAGCATGTTTATTAATGACATCTTTTATTTTACCAAGAAAACTACACTCCATAATTATGCTGATGATAACAACTTTACCTACTCACATGAGAATCCTGAAATTCTTAGAGCGACCTTTGAAAGTGAAAGCATGCTTTTGATCAAACGGTTTTCGGATAACTAGATGAAAGCTAATCCAGATATATTCCAGGACTTATCAATAGAATATAAACCGTTTGATAAAAAGCCAACTTTTTGCTTACATATGAAGAATCTGCAAAACTTCTAGGGGTCGACATTGACTTCGTATTGAATTTTTAGAAACATTTATCAATAATCTGCAAAAAAAACTTCAAAAACAAATAAATGTATTGAAACGAATTGGACATTTCTGATACTAGAGGGTAGAAAAGCCATACACCAAGCATCTATCATATAAATGTTTAATTTGTGTCCCTCGGTATGGCATTGATGTGGTCCAACAAGTACTAAAAACCTCTAAAAACTTCATATCAGAGCACTCAAATTTGTATATCAAGACAGCAATAATACATATAAAGAACTGCTAACTTGTGCACTCTGCAAGGTAAATGGTTTAGGCATATAGCTGTCGAGATCTATAACATTTTAAATGGCATTATTCCTCCATAGTTGCGTAATCTTGTAAAAAGAAAAGACTGCAGACATTCCTTCATGTATGTACATGTGCTATAAATATCCCTCCAAAAGATCCAAAACACAGTCATGTATGTACATGTGCTAGAAATACCAACAAAAAAAAAAAGATCCAAAAAAACAGTCATGCATGTACATATGCCTGAAATACCAACAAAAACAAAAAAAGATCCAAAACACAGTCATGTATGTTACAAAAGAAAACAAAAACCAAAAAAAAAAACAACAAGTTTTAGTTCACATTCATCACTTTTTAAGGAATTAGCTTCGAAATAATGCAAAACAACAGCTGCTTCTTTTAAACGATTTAAAAACATTTATCGAAAGTTGGAATGGCATTAAATGCAAATAGCTTTTACTTAACTTACGATTGGCAATCTAGCTTTTACTGCGTGATTTTTATAATTGGCTGAAATGTTACGTTCTTTTGTTGATTATTTGCTTTAATTTTGGTTCCTTTTAATTATTCAAAACTTTTTGTTTATTACATGTCATGTTTAAAGCTGTAATATGTATGTTTGCATCTACATGTGGATGGATGCGTCATGTAAATTCGTATAAAACTGTGTATGATTATATTATATATTATATATATATATATATATATATATATATATATATATATATATATATATATATATACATATATATACATATATATATATAAATCTGTAATGTATGTTTGTATGTGTGTTCATGTATGTATCATGTATGTACGTATGCAAGTATATGGGCGTATGTATGTATGTATGTATGTATGTATGTATGTATGTATGTATGTATGTATGTATGTATGTATGTGTTAGATGCATGCACCCCTTAAAAAGTGTCTATATGTATGCTTATATGTTCTTTGTTAGATCTTGTACAATTATGTGTTGGTCCATGTACTACTGTATTGACTGCATGTATGCTTGTGATGTATCTACGTATGTACACTGTTGTCATGTGTCAATGTATGTACTATTGTACTAACTGCATACATTTTATGTTTGTTGTTTTTCTTGTTTTTTTATGAATAATCCTCAGATTGATTTAAAATATTAATTGTTTTATATCGTCTATAGTAAAGCTCAATAAATCTTGCGTTTTATAGGTTTTAAGCATATGCGCCGACTTTAAATAAAGATTACTTGACTTGACTTCACTTGATTCACGAAAAGTACTGTTCTCTCCGAATACAATCTGCAGTTCCAATGCAGCTGATGCTGTTCCAAGACGCATACGCTATCGATGCTGATATCACCTAGCGACGACAACATGTTTGCATGTGTTGGCAAATTAAGTATACGCACACTGCTCCGTCAAAACTAAGTGAACATATTTAAACATTCTAAACAGTATATCTTCCTGCTGATGTGTACAGGTTTGCAGAAAGATTTGTAACATTCTTAAAGTTTACCATCCTAACCTTTGTAATTGGATGACTTACGTCCATGCTCCATCCGTGGGATAGATCGATCAGATTGCCAAGGATGAGTGAGAGAGAGAGAGAGAGAGAGAGAGAGAGAGAGAGAGAGAGAGAGAGAGAGAGAGAGAGAGAGAGAGAGAGAGGAGTAGTGCAGGTAAGTAACCAACTGTAATGTCAACATTGGAGAGGTTATTAAAACGCTAAAACGCTCACTTTGATTGAAATTCAAATAACACTTTTTTGCCTATTTTGCTGTTTCTTTGTTTTTTTACTCATGATTCTAATTGCATTCACCATAGCTCCAAGCTGACTATTTTTTTGTGGGCACCCAATTTGGTAGATTTCCTGGTTGCTACAACTTTGATTTCAGACACCCAACGAACATTGATCCTCTTGTGAAATCAATAGAACCCTTTCTGGAATCTAAGAATTTAAATCCGCCACTGAAAATGCCCAGACCACGAAAATTGATTCTCTTGTGAAAACAATAGAACTCTTTCTGGAATCTAAGAATTTAAATTCGCCATTGAAAATGCCCAAACCACGAAAATTGATCCTCTTGTGAAAACAATAGAACCCTTTCTGGAATCTAAGAATTTAAATACCACCACTGAAAATGCCCAAACCACGAAAATTGATCCTCAAGAAAATAAATGATTTCACAGTACATAACAAGGGCATTAGGGAGGAATATGTTTTGAAAAGAAAGAAAAAATATTTGTTTTAATTTCAATTGTCCTTATTTAACCATTGAAATCTTCCCAAAATATATTTAAAACAACATCTACCTTTGTATGGATGTTGTGAACCCTGAGTGTATCGAATATATATCTCTGAAATCACCTTTCATTTTCTTTAAATGATATTGTCTATGTTCAGCGGTATGAAGAGGAAGTGGTGTTGCTATGTGACACAAATCTCTTTTTCACTTTAGTCTATCACATATCTATATTGTCAAACTTGCTAATATCTTTTTTTTATCTAGGATATTTATTACTACGTTGTATGAAATGTTTCGGAAAACTACATCATCAATTGCAAATTTCAAAATGTTCTACATCAGTCATCACGTAATCTTCTGGATGCCAGGACGTCAGTACACTACTGTGCGATAGGCAGAGTTCTTGTCTATTGAGTGTGTTAGCTTTCTTTGATCTTTTCTTTATGTACAATAACTGATATCAGATTGGTCAGTTCTTATCAAACTGTGTATACTTCATGGAGCTTCTGTCTCATAGACTGTGAAGCTCAAGTACTTTGATCTTTATGTACAGTAAAATAATATCAGATTGGTGAGTTCAAGCTGTATTTGCTTAGTGGTGCTTCTCTCTTACAGACTGAAGCTCAAGTACTTTGATCTTTATGTACAGTAAACTAATATCAGATTGGTGAGTTCAAGCTGTATTTGCTTCATGGTGCTTCTCTCTTACAGGCTGAAGCTCAAATACTTTGATCTTTATGTACAGTAAACTAATATCAGATTGGTAAGTTCAAGCTGTATTTGCTTCAAGGTGCTTCTCTCTTACAGACTGAAGCTCTAGTACTTTGATCTTTATGTACGGTAAACTAATATCAGATTGGTAAGTTCAAGCTGTACTTGCTTCATGGTGCTTCTCTCTTACAGACTGCTAAGCTCAAGTACTCTGCTATAGAAAAGAATGATATAAATCTAGCGCTGTCGAACCTATCAGCAAGAGAGACAACAATTATCTGAAATATTGATTTATTTCTTTTTAAAATAAACCCGTTATGTGACGAGTGTAAACGAATGGTGCCAGTAGATTCGTTTGATTCTACATAAACATAAAAATACGATGGATAATGACATTGTTGAAACATTCCGCTTAAAAGGCGTCATGTACGTTGTAGGAAGATTAAGTGTATTTTTGTTTTCAAGATTACATTGATTTTCTCTCTTCAATTGATTGGATTGGAGAATTCACGGAATCTCATTTCTTGTCATGGAGCCAAGCACCATGTACTAGACTAATCAGGTAATTCATTTTACCATCATTTTTACATCCATATAAGCCTTTTTTGTGTTGAAAAAATATATAATTTCTTTGAAGTTATGATTAGTATATATGTAGGCATATCTGCCACTAAAATATATACGTAGTTTTATTTTTAAGTAAAATCATATCGGAACACATAACTAAATTACTATTCTCCTTTTTCATGTTCCTTTTTTCTTAAATTCGTAATTTGTCGTTGAATAGATTTATTTTTTTGCACTATTCGAAACCGGGACAATATCATGTTATTATTGCATGTCCATGTGGTCTCATATGGAAGGGTTAAAAAAAAAGTTCAAAAGAACCTGTCAGGATTCATATTGAAAAGCAAGAAACACAGACCAAACATCATTCCTAATTTAAGGTTTTTTAAAAAATATCTATCCCTTGATCTCTGTCTTACATTCCCTAAATTTTCTATCCCCATACATTTGATTATCTAAGGCATAAATCCAAGTGTTACTTGAAATGAACCGGGGCAATCCACCCCCACCCGACCTTCCCTCTCTCTCTCGCTCTCCCATACACACAATTGTAGTTTGAAACACACTATATGTGGAATGTGCAAATACACTCTCGATTTAAAGCTTCCTTTGAGTTTTTAGTGACTTGAAGTTAATAGGACAGCCATATTAAATGACCCTTGTTCAAGATACAGTTCATTGGTGGACATTTTTCCCAATGTATCTCTTTTGATTCGTTGCGAGGAAGGGAAAGAGTAATATAATCTGTTTTGGTTTTCAGGCCGAGTCAGATAAATCCCAGTAGGGGTTACAATATTTTCTTCTTTTGCGAGGCTCTGGATTTCCTTCTCTCTGTGCTAATCCCTGCATTAAGTATTTTCTCACTACTTTTCTTATCATTTAATTTTATGAATTATTCATATGAATTCATTATAATTCCACCACAAGTGCTCCTAACTGTTTTTCATGAAAATTGACGCCATGAAGCTCTCAAAATTATGAGAGCAAATTACGACACTAACGACAGTAACACGCGATTATTCAAGGGCGGTCACCCCTGCAGGGTTATACAAACTTTTCGACAGTCAATCGAGTGCATAGTGTTGGCGTTAAATGGAAAAGAAAACAGTATAAAATTATCGAAGCCCGTGTAAATAGAGCTCTGTTTAACTATTTATCAGGATGTTGCGGAAATACATTTTTAGATCCATCACTAGTTACCATTCGCGATGCCATTTGAAAACAACTATAAGTGTCCAAATCTTAAGAGCTGACTGATTGCATCTTGTCACAGTTAGGGAATATTTGCCAGCGACGTGAGTCACAAACTTTGCTATTGGTCAAAGTGACCTACATTTAGTCACAATAGGATATGAGATAATAGCGAGCATGAACTATATTGGCTCTGTTTGACTTACTGACTTTGCCGTCGAATGTAGCAACCCACGTACGTTATTACACACGTGCATGATAGAACCCATGACAAAGATACTTGTGTAAGTGACCCCAAACCATGCGGCAATGATTAATTGCTTACGAGTGAGCGACTTTCATTTGATCTAGTATCGGTTGAAGTTACCCACTTCATTTTCATTTTACAATAAGGTCATTGACATGGGGTGCCAAGAACCAAGAACCTGACCCTGAGAGCTTAGGTCCATTTGCAACTTCGAGGTCAATCCTACGGTTTGGACCTAGAATGTATGCCGATAGCTGCCATCAGCTGCTGTTCGAACCACCTCAGTTATTTACGAAACAAGGATTCACCGAGAAGATGCGAATGCAACGAACTATTTTTTGTTCGCAACTTCTCGGTCAATCTTACTGTCAATCCAATCGTAGAAATAACATAGGTGGTCCGAATATATTGCGGTTTCTTTTTTGCGAAGAAATTTCCCGTGAACAAAATCGATGATTTTTTTTCTTTAAATTACTGCGCCGACATACATCCGAGGCATATTTTTGTCTCGCATAAATAGCTGAGGTGGTCCGAATGAGCTAAGGTCTAGAACTAAACTTAAGTCTAGAATCGAAAATCTCCATAGGATGGAATTTAATGCCAACTTAAATCTGACTAATCAATTGTATCATGTCTTCACATCGAAATATACGATTTGGATCTACATTGTCTAATATTAAATACTGTTATACAGACGGAACGTAAGTAAATATTAGATCCAAAGAGATCACACACAAGGGAAAGTGCAACACTCGAACAATTTGAAGCTACATACGAGCATAATTTTCAAGACTGTAGCAACATGACTGTGTGTTTCAATATAAATTGATTAAGACATAATATAAATATATGAAGAAAATATTAAAATATTTAATTTTCATATATATTTTCTTATTTGGAGTAGCCTTTCTTTACTTCAGGAAGGATCAATTCCTAAAATTGATTGATGCATATCTCGATAGGTGAATCTTATTTGACTTAATGGAACTTGCACTTCAACATGTAATTTAACACAGGATGAATGATGTATATGCTGTGTAAACGTGACGTACAATGGCCAATTTTCTAGGATAAAATTACTTTGATAAATACTTTGAAATTTGAGTGTCACCATTACTCCAGTTGATTATTACAGGTACTACGGAATCGATCGCTGTGCATAATAATCGTTATGAAGTTTATGATAACCAAACATGGATTTTTAAAAAAGAGATATTATTTTTTGACGCAACATTGAAAATGTAAAGTTACCTTTTCTTATTCCTTCTTTCCTACCTATTAAACTGTAAAAAGGATGGTAAGAATGGCATTCATATATATATATATATATATATATATATATATATATATATATATATATATATATATATATACATACAGAGAGACAGAGAGAGAGAGAGACAGTGAGAATACAGATCATATGGCGAATAACAGTCTTTTCAAGTGCACTGGAAAAAAGCAAGGATGCGGATGTATCATGGACTGATTAAGATAAGTGCAAAAACTGACACTGAACAACGGAAAACTAGTTTTTAACTAGTCTAATCGCTTTCGAGTCTTACTGAGTCTTTGTCAAAGGCAAGTAGAAAACAGAGACAAAAAGCCAAACAATAAACACAAAGCAAAGCTTTGATTTTACAGAACTTTACATGATTATGTCAATTGAAAGTTGTTTTTTTTAAATATTTTGATGTGTCGCCTAATTAGTTTTAACTCCTATGATAAATTTTATTTATCATCAGATGAGAGTCGATGAGAGTCGAAATCGCTTAGGCAAGTTAAAAACTAGTTTGGCATTGTTCGTTGTCAGTATATATTGTAATTGACTTCTACAAAGACTCAGTGAGAGTCGAAAGCGGCAAGTTAAACACTAGTTTTACCGCTTATTCGGCATATGATTACTATATATATATATATATATATATATATATATATATATATATATATATATATATATATATATATATATATATATATATATATATATACACACACAGGAGTGTACTCTGGGTAAGCAACTCGGCCCTGGACTTATCAGCCGGGACAGGACCGGGGTTTTGCTCACACCAGTAAAACACCGGTAAAAACGGATTTTTTTGCGGCGGCCCACCAGAATTTGTCCCGGTATGCCCAATGGCCAGTACACCACTGTATATATATATATATATATATATATATATATATATATATATATATATATATATATATATATATATATATGGTCGATTACTGTATTCTCCGAACGTTTTACCTATTTCAATGTACATGCATCTGTAAATGAAATCAATCTGCAGATCAGGCTGCCTACACATAAATTTTAAAAAAATAATAACAAAGATCAGAAATAAACACAATCGAATATAATGTCATACAGTTAAAGGTGCAATAGTTGTTAATATTGTAATTGCCTTCGACAAAGACTCAATGAGAGTCGAAAGATCATAGGCTAGTTAAAAACTAGTTTTGCGTCTTAATCAATCCCTGGTGCGATTCCTTGCTAAATCCAGGACATTTGGAAGAACTTTTATTCGGCATATGTTTTGTACACACACACACACACACACACACACACACACACACACACACACACACAGTGAGAAATTGATTATCCGGATTATTCGCTCGTATGGACTATTACCGAATCCTCCGTAAGATTTACTTATTTCAATGTACATGCATCTTTAAATTAATCTAATTTGCTGATCAGGACGCCAACACATAAAAAAACAACAAAAATCAGAAATAAACACATTTGAATATTATGTCATACAGTTGTAGGTACATATGTATTTTGAATAACTAAATTATACTTTAAAGTAGAAATACATGTAATCTAGGAAAGAGAAAGGAAGATAGTGAGATACATAGAGAAAAAGTTTATTTATACCCACAAGTGCTGCTAAGTGAGTATGTTGATGCATATATGTAATTTGTCGTACAGAAATACCAAGATAATTAGCACCGATTAAAGATTCCTAACAGTCCGATCAACCAATTAAAGCAATTCTGTAGTCCAAGCTGACATCATTAACCGTTGACTTAACGGGTGATTAAAGTTGATCACCCACCGGCACAGGTGTAAGTAGAATCCTAGTCAGCCCAGTTAACCTTGATCAAAGCCCTTTGACACTTGTGTTCATAAGACCACACATAAAATGACTGTCCATAACACCTATGTTATCATTCTATCATGGATAGTCTAATTACATCTCCGATAAGTGTGAAGTATTTAATTAAATCATCTTAATAATAGTTTTATCCCGTCGTGCATGGTCAGTCAGTAATATATTTTTTATTGTTTATACCTTTCCTGATCTTAAATATATCAAATGTATACGAAAAGTTAAAACTTACTACGTTAATATTTTCCTAATTACTGATACATATACAGTCAAACGTATCATTATCAGACCCATTTAATCCAGATACTTCCATTCACTATTCTACTTTTTAACCAAAATTCGATCATCCGGATGACCGATTCTCCGAACAAAATCTGTGTCCCCCGATGGGTTCGGTTAATCGACATTTAACTATATATATATATATATATATTATATATATATATATATATATATATATATATATATATATATATATATATATATATATATATATATATTATACATTTAAGACTGCTGTTACACATTACTTGTGGGGGCGGTTTCTTCATGTTTACCCAATACAATTACTGTCAAGAACCGAGAGAGTTTGAGGTGGATATTTGCATTATACTAGCGTTCTACTAATTGCATGTTACATTTACCTTGATGATCAATATCGTTATACCATCCTATCGTATGACACGAGAATAATAAAATCTATTTTGAAGCTGGCACCGAGACAAGGAAATCCCAGTCAAGGGGCTACATTATTTGTCTTGTCACCGAGGTTTTACTTTTATCACTACAAGAATGAGATTTTCTTGTCTCGGTGCCATCCCCTACATTGATTGTTTTTCTTACCCTTTTGCTTATAATTTTGTCGTTGTTGTTGGTGTTGAAATATTCATAAAACTTCGTTTTAATTCTATCACGAGTGGTCTTAATTGCTGACATGCAACCAACGTAATTTTTCATGGATGAGCCCAATGAGCCACCATACATGGATGTCATAAGATCACAATAGCTGAGAGAGCTTTTTGCAACACATTTCACTACTGGCGCTTCATTGAAGAAGAAGAAGAAGAAGAAGAAGAGAAAGGCGAAGAAATATAAACTTGTTAGTGGGTGGGTGGGTGGGTTCACACATGAAGAAAAAGGTAATCAAGGTATACATCCATGGTATAAATAACCATACATGGTATAGAAGGACTGAGTACGATAGACGTGATGATATGCACCTTTATCTTTAAGCGATAAGTTGGCCGAGATGCTACTACTTTTTCAGTATTATTTGTCATCGAGATTCGATAATACTGTATTAATATATCGGCTTGATTCATGTTGTTTTAGATATTCTGAATATTATAACAGGAATGACAATACGAATACCATTTTGAATATTTTGATTCTTCTTTGGAAGAAAATAAGAAGTTTACGGCAATAATATGAGATCAAATATCAAAGAAGTTTTGTTTTATTGCTTGCAATAGTTTCCAGAATAAAATATGCAAACGTCATTTTGAATATCGCAAAAACTTTAAAGATATTAGAATGTATGTACTGAAGCAAACGGCCCCTTTGAACTTGAAAGTTTTATAATTTTCTAACTCCGCTAAATGTAATTGCAAATCTCACAAGAATTTCCTCGTTGTGATAAAATCGTAAGAACCTCTGTATTAAAACTGATTGTGTGTTTTCTATATCCTTTATATGGAATTGGGTTATTTTTGTTTCTAAAAGAAATATTATCGTATTCAAACAAATAGCGCCTCCGTGGGGAAGAGTAAACATAGATTTTCTCAGATTAGGAATCTGTTTGTGCTACAAAACTAGCATTTATCAAGCAGATAATGTCAATTTTATCAGACTTCCTATCCAGTCAATTTTATCACACTTGCTATCCAGTGATGTTTAAATGAATAAACGCTCAGTTATGCACATACGTACCGTCCAATCCTCCTGCAAACTATTCAGCAACTTAGGGACACAAAGAGAGGGGCTTTGAACAAGATTTCCCTGACGTGTTCGGGTTTATTCAACCAGATTTTCATGGCTATTGCCAAACACAAAGACACAAAATAGATAATCTTCTCCAAAACATTATAACGGAAACTAACTAGATCATATTTCATTCTTTTTAATAACAATGTAACTCTCTTGCCATACCCAAGTCAGACAAACATAACTCAAAGAGAGCGACTTTTCGTTTCACCTACCGTTTATACTCGCTTATAAGTCGACTCCAAATGCAAACTACACAGACCGAGATCCACCGTCGCATCATGCACCGGCATATCTGCATCTATGCAGTTTCTTAGGATTAATTAATAGAACAAACAACATAGACCCTGATCTGTTTGCAGTTGGATCCGACTTATACGCTATTCATTAGTATAATTGTAAGGATTGTGTTTTCCAGAAAGCCATGACGAATGGTAATTGATGCAACTTTTTAAACCCTTTAATAGCGAATAATAAATAATATACAGTGTTTCAATAGGTAAATATAGTTTAAAAAAGGAGAAGGTGTTTTAAAAACAGTAAATAGATTTGTTTATAATAAATATTGTTTCTGGCCTCTAGAAATATGAGGTAAGGGGACTACCCAAGCCCTAGGGACTGTGATGAGACAATAAAAGTTCACAGGTATCGGGGGATGAAATTATCACGATAAGACAGCTACTACCTATAAAAGAAACCATTCTTCTACTTTCTTTCGATTGCTAGTTACTCAGTCTTATTCGTATTTTGTACTGTCCGATATATTTAGCTTGGCGAAAGTGATCTGGCAGTTAGATCTTTCTTTGAAATATTTTTTACGAACTAGTCAATGGACGAAAATAGTTGCAGTGCTCTTTGGGTGTCTTGCTTGGCAGTGCTCTTTGGGTGTCTTGCTTGGCAGTGCTCTTTGGGTGTCTTGCTTGCTTTGTATGGACGAAAACACCTCGGTGGGCAGGCTTGTCGGCTGGTCTTTGTTTGATTTTGTGTCGAACACCATTAAACAGTAGTTTCAACTTATGAACTTTGTTGCATACACTTTTTTAAGATATGAAGCCCTTGTTCCTTTAGGTTCTACAGTTGTTGCAACTGGTTGCTCAGTAACAATTGAGTCTGTTTAAAGTTGGTTATACTTACTTCATTCCCAACAAAACAAAAGCAAAGCAGAAGGTGAATCCAGGAAAGAAATTTCCACTTAACTCATAGACGCCAAGTTGGTTCCGTTCCCTTCACATCTGCAACTAGTTACAAACTACTTTAATTGTTAACCGGAAGTAGCACTTTCTCAAAATGCTGTTCAGTGAACTATTTCTCTCGGATATCTTTGATATATCAGAACCTTATCGCAGAGATGCCACTCTCTTACAACATTTAAAATCTTTGGATTAGAAACCACTTTATATCATGATTTCGAAAGTATCTTTGGCTAGGATGAGTAGCTCACGAGCGGGGAACACGATACGCCCAAAACGTAACCGGTGACAGAGGTGAGTGAAGGAGGACTTACGACCCAAAACCTTGGCGAGAGAGTGAGCAATTTCACACGGGCCAGCTTATCATATGTCTGCGGATTCAGTTACATGGGTCCAAAACTGTGTTTACAGTTGAAAAATATATTTTACAGTTCATATCAATGTGTCTCTTATCAACGCTACATTATGCGTGTAAACTAAAAGAACACCAAAACTCCTGACCGTAACAATATAATGCTTGGGAAATTTATGAATATGTATTTCACCTTGCTGCTGTGGACTAACCTCTTGTACAGATTAATGACAGCCTAAATCAAAAGTCCACAGTGTTCGATCTAATGTATTTGGTATTCGCGTGCTACTCCATAATGGTGTATGTATGTATGTATGTATGTATGTATGTATGTATGTATGTATGTATGTATGTATGTATGTATGTATGTATGTATGTATGTATGTATGTATGTATGTATGTATGTATGTATGTATGTATATTGGTATGTACGTATGTATGTATGTATGTATGTATGTATGTATGTATGTATGTATGTATGTATGTATGTATGTATGTATGTATGTATGTATGTACACACACACACACATATATATATATATATATATATATAAGCGGCTTGGAACCAGCTATACTAGATCGTTTAAGCTTTCTATTCAAATTGAGACTATGATATTTCGGATAATATTGGGATTTACCTGGGAAGGAGACATTGTAAAAATGATAAAAACGTCGCTTAATAGTTTTTGATGTACACATAAGCAACATCTTTTAAAAATAGGCTTTAAAGAATTACTTATTTTGAGAAAATCTGCAAATTTTCCTTAAATATGTAACACGACTCTTAAAAGGATTCGAGATATTACGACTGCATTCTAATTCGATATGACTGCTGAATATTCAGTTAAAAAGCCATCTTTGCCAACAAAGGAATAAGGTAAATACTTATTGGGAAAATCTAAGTTTAACGAAAACAGAAAAAAAATGTTTAGTGAAAATCAAACCAGATCCTGTTTTTATAAAACTTCTCTTCTTGTGTACGCACTCAATCAAACATTTTGTCCCTCTGTATAATCTGATTCAAGACAAATGTAAGGTCAGTATTCCGTGATAAGCCTAATATTACCACCTTGTTGCAAACGTAAGTTTACTGCGATTATCCTATCGCAATTTACAAATAATTAGCATGCAAAATGTGAGCTGAGATTTTAGCAAATGTTGAGATATATGGGGGTATGAGGGGTGGGGAGTGGAAGAAGAAATTAAAAACATTTAGGAAAAGATCCAAACAAAGGCATGAAAAAGTTTGTTTTATTCACATTTCTTCAAAATGGAACTTGCTGGTGTTTAATATTATTATTATTATTATTATTATTATTATTATTATTATTTGTTTCGATGAATTGCATCTTACGGAACATCAGGTATTGAGAAACAGAGTCTATTAGAATGCAATAGAAAATATGACTGTTCTTGCCAAAAGTTCTATGTATTATAGTATATGTATATGGTACGTCTCTCTGTCTGTATGTCTGTCTGTCTCTCTCTTATTCTGCATACAATGAAAATAAGTAGAATCCATGTATAATGCTATAAATATTTATAGCCTACTTCTGTACTGAATTTATAATAACACTATTTATGTATGTACTTGTTCTTACGCAAAATAAAGAATGCAAAAAGAAAGCAAAACATTATGTTACTGTATATAAATGAAAAGCCTCAAGTAATTGTTGTCAACTGTATCCACCCTTCTTGAGAAATACGCAAAAATAAAATAAGACTTTAAATCTATTGACTCGATAAGATTTCCGCAATTCACAGCTAAACCCAGTCTGCACACACACACACACACACACACACACACACACACACATGTATGTATGTATGTATGTATGTATGTATGTATGTATGTATGTATGTATGTATGTATGTATGTATGTATGTATGTATGTATGTATGTATGTATGTATGTATGTATGTATGTATGTATGTATGTATGTATGTATGTGTGTATGTAGTTATTCCTTTTATAAACACTGTGATGATTAAAGCAACAGTTTTTGTCATCCCGCGTGTATACGGGAAAATTATGGGCAATTTGTTGCAACTTGGAAATAAGTTGCAAATGTATAACGCTTGATGTAATAATCTGTAAAAGGACCTCCACATTCCCAAGACAGTAGATGTCATTTCCACTTTAGTTTGAGACAGAAAACGCACACCATAATCAATATCAGATTATTACTATTGTGGATTGATAACAGACTTGTGAAATGCAATACATGCTTGTTTAGTTTTCTTGACATTTTTGGGGATGTCGCAGACGTTTTACAAAGAACCTGCATTTAGATATTTGTCTGGTGTAGAAATGTTGCAAATTTAAATGACAGAGGTTGCAAACAATACCGGTAAAACCATAGCTTAAAGTTTTCTTTGCAGACTGGTCTGCAACATACGGAGAACTCTTTAATGATCTATAACGTCCACATTACTTAAATAAACAAATAAAACGAGGGTGTACATGGTACATGGAAATGTAGAAAATAAAACATACGAAAAAAAAAGAAAATATGAAAAGATGGTAGTGCACTTTCAGATTTTTACTCTCTGAATAAATTACTTCCAAGCATATTCAAATTCTGTGTAGAATATATTTTGTGGTAGAACCAGATCTGCACAAATCTAATGAATTTAAAATTTGAGTTATTCTTTTTTTCTCATTTACATTATTACTTTGTCATATCAAATCATATTTTGTCACACATTCTGATAAGGAAGAAATCGTTTAGATCTAAAGGATTATTTTGTCATTTGTAATTTTATTCTTACTATACCCTCTGATCAAACAAATATGATACGATTCAAAATATACAGGTACGACTCAGAATATACAGGTAAGACTCAAAATATACAGGTACGACTCAAAATATACAGATACGATTCAAAATATACAGGTACTTATCTTGTATCTATATGAAAGATTGGATAATTATTATAGATGTCATACTGAATTAGCGTTACTACCAAAATTGCAATCAGATTACATAAACCGAGAGTGCTCGTTTGGTGTACCGATAGCAGCTCCGTCGGCGTTTTTGTATAAAATTTTCTCTAATCCAATGACACGCTGACATGTTTAATGGAGTCCTATCTCGTTCTTTCATACTGTTGGTGTATATCATAGATGAATAAAAGCATCATATTTTAAAAAGTTTCGATGCACTGGAGTACGTGAGGCTGATATAAAAATAAATCATTCTCAAAAGAATATTTCACACATGGTGATCTGACTATTTGTCGCACATTGGCTTGGAAAGGAGAGATATTGCTCCTAGCTGAAATCTCCTTCTTCAGATAATGTGAAATGTGGGACCTTCAACAAAAATACTTCTTACTATTCCAATAATATACTATGACACCAGTATCTTGACTACGGAAAAATGTATTTTCTTTTCATTGGTAAACGTCAGACATCAGGTTGTCTGTCAAGAAAACCGGTTTAACCTTTTCGACTATACACAACCTTCAAGCTGGATTCCTAGCATGTTCACATTTGTTTTTCACTGTACGGAAGTTCAGGAATTTGCTCTTCCTGGACCAAAAACACATCTTTAAACGGACAATATAATTGGAATAAATAAATTCATGCAGTGAACGGTGAGGGCTTGAAAAATCGGACATATGGACCACTGGGCAACAAAATTTATATAAAAAGAGCTCATGCTTGTCCGTGGCGCCCACTACAAAGCCTATTATTTAATGCGAATATAATTCTAAAGTCACGTCTGCTTTGACGTTTTTCCTGGATTTGTCTGGCATCAGCACGATATTTTTTGACCGCCTTTAAAAACATTACAGACTTAAGGTTAGAAGCTAAATGGAGCACGATTTATTCCCCTGGTAGAAGTTTTAAGTGGTTAGAAATACGATAAAATACGAGAATACACGATACACTGATCTTATCGGATTCATGTTTACGGTCTTATCTGGATTTCATAGACTCCATGTACTGTATCATACCTCGCAGAGATAAGGACAATACGCAGTGAATACACAGGGTTCGTCTCCTGTGTGCTGCATGGTAGATATGTTTACATTACCATGGGACATATCAAAGGCTGTAAAATGTAAGACTATTCGTCTCGAGCTATCTGTAAGGGATGCTTCTTTTAATACCTTCCTTCGACTGGATAAATTTCTGACGGACGCACGGGGACTATTGCTGTAACTTCTTTTAATACTTTCCTTCGACTGGATGAATTTCTGACAGACGCACGGGGACTATTGCTGTAACTTCTTTTAATACTTTCATTTCATTGGGTGAATTTCTGACGGACGCACATGAATCATTGCTATAACTTCATTTACACCTGTAATATGTTTTGCGAAACAAGTAATACATAAAGCAGAAAAGAAATAACGGAATAGTTCTTTATTTCGTATTTTAGGATAAATAGTTCAAACGAAAATAAAAGGTATTTCTCTGTTATCTGGAAGCAAGTGATATATCTATTAATATTACACGTTTTGTGTATATCCAATGAAATATGGAATAAAGGGCGCATGTCAAATAGTTATATTATTCCATTTATATGACTATTTCTACTACATGCTTCACAGCTTAATAAATATCTTACTTATTTGTTTTGCTAAAATTATACATCCATCCTGGACGAAAGCGCTTACTGGTAAAACACAGCTTCACAAAGAATGTATGACTCATTCGCAATGCCCAGAACTGGAAGAAATAAGTATGTATTCGGCAGTGGCTTAAATAGGGATAACACATCTTTGGCACCATCATTACGCGGATATTTTGAGATAAGTGTGACTTTTGAATATAACGGAAACAAGAAGAGTTTAAAGCGTCAGGTTTTATGTAGTTTTGTTCCCCTTTAATGTAATATTTTTAAAAAAAATTTAGAACCCTACATATTTTGTGTTTTCTTCAAAAAGTTTTGTTATAAGGAAATTATGTTCTTAGATGGTATGATAAACAAACTCTGTTGTGTTTTCTCTAGAGCTAGAGGCACACATGGACTCTTTATTCTTTTGCCTATGAAAGTTATATTAATTTTAATTTTGTACCTGTCATTAGATTTATTTTGTATATAATGAAATGTATAATGAAATGTATTTATTAGATTTCTTTTATGTACTTCAAAGATTGTTGATGATTTCAAATCTAGATTTGTGTTCAGTTCTTTGGAAACAGTTAGGAGGCCAAATAGTGATATAGTAATACTATAAAGTATGTAGTACTTCAGGGGGAGGGTTCCTTCTCCACTTCTTTTATAAATATACATTATATTCGTGTGATGAAACAAGTTGATGTAAGCATTGCGTATAAGGAAACAGTTCGGGGACTGGATTGCACGATGATCATTGCACATCCCCTCCTCCTTTGTGACTTCATTTATATATTATATTTTTGGTGCAAAATACGGTACCTAAATGGATAGCCAGATATGTTTGTAGAATAAAAAAAAATGATGAAAAAAAAGTCTCTGATTGCTATATATATTACTCAATCTTTTATTTCTGAATGTATTTATTACTGGAAAAATAGAGTCACAAGAGGTTATAAAAATGATGTTGAGACATTATGAAAACAATGACTAATATGATGTAATTTTTTGAAGATTGTTACATATCCCAAAAGAAATAGCACGAAAGTTGCTTCAAACTTGAATTTTCCTTCTATGGAGATTTTACAGTTAGTTGGATTTTATGTGGTATATGTGTTTTAATATGTATTTCAGTATGCTTGAATTAGAAGAATGTAACAAAGCGGATATTTTAGTCGTGCTATTTAGCAGAATGGTTGCTAACGAAACCATATTAAGCTTGTAACTTTTTCCATACAACTCTTCCCAACTTAATATAAACGTATGTATGTATGTATGTGTGTATGTGTGTATGTATGTATGTATGTATGTATGTATGTATGTATGTATGTATGTATGTATGTATGTATGTATGTATGTATGTATGTATGTATGTATGTATGTATGTATGTATGTATGTGTGTATGTACGTATGTATGTACGTATGTATGTATACATGTATGTATGTACGTATGTATGTATGTATGTATGTATGTATGTATGTATGTATGTATGTATGTATGTATGTATGTATGCATGTATGTATGTATGTATGTGTGTATGTGTGTGTATGTATGTATGTATGTATGTATGTATGTATGTATGTATGTATGTATGTATGTATGTATGTACGTATGTATGTACGTATGTATGTATACATGTATGTATGTACGTATGTATGCATGTATGCATGTATGTATGTATGTATGTATGTATGTATGTATGTATGTATGTATGTATTTAGTATTTCGTTTTCTTTCTTTGTTTGTTCCTTCCCTTATTTATCTCATTTTAAATAAAAGTATTGCTTTTATAATTTTTTACCTTGACTCTTTTTGTTCCTTTGATTGACAGAGTCTGTTACAAAATGCAAAGTTCTAGATACTATGCAGGATGGACAAAGTTCGGACATGCGTGCTGACAAGCAATAAAAACAATAATAATTTGGCGCCATTAAAATATGACCAAGGCTTTAAATTGCATAGATTTGTACAAGTAAAATTGTTCTATAAAAATGTCTTAGTTGTTATTCGTATTTAATCTGCTAACAACGACATAATCTGAACATAACTGGAACCGCAGAAAACTGATTACGACTATCTGCGTATTAAAGTATTCAGATCATAGCAAAAAAGTACACAATGAAGCGGGATTTCTTGCTTCTCCGGAATTTTTATTTGGTCAGAAATACAATAGGATATCAAAATGGCTTCGTACGCAGATTTATTTTGGGCCTTAATTTGAAATCTTCGCTGAACCTGAAATATCCCATGCACATATTATACGTTGCTGGGACAAGACATGGCGCGATGAATATACCAGATCAATCCCACGCGTACTCAGTTGAAGATGTTTCTCAGTTAGCAAGGGAAATGTCAATAGTTATCCTATGCAAAAATATTCGTTTTGTTACTCATCTGTAAGAATAATCCTTTCGATGCACTTTAAGGGTATCACTGCTCTAACTGAGCGAATTGACTGTTTTTGCAACCTATTGTAGTCCATAAGAAAATCACTAACATTTTTCTCTGAATTTTCCTTGAGACTTTGCATACCAGTGAAGAATCTTACTTGTAAATAAATAGAACAAAGAATAAAAGTATAAAATCATTCAAGCCTAAACAGGAAATAAAATGTTTATTGAGTTCAGACTCTTGGCTTTTGCGTGGGATGATAAATAATGCAGGTGCGATTCGGCCGGTTCCAGGAAAGTCATTTGCACTAAGACTTCCAATATTTTAATCCAAATAAAACTATTTTCAGAATGTTGAATCTTTAATATATTGTGTCCAAGTTAGTGCCTAACATAAGTAAGATTTTCTTGGTGCTTATAAATAATGCACTGGATTTAATTAAAAACAAATGTAGAAAATAAATGGACATATCTTAGGAACTAAATTACTTGTGATGCCTTGAACAGCATAAAGGCGAAAATCGAAGATGAAGACATTATTTTGATGATTAAGCATCCTTTATGCATTCATATCTAATTTGTTCATGCATATAAATAAGATAAGTAACTAAATGAGTAATTTTGTGCATATTTGACAAATGAAGTGCTAAAAACATGTCTTTGTCCTTTTTACAGGTAGGAAGCATCAGATTTAGACACGATTGCTTCGTTGCAAATCCATCTACTATATACATTAATTTGTCACATGGCTGCATAGTTTTAAATTTATTTTAAACTGTGTATGAATTCAAATAAAACTTGATTGCATATCTGTTCCTCTGATGTGATTTCTTCACCCTTTTGCACTGATACAGTGTGAATATTGCACCTGCAGATGATTCGCTTCTTCGAATTTGATGATATGATTATAATGTTTGTCAGGCTCTGGCACCATAATTGTTTTTCTTGATAAGAATTATGAACTTAGACATTTTTTGATCATTTTCTATGGAACAGAGTTGATTTGTCCATTCAAGATGACGCAGAGAGCTATGAGACGGTATACATTGAGGCTTCTGGTCTGGTAAATTGAGATAAATATATACAAAATATTTTCCTCAGAAGGCCTCCAGTTCTAAAATTCATCATTTAAATATCTTCTGACAATTAGACATCGACATACAAATGAGTTTATGACACTAATTTTGATTAAAAAATGTATGAAAATGTTACGGCAACTACCGTATATACTCGCGTATAAACCGAGTACAAATGCAAACAACATAGATCCTGATCTGCCGTCGCAAAAATACGCCGGCAGATCACGGTCTATGTTGTTTGTTCTACTGATTAGTCCTTACAAACTGCATAGACCCAGATCTGCCGGCGCATTATGCGACGGCAGATCTGGGTCTATGCAGTTTGCAGTTGGTATTAGATTATACGCGAGTATATATAATAATCTCTATGCAGTTTTGTATTTCCAAGAATTGACCATGGATCTCATAAGTTCTCACATTTCACCATAGGTGTACAAATATGGTATACTTTTTTCATATCCGTTTATATAGAGATTCTTAGTACAATTTGAAACAATTTGGGGACATTTTACTTCCAAACCAACAACACGAATATTTTGGCCTCAAATTTCAGCATTTTTTAAAAAAAAATATTGTTTTTTTTTAAAAAGGTAACTATTTAAAAATAGACTTAAATTCAACAAAACTGGTCTTAGCAAATGAAAGAATGAATTAGTTGAAGAAATGTATTCTAACTAGCTCATCAATATCAAGGAAGTTTCATTTTTTGATGAGTATGGCGAGTTAGTCCTCGTGTTTGGACCTTACATTTGTCAATTATGGCGTTCTGCGACACTCCAATTAGTCAACTATGGCGTCATACGACACTCCAGTTATTCAACTATGGCGTCATACGACACTCCAATTAGTCCGCTATCTTGTACGATAAATTGTATACAGAGCACTGCACACTGGTGCAAATGCAGCTAAATTCCACACTTATGCTTCAATTTTGCTACAGATACAGAACAAGCACATTCATTAAATAAGTGAAACTTTTGTCATCTTATCAAGGTCCCACTCTACGGATTAATCCAAATGTCTGTTATTGCATCCGATTGTAGTCCCTAAGAAAATAATTAATATTTTACTCTGATTATTTCTGGAGATTTGCTGACCAGTGGAGAATGTTACTTCCATTCAACAGCAATCAGCATTAAACCTAAACAGAAAATATAATGTTTATTGAGTTCAGCCTCATGGCTTTTGCGCTAGATTGACAGAGCAAACAGGAATGATTTCGCCGATTCCAGAAAGGTCACTTGCACCAAAAACTCCAGTCATTTTATTTAAATGCAGTTGTTTACAGACAATGGACATAGCATATGCTATTTTTGATACGTAAAGTGTTGTGCAAGGAACTTAATCAGTGTTATGACGACTTAAAACATTATCGATTCAAACATCAAAGACAGTTTCAAAGGAATGGACAACATTTACATCTCTGTATTTCCAGAGTAGTAAATCATGCTATTTTTATGATTACTCTTGCATAGTTTCTCATTTTTCAGTCTTATGAATTTTATCAAATGAATTATTTAAATATAGAATCACATCAGAAATAGTAACTACGCGATAAATTCATTCACAAAACGTACCGTATTCATTCGCGTATAAGTCCGATCTAATTGCAAACTGCATAGATCCAGATATGCAGTCATATAATGCGCCGGAAGATCTGGGTCTGTGCAGTTGTTATGATTAATGAATACAACAAACAACATAGCCCTGATCTGAGAGTGCATTATGAGATGACAGATCAGGGTCTATGATGTTTGCAGTTGGACCAATCTTGTAGGCGAGTATACACGGTGCGTTATGACAATGACACACATTTCCGAACGTATATAAAGGCTATGCGAGTATAAACAATACTCTTTGATGTAGGGAAAATAATTGTTTTCGAGGATTTTAATACGTTAATTGATTATCGCAAATTCATTCGTCACCGATTGAATTGATATTTGCGTAGGCAGAGCCACAATGAACGTTGTTAAATGCTCCAAGGGAAGACATTTATCCCCATTGAAATACACGTTATAAAATTTGCTGAGAAACTTTTTAAATCTGATTCATTGTGACACTGCCTCACACTGGGCATCAGGACGTTGCAAAGATGGAAAATATTTGTGAAAGGTTATCTTAGATTCTACGGCTGCACATTCTGATCGCAGTTTTATATAAAAGCACATAGCATTCGCTAATGCGTTTCAATTTGCTAAATAAATAAAGTTATTTCTTCATTTTATTAATTAATTTGTTATCTATCACTGTATTTGTCCCGGTGATATGGTCATGCTCTGTTGATATCAATGGAAACAACTGTAAAGTAATGCCACAATTTATGTAATGGGAGAGCATGTGCATATACCATTTATTATTGTGTCGTTGAAATTAAAGCTCCAGACATCTAGATTTACATCTTTCACTCGCCAAAACAGCATAGTAAATGGTATGCAAGTAAATTTAATTTGATTTCTTGATAATGGCAGCGAAACATTCAATGGTGAAGAATGGGACATTTTATAAAAAACTTGTTGAGCAGTATGACACCTATATGGGGGAATGGTTGGCATGATAACAAATATCTTCATACGTCATTTATTTTAACACTTTTTTAACTTCAGTTGGCAATATATAGTCACTATTGTGCTGAGGTGGCGTAAAACACTACCTCATACATACTAGGTTGCAACAGTGCTCATACCAATAAATGCCCAAACCGATCTTTCATCTTCAAATGAGTGTGACGCATCTTGCATTTTTCAACGAAATTTGCTTGAACACACACACACACACACACACACACACACACACCTATATATATATATATATATATATATATATATATGTATATATACGGGCTTTTTTGTTTGCTTTTTTTTTCTATCCTGGTCTTTCAAAATCTGATTGTAAATCGTTTGTAAACCCTTGACGTATGTAGAAATTTGAACATTTCTAAAGGAAAGGGGACATATTTTAGATTAAAGGTTAGTAACCGTACTGTGATGTATAATAATAGCAAGGTTGCCTTGACTATAACTGTTTTTTATGGTTAGTATAACAACAGGTAGTACGCGCTTTGTGTCATAGGAATCAGAGATACAATTCCATCATTTAGCATTCGCTCTCATCCAGAAACACAGCATCTTCAATAATGCAAATTTCCAATACAGATTATCAGTTTCATTGTGTGCGGATTCTTCGCCACTTTACTGGAAAGAGCAAAGAAGAGAATGATTTGTTATCCTATATAGCTGCTAGGATTGGTTAGGCTATATGCTAATTAAAGCTTGATAGAAACGATCGAACAATGCTCTGTGGTACTTTTGTTGATTTATGTGTAACAAAAACCTTCTCTTTTTCTTGCGATATGAATATTTAACTTTGAATGTTATGGAATTAGGATATTAAGTACATGTATATGTAAGTATGCCCCGAAGAATAGAAACGTCAAAATGAATAAAATTTGTACTGTATAGCGGGCTATTTTAGAGATAGAGAAATTTTATATATTTAGCGGATAATTACCACGATCCTTAGAATTCTTTATTAAGAAAATAATTCCCTTACAAATTAATTATCCGCTAATATAAATGTGGCAAAATATGTGATAATTTCTTAAAACTTTGAAATAAAAATGCAAAAGAACGGTCTTCTATATCGTTTAATAAGAATGCTTCAGGTTATTTTGGCTACAGTCAGCAACCTAAATAAATGTTTCTTAAAATCTTGGCTCTGGTACATGAATTAAATAATTAATAAATTAGTCACTGCCATAGATAGCCTTAACAAAGAATTCTAAGGATCGTGGTAAACTATCTACTTCTATGGACAATATGTTCTATGTACGCTGGTAATTGTGAACTCACAGTAGCCAATCAAGTTAACAATGGAGGACTTTGAGTATTCTTTTTTCAATTCCAACCAGTATTTCCGACTAGCTTGACACTATTGTAGTACTGTTTTGTTTGTCTTTTTATTTAATCGAACGTGTCAACTGAATTAGATATTCCGATTGCATGATGTGTTCTTCTTGATTTTGCTCGACGTTAAATGGGAAATAAGTTATTTCTACCTGTTTCCAATAGAGTGCTGTGTAGTCTGGAATAATTCAGCGTATTCCAAAATACAATTTTGCAAGGTGTATAAAGTAATCTTTATTGTCCCTGTTAAATTAATAGCCTCAACCACATACGTTTGCATCTGCAATCGCTAAATACAAATGGCTAAGTTAAGAACACTTTTCCGAAAAAATCTCAGTGTAAAATAACCCGAGAGACGCTATTTTTAATAATAAATATGATTCAATCTTTGATGGCAGTTCTCTGCATCGGTGTACTATAGATTCTTAGATTTTGAATTACACGAAAGAAAGGCTGTGTGCTTTTGTCAATCAGTCTATAAATAGCAATACAAGAAATACCAGTGGTATTTTTAAAAAGATCTCAATATTGGTGCGCTGTACAACAAAGATTTTTATTAGTGTACAGTCAATATATCCCCTCGTCGGATATTTGAGTTCTGTAAAGATACTTTTAAGTGGCTGATAATGAAACAGACGCTCAAAAGTACGCTAAAAAATGGTTCTCAAAGTGAACGTTTTTGTATCTTGTGCTGTATATATAAGTAGCAATGTATTCATTATTATTGTATGTTAATACATTCTTTTTCAATGACGAAATTCTCTTCACCTTGAAAGTGGTGCGTCATAGCACACTGAGCAGCAAGACGGTACTTATTTCAGTGTAAGATCAAAATCCTTTGCATATGCTCAGCTCTATGATAAAGATTACACGCACGGATAAAAGCCAGAAAACTAGTTTTCATAATAAATTCAATGCGAGAATGTTTCAAATACAATCTTTATACAAATAAACTTTTAAACTAGTGCTTGCCCACTCGAATTGAAAACCATATGCAATACAATGACGCAAGTTGAATCTGCATTTAGCGCATTCACAAAAAAAATTAGTACCATAATTAACGGAATAAGCAAGGTTGTCTGTACAGTAACTGAACAGTTCTTACTCATTCAACATCAAAATAAAAGAAGACAACATACACTTCCTGACGCAAGTTTAAGTTTATACGTCAGAGTCATAAATAACAACTGAAGCACTCACTCTTCATCCACACACTCAGTTTCCTCGATGATGCAAAATTTATATTGAGACTTTTAATTCGATTGTTCTGAGGCTAATGCGCCAACCTATCTGGAAAGGTATCTTGCTTGTTTCAAAGCAGCGCGTGAATCAGGATGAAAGATATGAAATTCCATTAAATGTATTCCTTGTAAACAATATGAACGATCAATTTACACGAATGGTCGCGGAATGCTTTGTTTTTCTTCTATAAATTTTTTTTTTTTTTTTTTTTTGTTCTTTGGAAGACTAATCTATTCGATAATATTAATGGAGGAGGTATCTAGGAAATTTATTTGCCACAGAACGTGTAATTAAAGAATCGATTTACTCCTGAAAAAGTTGGAAAACATGTTTTACTCGCTTTAAACAATAGGCCAACTGGTCCACACAACATGAACGAAATTGTGTATACTTTAGCTTCCTGATTTTTTTAGAGATGGTGTTTACGTCAAAACAGCAAAAAGATCTCCAATTATATTTTCAAGTGGCGCTTAAAATTTCAATATGATATTTAAAGATCCAGAAAACAAGAAGTACCTGAAAATGCATATACATTTCCCATAAATGTGTTGCAGCTAGTAACATATGTCGTTTTAGAACAGTGTTTCCCAACCTTTTTTTGCTTCGACCCTAAATTGGCCACTAACAGGACCTCCCGACCCTCAGACTTTTGATATGATTTCTTCTGTTGCCCCTTCGCGACCCTACTGAGGACCCCCCGCGATCCGGATTTGGGCACAGGGGCTCGTATTGTTGCTTACAACTTACCTATCTGTCATACATGTACTATATAATACTACAAGGGAGGACACTTCTCTCTTTTCTGGCGCGACCTATTTAAGAATCGACGCTGATATTTCGAGCTACACATCGCGTGGCATAATAAATTTGGTACCGATGTTTAGCCCAGGCATTCGACTTTTTACGCCTACACAAAGTTTGACTTACTACCACACCTTTAAGGAATGCCAGACCATTTTCCCACGCTACCGGTCGACATGGCCATGATCGCGCCCGCTTAATATGCAAGTGCAACGAGTCGAATAGAATAGGGCCCTCTCATTGGTCGACCGAATATGACGTACTACGCCTACTGTTTATCTAATTTTCAGTCAACCAATAAGGGGCCAGAATTCTATTCAGTGCGTTGTAGCTGCATATTAAGCGGGCGCGATCATGGCCATGTCGACCGGTAGCGTGGGAAAATGGTCTGGCATTCCTTAAAGGTGTGGTAGTAAGTGCGGAGTTGCCTTTGTGATGCGAGAACAGCTGGTGTATATCTGATAATGGAAACCGTAATTGATTATGACCATATTAGCGTACGAAGTGAAGGAACTTTGGCAGGACAGTTAATATTGAAGTTAGTTGTTGAAGAATCGATTTTGGAAGTGAAAGAAATTATTGTGAAGCAGTTTATGCCGAGTCAGATGGTTATAAAGTATGAAAGAAATCATGTCGAGGCAGATGTCATTAACAAGTGTGATGATAGAGGTAATGTTGGAATATGTTTTGTAGAAGTTTCTGAAATGAATAATGCCTGATGAACGTTTTAAAATACAACGTACCCAAACAACGGTATCACACGCAACTTAATCCGAGAGGCGCAAGGCACGTCATCAATGGTGACAAAGTATAACCTCAAACATGCCCTAGACAGACTGATAAGGAATAACCAGACCTTCTAGTCAAGCTCATCGAATTTCCATGACCATTCAAGGAATGTCACAAACATGTTTCAAACATTCTTGTTCCGGGTATTAGAATAGTGGAACAAACCATGGTAGTATATATCATAAATCTTTCCAATTAAAATCGTCTTTCCATAAGAAATCAAGTTTTTGGCCGTGGACACGCGAACAAGATTATTACCTATATCTTGTACACTGATCTTAAATCCACGCAAAACAAGCCAAAATTTTGGTCCATTAATACTTACCTGGATGGATAGGGGTACCAGAGAATTAGTGTGAAAAAAAAAGTGATTTTACTTAAATTTACCAGTGGCAACGATATTCTTCAATCGACAGAGATACTGTTTATTTAGAAAAATAATCGAGATAAATTGCAGTAAGGTTTTATTCAATGTTAGCACGTTTAATACTTTTCTTTCATATTTAACGAACTTTCACATTAATAAGTCATGTTCATAACTGGTTTTCTTTCCCTCCGTTACGGTTCTGGCTCAATTCCTTTAAATATTGCGGTTTCAAATATGCGAAGGCAAACGATGCATAGAAGAATGTTTCTGAAAGATATTCCAGTTTCATCTCATTTTCGAAAGTAAAATAAATACACGTTTTTAATCTAGATAGGAAATAGTACAAGCCCAGTTAAATTATTTGCAATTAAAACATGACAGCAGTGGTGCTTTTTCCATGGGAGGTAATATTAGACAAATGAGATTCTCTGCAACGTTCATAATTTATTCATGGGATACCTAGTTAGAACTGTAAATCTCTAGTGGACTTTGAGGTCTACACTATTATATCGATAATAATTATATATTTGTCAGACTTTCTTATCAGAGTGAAACGATAATCCTCGCTATATGTAGGGGCCCTTCGTGCACATAATCGATATAACACAAACTGTTCAAAGACAATTATGGTGATTGACAAATCATTTTTTGGGGGGTGGGGGGTGGGGTGGGATGGGTGATAACGGCACTTTTAACACACTATTGGTTATACCATGCCGAGGAAATTGGAGTTAAGTGCCTTTCACAAGGACACAGCGAGGCAGCCGAACCCGCGACTTTTGGATTACGTATCCGACGTTGAACCAAAAGATCAACCGCAGCTCCCGACAAAATCGTATTTGAGATCCTGGACCAATTTCGATAATTTCGATGAAATACGAGTAAAATTGACCGAATCTAAAGTGCTCCCCTGGTCTTATATATTCATGCTCCTTCACATTTCATGTCTTGTTTTATTCCTGCTCCTTCACATTTCATGTCTTGTTTTTTTCCTGCTCCTTCACATTTCATGTCTTGTTTTTTTCCTGCTCCTTAACATTTCATGTCTTGTTTTATTCCTGCTCCTTCACATTTCATGTCTTGTTTTAATCCTGGTCAATGACGATCGTAAATATCACAGTTGCTTTCTTATATATCTCAAACAAAAAAATATATTTTGACGTTTTAAGGTTTTAAGTCCTGTATAAATTATAAAAGTAAGGCATATCTAGTTGTAATATAGAATAATTTGCAAAGTGCTAATTTCAAATGAAATTTATTAAAAGAGTCGAAGAATTACTATCATTTGCAAGATTTGGCAAAAAAAGATCGAAATTATTCGACGAGTTTCATAAATTTCATTTGAAATGAGCACACATGTACTCTATACAAAAATACTGATTTTATTTTATCAAGCCGCAGAATAGTGTTCTAAAATGATTTTGAAATACATTCGATGCCTTTGTCGTTGCGCCTTTCCTTTTCCATGATGTCATTTGTGATGTCATGAGATGGTATTACACGCTTTACATATATACACATCATAATATGGGTATATTAAGGCAAATAACACGTAATTAATGTGATAGTATAATACTTTAAATGATTTTATTTTTTTTAAATTTATAAACAGCATTTAGCTCAGTGCAATACGTAAAGGTTAACAATTAAGTGAATCTTAAGAAAATAACTCGCGTGTTGTAATATTTACAGCAGTGACAGCTATTGCCGTTGAAATATAATGAACATTGATCTTTGTTTTAATAGTTTCCTGTCGTGAACATGTTAAAAATACGACCATCATTAGACATTTTCCTTTTTATCCAACAATGGTCGCATCAGTTGACAGTAAAAGAATTATGAAAAAAATATAAAATAAAATAAAATTTAAATAAATTATTTTAAAAAAAGAAAAGGAATCTAGTGTACAGGCTGCACGGGTATAATGTTATTCGTTTATTCTTGGAAATATAGACCTTTCCTGAGCACAGTTTTTCATATTACCTCCCCTGTCCCCTACGTGTCACTACAAGCGTCCGTCATTAAGGTATTGATTCTACCTATGCCTGACACGAGAAAGACTGAATAAAAGATGACATGCCGCAAACAATTACTTCCCCCTGTCCGTTACGTGTCACTACAAGCGTGCGCCATTAAGGTATTGATTCTATCGATGCCTGACACGAGAAAGACTGAATAAAACATGACATGCCGGAAACAATTCCATATTTCTTTATTGCTATAAATCAACTTTATTTCCGCATATATCTTCGAATGTATACTCTCAAATACTACAGAAAACAGCTACATCAGAATGTAAGTAAAACAAAAAATACACATTAATCAGGACACTAAGCTTGTGCTCACAAAATTAAGGTCCTTATTTCTGAAAAATTATCGCGCAAGGAAAATTGAGCAATTACTGTCCATTTAATTTAAATGTAGCAAGAAATATAATTTAAAAGAAGTTGTCCAATTTTAACTTATAGATGAATTCTGAAATTTGACAAATTATCTGTTGTAATTGGAAAATCACCCATTTGATACATTTGAAGGTTTCATTGTTTACCTTTCTGATTTGTATTCAAAAAGTAGAAGGATATATATATATATATATATATATATATATATATATATATATATATATATATATATATATATATATATGTATATATATATATATATATATATATATATACACACTTATAAGCATTATGATTACTTTTCTCATTTTCTTGAAAATTGAAAAAACACGTACTAGAATCTCATATTATAGAGAAATAAATCTGTGAAATGTCAGCTGAATTTTTACAATTTTGTAATATAAGTAGTTTGTGGGAAGAAGTGATATTTTTCTTTTATACTGTTTTTGATAAGGAAATAAACAAATAATCACTTTTGTAATTACTAATTCAATATATGAATTCCATTAAAATTGAGAAAATGGATCGTACAGATGCAATCGAAGTCTTTGATAGGCAAATTCGTTAATAGCTTTTAAGTTTTCAGTGCATTTACAAATTGGACATTCATCGACATAGTGAATAGAATGGAATTTACTGATCAATTAACTAATGTAATTATTTGTTGAAGTTAATAATTATTTAATTCATTAATTTATTTATCCGTATATATAATTCAGTTATGTACCTACATATGTGATGTTCTCACAAAAACGTATGAGAATTAGTGAACGAAAAACTAATAGTACGTGAGCGAAAGTGAAGGTACGAAAATGATTACATTTTTTTTGGGTTGGCGTGATTGATAAGGACAAAAGATTTGTAAACAAAATTTCTTTTGAAGATAATTTTAGAAATTTTGTTAAATCATTCAAAATTTAGAACTATGAGATAAATAACTGAGGAAAATAAGAATTATACATGAATTACAACCTCGAGATAAAAACGAACCAATCGTACTAATATACACAGAAAACGTTCTAAAGTATAAAAAAAAAAAAAAACAAAAAAAAAAAACTTGAGGATAATCAATTCGCTAAATATTTTTTTTCACAGCGATGTACTGCTTGTGCAAATTTATGATATTTACAGGAAATGTGTACAAATTTACCGTAATGGCGGAATATCACGTGATACACATATGGCTGCGCCCATTAAAACCGTAATGGAAAGGTCTATAGATCCTGAAGGTCCGTTTTATGTTAGTTCGTGTTGCTGCTAAGCAGATTATCTATGTACCCTTACCTAATTACACTACTTAAGTACTCATCAACATGCCTAACTACTTATCTAAATATATACTGATCTTTTACCTGACTACACATGTGTCGATCTATCTATCTTGCAATCAATCACTGTATGTATTGACTCCAACCTTTTAGCCTGTTTATTCTTAGTGTATATGATCATTTGTTTCAGGACTTTGGCCTCCCACTTTATGACCTGGACTTAAGAAAAAAATTAAACAAATTGTTGTATCTAACCTTCCTTGTTTTGAAAAGCAACCGATACGAAATGAAAAGTAGAAGGGATACTTTAAAAGTTTTGGATACCATTGTGCTGTACAACAAAGTTCTTTATTAGTGAACATTACGTCAGTGCATCCCCTGAAAGTGGTCCCCATGCACCTCATTACACTTTCTTAGTCTGATTATCCGATTATTAAATGCCATTTTGTATTCACTTTTTGGTATGTTGTTCATACACTGGAAATCAGCACTTCCACTCGAATGGAGGCTTTCAAATTGCCGACCCCTCAGCGAATCTTTGATAACGGAATTCAACCAAAAATCACTTCGAGGTAAATCAGGGCTGTATGGAGGATGAGGCAAAGTTTGGATGCTGCTCTCCTTCAGGAAGTCTGTCCCGACGGCAGATTTATGTGCCGGTGCGTTGTCATGGAGTAGATGGATACATCTGGTAACGGTACGCGGACGCTTGGTTCGGTAATGTTCCACAACTTTTGGCAACACTTTGGAGGCACAAACATGTCCAGTGGCACAAACATGTCCAGTGGCACAAACATGTCCAGTGGCACAAGCAGAGTCAGACGCAGGTACCTGGACGACCGGACCTTTTGCATAACAAAATATATAACCCTCTTGACAGTCCAGTTACGTCGAGTGATTTGTTGTCTCTGTTCGTTTTTCTCCGATAATAGATAATAGAATGATAATAGAAATATCTTCCACAGTGTATCGAGCATCTTCATCAGTTGCCCCCTTCACAGTAGCCACTTCCCTCTCACTAATCGCAGACAACGGTCTTCCAGAACGTGGGTCATCTTCCATGGATTCGCGACCATCTTTAAAACGATGAAACCATCGCAAAATTGTAGGTTATGACAGAAAATTACATCCGTAAACTTTATCCAAGTCTACCTTGATATCAGCCAGAAAGTATCCTAAGAGTGCCTGGATTTTACAGTATGCTTTTTGCTCAGTAGCAGAATCGTTTCTCCTTCTCCGACATTTTTACGTCAATGTCATTTACGCATGTAACGTCACACGCATATATCTGCAGGTGTCCGGTGTGCTGTACAGCAGCTGCAGATCATTTTATAGTACGTTATTTTGTCTATCTATTGGAATTAAGCTTATTGACAGGTTCAAAGAAATAGTTTTGTTATACAAAAATATTCAGAAGCAGTTCGAAGAATACAGACCAATAGACCTAATCTGCCATCACTGCTATTGGTTTAAAGGCCACCAGTGCAATTGAGGACTCTGGGTTTTTAATTTTGCCAGGAAATGTTTACGTCGCGCCTGGTATGAAATGGGTCATGACTATTTCCTTGTCAGATGTTTTCATGGGCCTTAAAAAAGATATGATAATGAATAACCTGGTACATTGCTATTTTATTCTTATGTATATTTGTTGGTCTTTTTGGAATTTAAAGAACAAAGAACTGTTTCATACCTTCTAGAGATAGGGGAGTGATGAGATGAAAGAAACCAGATAGCCCCCTTGTGTATTTTATGGTTCACATTTCTTGATGCCAACGGGGCTGTCAGTTACGAATGTTTGCAAAATATTGTTATCAGAAGGTTTCTATAAGAATACTCTTTCAATATTTCCAATTGTTGGTATCAGTTTCTGACGAACGTTTTAAACTTTTTAACTGGGGTTTTAATTATTCTCTCTAAAGCATTTAAAAGCTATGCAGTAATCTTCGAAGGAATTGAAAATATTGGTATATTTGCATTCCCAGATCCTGAGTCCTAAGGGTTATGTTTGAAGAATTTAATATTTTCATCACGCATTTTCTTTACAAGATTCCTGTTACGAATTTCATCAGAAAATTAATCTAGGTGATAAGTTTTGTCCCTTTACGTGCTCTTCGCATAAAGGTATAGCTTGTGGAGTGTTTCACGCTCCATATGAACTTTTGACTTCATGCAAAGACCCTACAATAGCATATGGGTAATTTACTTCACTTTTTTTCTTTCTTAAGTTTAGCCATTTACGATCCACATTTAGTTCTATTTACCTCTACAGTTCTGCAGAGATTTGCCTTTAATTAATAAATTAGTGTCGATAGAAATGTTCATGTGTATCATTTCATGATATACGTTATTTCTCGTTTTTAATTGAATATCCTGAAAAAATTCGCTTTTTACGCTAGGTTTGAAGAAATTGATAAAGTTTCTTTTTGTTTGTTACATTATAACTAATTCCCTTTAAAACAAAAGGACAGTAATTAATTACCAAAGAGGCACATTTATTATTTTTCATATTCCGTAGGTACTCCACGAGTAGACAATGTATTGGTTTTCATAATCCTAGCGACGGATATTGAAATAGGAATAAAATGTGCACTCTGTGCCTATATGCACATAGTGGTGAGGACTTCTTTTTTAACAAACATACAAAGAAAAGATCTGTTTTTAAGATATCCTTTATGTCACCTTGAAGGAAACTATTTACATGTAACACATAGCTTTACGAGGAAGCTGTAGCTCTTCACATCATCGTGAGTTATTTTTGAGAGATCTGTCAGTAGTAATGGTCAGGCAGCAGTAACTGACTTGTACATTTATTGGATCTAGTATCGCAGAACACCGGTCTTACTGTTTGCTCATCTATAACCATGAGTGTTCTGAGATTTCATACCCATGTTTCATGGCCCAAGTTTCGCTAAACTTCTCTAAAATTCTTGAAAATGAAGGGGAAAGTATCAATCTATAATAGTCTACTGCTACTTTATTATATACACATAACTGTACAACTTCTGATAAAGCCTACTTTTACCAACGCTGGTCTGACACGTTGTATCAAGTGCGCTGTCAAGGATGGCGTCACATAACAATGGTCGCATGAAGGGATTAGATGGATTGAATCAAAGTAAAAGAAGAACAACAACATACAAATTTGTATTTCTATTATGAAATGATTGTTTAGGTTTTATAATAAACAGATCATCAGTACAGTAACCTGATCTTTGTTATTGTATCATAAGATCCGACATGTTTCCGCTATTAAATTCAACGCGAAAAAAAAAAAGGCCTCCAGATTATGTTACTGCATTGATAACATGTACATATATCATTATCGCCAAACTATTAAGATTTCTTTCAGGTACCGTCTGCTACCTGAAGAGCGACTCAGCGCTGATGTGAGTCTTAGGCCCAGTGGCGTAGTAACCGCCCAAGTAACCCCTGCAACTGCACGGGAGCGGGTGGGGGTGGGGGTGGGGGCAAGGCCCAATGGGGGCCCAAAATTCCCATAAAACAACCAGAATTAAGTTTTGCTGGGGACCCTTAATTTTGTGCTAAGCCACTGCTTAGGCCTAAGTCTCCGTACTGAGGAAAAGAACAATTTCATACACGCATTGTCAATAGTATTTCACCGCCACAAATAATCAATCCTTTTTCACAGCGTGGTTCGAGCATTTTCTAAAATTTGAGGATATACGCAGCTTTTATCAAGACAGTAAACAAAAACTGTGTAAATGAACAGTGATATTCCATTTGGTATTGCCTAAATTATTGTTTGACGGAATATCTAATTATATTTCACCAGGACAGACAAAGTAAACAGATAGTGAAAATTCTCAGTGGAATACAGAAATTGATATTTCTATCGAAAAAAGGCCGTAAAAAATTTAGGACTGCATTAAGCTATCGCCTCTGTTACAGTATTTTAATGTCAAGAGAATGTGTCTTTCTGGCAATAAAACTAAAATAAAATTGCAATTTTAAACAACAATTAGTACTGACTTTTTCTACTCAGTAACATAGACCTGCGCACATTTAACTAAACAGCTCAAAGTGTCTTCCTCAAATTGAGATTTTTGAATATCTTCCTTATTGTTTGGTTGGTAACAGTTATTTTGTTTCCTTAAGAGAACATTCTACAAGGAACAGGGATTAAAGTACAGTCATACAAAGTCTTGAATTTTCTTTAAAGGAGTCTTGGCTCATATCTGAGGATTTCCTCAACTTTGACGAATTCCTCACCTGTTTGTTTTCAAGAATAAAAATGCTTCTATGTGTAAAATTTTAAAACTAAAAAGTGAGTTTGTATCCTATCAACTTTCTCGACCGCTAACAAAAAAATACTGTTTGAAGTATCATAAGGTAGATGTAATATCTCATTTGAGGAGAAAATGTGAGAATTTTAGTGCAACCAGGACCAGGCCTTGAATTCATGAAACGTTTTCAGTAAGGGATTAAGATATTTTTTATTGAGACATAAAAATTTAATACAAATTTTAGCTGTAGCTTAATATATATTTCATATCCAAGTTTCGAGTAAATTTTCATTCTCAGTGTTTAAGGCTTCATAAATTCAAAGTCAGGTTACAATGTCTAGTATGACTGTATCACTAAAAATCACAGTCCAGTTATTCAACCTATTAATTTAATAATCGAAAGCGCTTATGACATTCGTTGCATTCTTTTCCGCGTTGTGGAAACCCAGGCATAAGACTCTGACATCTGCATTGAGTCAATGGTCTGAATTGAATAGCAGACTATACCTAAAAGGAACCTTGATAGACTTCGCAATGATTGTATAGCAGCATTACACTGTTATATTTTGATGCGTTCTCCATAGATTCTAAAGAATTTTATCCTTCTAAAGGGCTATGTCAAAATACATTACTTAGGAAAGATTATTATTAACCCAGAGAAGGTTAGTTATTTTAGGTATCTGCACACCTATTCTGTGCAAAAATGTAAGAAAGCATAAATGCCAGAAACCGTGCTATGGTAAAAAAATACCCCGCCCCTTCACCGAAGGCGTTAAAATTAATGCGAGACATTTTTTAACGATTTTATTTGTTCATATAATTTGTTCTATCCAGAGCTTGTCCAATCTGATTACACATCATAACCCATGACGCAAGTAGATTTGTATGTTTCCAAAGTAAAGGAACAGTACTATCAATTGAGAATTAGCCAATATGGTCTCTGCCTTGAATATAAGCATACATATATCATTATCGTTGGGATTACTCGAGATGCCGTCCTCTCCATGACCTCAGCTACTTTGAATCAGCCCAACAAAGAAAATCAGCGGAACTGCATCTCATCCACAAACACAATTTACGCCAAGAGGAACATTTTCAAAGAAACTCTCAATTCAATTGTTCCAGGGCCAATTCGCCACTGTCCTCGAAACAGTACTGGAAACATGAATTATTTATTATATGACGCAGTTCAAAATATTGCCAATTCAAGAAATGTTATTGTAATGTACAATATCAACAACTTATTCAACTAAGTGATGTGTGGCAAATACAAGTGATCGACGGAAGCGTTCGAATCTTATGTTGACCCGTACATTGAATCTTTGCCTTTTTTTTTCTTTTATCTTTATTTCTTTCTTGTCATACAAATGCCTATTATTGTATGCGTAATACTTATGTACAGGTACAGAAAAGTACGATATTACCTCACGGGCATTAAACGCATTACTTGAAATTCACGACAGAAAAGTACGGTGTTACTAGCGGGTATTAAACGCATTACTCGACAATCACGACAGAAAAGTACGGTGTTACCTAGCGGCCATTAAACGCTTTACTTGACATTCACGACAGAAAAGTACGGTATTACCTAGCGGGCATTAAACTCATTACTTGACATTCATGACAGAAAAGTACGGTGTTACCTAGCGGGCATTAAACGCAGTACTTGACATATAGCGAGCATTAAACGCATTACATGACATTCACGACAGAAAAGTACGGTATTACCTAGCGGGCATTAAACTCATTACTTGACATTCATGACAGAAAAGTACGGTGTTACCTAGCGGGCATTAAACGCATTACTTGACATATATCGAGCATTAAACGCATTACGTGACATTCTAGACAGAAAAGCACGGTATTACCTAGCGGGCATTAAACGCATTACTTGACACTCACGACAGAAAATTGAGGTATTACCTAGCGGGCATTAAACGCTTTACTTGACATACACGACAGAAATGTGCGGTGTTGCTTAGCGGGCATTAGACGCGTTTCATGACATACACGACAGAAAATTGCAGTATTACCTAGGGGGCATTAAACGATTTAATTGACATTCGCGACAGAAAAGTACGGTGTGACCTAGCGGGCATTAAACGCGTTACTTGACATTCACGACAGAAAAGTACGGTATTACCAAGCGGGCATTAAACGCATTAGTTGACATACACGACAGAAAAGTACGGTATTTCCTAGCGGGCATTAAACACATTACTTGACAATCACGGCAGAAAATTGCGGTATGATCTGGCGGGCATTAAACGCTTTCCTTTACATACAGGACAGAAATGTGCGGTCTCGCTTAGCGGGCATTACACGCGTTTCATGACATACACGACAGAAAAGTACGGTATTACTAGCGGGAATTAAACGTTTTACGTGACAATCACAACAAAAAAGTACGGTATTACCTAGCGGGCATTAAACGCATTACTTGACATTCACGACAGAAAAGTACGGTAGTACCTAGCGGGTATTAAACGCATTACTTGACATTCATGACAGAAAATTACGGTAGTACCTAGCGGGTATTAAACGCATTACTTGACATATAGCGAGCATTAAAAGCATTACATGACATTCATGACAGAAAAGCACGGTATTACCTAGCGGGCATTAAACGCATTACATGACATTCATGACAGAACACCTTATTAATCACAGGTTTAACAACTCTCTAAGAAGTTTCACCTCTTTTTGTCTCACCTACGTAAGCGTGGTGAGATACAGTATTTACTTTTCAGGTTTTGTCGTCGTTAACAATGTTAAAGTTCTGCGTTAAACTTTTTTAAAGTCACATATCTTCTACATCAGTTGATGCATTCAAGTGAAACTCTTTGATAATATCACTGTATGTCTAAAGTTTATGCCATTATATGCTGGGAGTTCCTGTCTTGCTTGTCTAGCTGAAGCATCATGATCAACAATGTTCAAGTTTTGATTTAAAGTTTTTGGAAGTCACATATATGTCTTCTACATCAGTGGCTGCATTCAACAGAAAGTTTAGGATAATATTGCTATAGGTGTCTGGTATGTTTCTGTCTTGCTTGTCGAGCTTGCTTAAGCAACAATCCTTGTTCGTTATTGTGAACAATGTTAAAGTTTTGTATTAACATTTTTGAAAGTCACATATCTTCTATACGTATTGCTGCATCATTTAACTGCTACTTTGTTATATTATTACAATAGGTTTACAGTTTAAATGCTGATATACTAGCAGTTCCTGTCTGTATCGCCTGATTAAGCGCAAAGCATGTTTATCGTTGTAAACAATGTTAAAGTTTTGTGTTACAAGTTTTAAAAGTCCCGTATCTTCAATACCATTTGCTGTATTCAAGTGAAAATGTTGAACAATATTACTAAATGTGTAACGTTGATATGCTAATATGCGAAGAGTTCCTGTCTTGACAGTATCGCCTACATGCATATTATGGTCAACACTGTTACAGTTCTGTGTGGAAGTTTATGGCAGTCAGTCACAGAGGTTATACTATCAAGGCTACTGACGCAGGTGGGATCATGGATTTTGCTGAACTATGAAACAAGAATTTTTTTTTAAACTATCCGTTACCATGCGTAAATATTCATAAGGAAAATATGAAGACAGATCACGCTTTTTGTATCAAAGGTTACTGGAGATTGTGATTTACGTCCAAAGTGGGGCGGACAAAATTCGTGGTCATGCCATTGATGTTTTATGTATATATATTTTTCTTCTTCCAGACAAACTCCTTCTCGGACAATGAATCCGTGTATTTTTAAACAACGATTTTCTAAAATTCTGTACAGTGAAGAGCATTGCTGCAAACAACATTGAGTCCTGAGTCATTTCTATAATATTGAAGCTGAACTGTGTGTATGTGTGTGTGTGTGTGTGTGTGTGTGTGTGTGTGTGTGTGTTGATTTGCAGTACCGTTTTTTCGTGTTATACTATGTACCTTTTGAAAACATACCAGCTTAGCGTGTAATGGCTTTGTTTCTAGGATGCATTGGTTTTTATCTACCTAGGTGTTTATCTACCTAGTGTGTTGTTTTTTGTTGTTTTTTTCTTGTTTGAAGAACACTTTTTAGCATCAGTTACTCTCACTTCTGAGAAAACCACTTAAATAAAGTCTTTTTGGTGTTCATTTTTGAAATTCAGGCAACGACTTCCTGCCTGTTTCTAGTAAAATAGTGGTTTCCCTCAGTAATCGTAGCATTATTGCAGTTCTGTTCCTGTTAAAATTTATAAAGATATTTCTCGTTTTATATTAAAGGAAACTGTAACCTAAAAGATGGTGGACGGCAAATGAAAAGGGCAAAAAGTCTCAATATAGCGATAACAGTTTATATCTGCATCTATGACACCTACCGTGTATATTTACCTATATACTATGTGTTGTAAAGTATCTTTATTGTATTCTATTGGAAAGGTTTGAAGTCATAAATCCTTTTTAGCGGGAATGTTTTTTATTTTTCGTGCAATGTAAACATATTACTTTTTCAGATTTCTCAACCGCTAGATCTTTATTTTCACGTTTTAGTTACGAATTCAAAGGAGACAACGTGGTAAAGGTAAACAAGATCAATAATGTCGAGCAATCAGCCATGCGAATAATCACGGCACATAAATCAACTTCGTTGGCAGGATTTACTGGTTAATAACAGTAATAATACTCGCTAATAATAATACATGACAGTGGGAATATTTAAATGCAGTAAACCCCAATTCGACACGAAAGAGGGTGCACGACATCAGCAGGATAGAACTCATTTCGGTAGTTAGGTCATTTATAAAAAAGGTTTCTCTTACACTTTCCTGGAATTTTGAAGATCATTATCTCTCTACAATTCATTTATGATATCAATGCACAGACTGTAAATGTTGACAACTCGACTATTGTTGACCTCTGGGGTGGCGAAGTGAATGTGCTTTTAATGGTCTCGCCGTTCGTGTGTTACTGTCACGTAAATTCCATGACTTCTGCACCGAATTCCGAATCTTGGCTGCGTTCAGTAAGGATAGCGCTACGCGGCTGAGTCATGTGGAATGATATAAATGTTCTTTGAATAAAACCACCATGCTTACATAGTTATTTGGAGTCCTTTTGAGCAATTTTATATCAATTTGATAATGAAGACTTCAAAAATGATCGCGAAAGGTTCTTAGCGGTAGAATAATACTTTGGCCATCGTCCAGAGAATTCCAAACACAGAATGACAAGACCAAAGACGACAACTTGTTCGTACATAAGCAATATGTTGGAAAAATGTTCTATATGAGATCAAATTACCAAACATTGAATAATTTTGTGTGTGCACGTAGGGACATTGGAACATCGTAGTATGCACCGATGTACGTCTTTTTTATTGTGGTTTTGCTTACATGAACTTTCACATTTCTCGACGATACACAAATATCCTGACTACCGCCTATTTCCTATCAGTGAAAACGATGATCATAATTCCATATGATGTGCTTTTGATAAAGTGCATTTCTTTCTTTATTTAGAATTGAAATCTGATGCTGAAACCTTGTCAAAATTATTCTCCCTTACACTCTTTTGCTAGTGCATATCGATTTAAAAACAAAACAGGGCATATTTAAGGGAAATAACTCCTTCAGGCAAACACGTTGTTACATTGGATTAGCCCCCTTATTTATATAGCCGGTGAACGACTAGAATATTTTTTAATATGACTATGGATGTAGAAAATTACACGAAGTACGAGCGCCAACATCTACGAATCTAACTAAATAAATTATACTATGACTTGTTTTTACTGATGCATATGCTAAAGTATTATTGTACGTAACACTGCTTTTATTTACCGCGAAAACTGATGAACAAATATTACCAAGTAGTCTTTTAAAATAATAATAGCACTTAAATTTGACATTTTAAAAATAAATAATTGTTAATGTCACAGTCTCCAAAAAGCACAGATTTTAAAATGTGACTTTCTTTTACTTTTTGTTATACCTTATAGTGCCTTTCATAATAAGCTTAAAGATCAATGATCAAAGTTAACTTGCAAACACGTTTATTTTTTATTCTTTTACCAAAAAGACCTGAAGTGCAATTAATTCATCTTGTTTACATAGCTTTGCTGGAGAAAGCAGGTGCTGACTTCTTGCGTACGCAATACAAGAGGAAGTAATAAAGGGGAAGTAATAAAGTAATATAAGGGAAAGTAATAAAGGATACTTATTTTTTTACTACGGATACATGTTTTGGACGGCTCAATAAAGTGTAAAGATAAGAATTAAATTAGCAATGAATTATGTGTTGCAAATACATTGATTGCACGGATAACAAAAATATAACGTAATTTTGAGATTTGTCGGTTTGTAAAACATTTGACAGCCACTGATGTTAAGTTACGATGTCATTTCAAGACCAACATCTTGACACTATTATTATTAAGATAATTATTTATAAAAACGTAAAAAGTAATGTGCTCATTGAAACTAATAAATCACTCAAATAAATATATATAAACATATTTCAATGCCCTAAAAGCTAATGACGAGAAAAGTTTCTGCAGGTGAGGACATCTGTTCCAATTAAATGTATTTTTAGAAATTGCTACATGATGATATTTGCGATAGAGCGATTTGTGCCATTGTTTGTTTTGAATAAAGAGATAAACTAATTTGAATCTTTAAGTAATGAAAATATTCTGAAATTCAATTTTGAAACGCGAACTAACGTTTGTATTTATGACGAGTGTATTAATGACGAGAACTGGTAGGACGCCAGTACCCACGATGGATTGGGAAACGTTCCACCCTGAACCCTAAATGTTATGGAATATGTGTATTTGTTTTATAAATTTTAATTCTTTCTTCTTTTGTTTTCATTCTCTCTATCTAGTTCTGCTCTGTTCTTTCCTTCCTTACCTTTTCTTTGCGATTTATTGGATGAGAATATTTTGAAGATGCGTTCCTTTAATATCTTCATGCGGGTGATCTAAAGAGTATTGTTTCAGTTTATATATTCTATTTTTATGAATATATGTTGTTTTTTTAATTAGACCAACTAATTGAAAATGATTCTCTACTTTGAATATGGATGATACTATAAGAATTGCAACGATAAACTGTCATGGGTTGCATAATCCAGTTAAAAGAAGAGATTTTTAAAATTATTTGAAACAAAAACAATATTCAATATACTTATATAAGACATAATCTATTTGCATGAGTGGAATAACTACATTAGGTCTCTGGGGAACTAGGAAGTTTTTTTCAATTCAATCTATTCCAATGCAAGAAGCATAGCCAATATTTTAAATAATAATTTTCAATTCAATATATATAATTTAATAAACGACAACATGGGAAATACAATTATATATATATATATATATATATATATATATATATATATATATATATATATATATATATATATATATATATATATATATATATCAACAACATTGATAACTTAGTTATGGGTCTAATAGAGATAGTGCATACTTTTATAAAGAAAGTTCTAATGACATTAAAGATTTCCAGAATGAATATATATTACAACTGGTAGGGACTTTAACATAGTTATTGAACCAAAATAGATACATTGAACTATAAAATTATTAATAACCCCTGATCAAGGGAGTTTGTTATAGATCTGTGTTCTGAACATAATCCGAATGATATTTGGAGAGAACAGAATATAGGTCGATGAAGATATACATGGATAAAAAAGAACCTTACAAAACAGGGTTGACTTGATTTTTTCTTAGTATGGTCAAAAATAGTTTCAAAAATAAAAATGAAAGAGGCTGTTATACTTCCATGTTATTAAAACAGACCAATCTGTTATAATGATGGAACTATGTTGTCTCAGGGAAAAAAAAAAAAAAAAAAAAAGAAACCTTTTGCAAATATAATAATTCACGCTTAAAAGATCCTGATTACGTTTCTGAAGTTACATATGTTCAACACAGAATGAAATCCAAATATGTCTGTGCTGGTCAATCCTTCACGATGGAAAATATATCAAGCTCTGAATTGCGTTTTATGATTAATGGCGAACTTGGTTTTAAAGCACTGCTTTTAGACACTATGGGAGGAACTATCTCCTCTACATCATCTTTAAAAAAAATATAAAAAAAATGCTTCTATATAGATTTGGATAAAAACGAGAACCAATTAGTTGAAACAAGGAAAATAAAATGAGGAAGTTAGAATTGGATCTAGAGCAACATGGGTTGAATAGGGGAAAAAGTCACGCAAAATTATTGTGTGATTTAGAAAATATAAATTATATTTGTATTTTAATGCCAAATCTGGTGAAAAGAGATGGATCATTATGCGACGGCAGATCAGGGTCTATGTTGTTTGCATTTGAACCAGGATTATACGAGTATGTACGGTAGTGAAGCAAACAACTCAATACCTAAAAGGATTATTAATAACAGTTTCAGAGTCGAGTGGATTTACAGTGAGATTTTTAAATTTGTCTGGAATTAAATCTAGCAATTTTGCGTATGCTGCTAGAGAACTTTCTTCTACCCAAAACGAATGTGTGATTACTTGGAGACCAATTTCTTTACCAAATGTCTCATAAAATATTGCATCAGATTGTATTGCTAATCGTTCGGGATCTGTTCTGGCAGATATTATCGAAAAAAGATCAAACACTATTAAGGGCACATATATGGCATAACATACTAGTACGTTATAGGACTCAATATTTTATACACAAAAGTTTCATATACCAGGGTTACTTCTCTGGATAGACTTCGAAAATGATTTTGATATGTAGTATACTATTTCACTGACGGGTTTTAGGACTTTTTAAAAAATTTGATATTTCTCTTAAAAAGATTTGATAAGCATATTTTATAATGATATACAATCATGCGTTGTTGCTAATAGGCAAACTTCAACATGGACTAGAACTGAAATAAGATGCAGACACGGGGTCACTCTCTCTCCTTACATCTGTATGCTATGTGCAGAAATTCTTACTTGAATGACAAGATAAAATGCTGACATAAAAGAAGTCCAAATGGGGAAAGTGAACTTTTAATTTCACAGTATGCCAATGATATGTTACTCATTCTGGGTAGATCAGAGAAATCATAAAAAAATCTGCTTTAGATCTCTTAGATTAGTACTCTAAATTTTCTGGTTTAAGTATCACTATTAAAAGACACCAGTAGTCTGTATGGGTACCAGAATGCGCAATAAAAATAAATGATGTCACGATTGGGTAAATATTGAATGGAATGCATTAGGAATTTAATGATCAGTACTTTGGAAGTAAATCATTTGCCTTAATTATGACTCAAAAATAAGATCATAGATTTATTGACTCAGTGGTCAAAAAGATCACTTACTCCATTTGGTAAAATTATGGTAACCAAGACTTTAGCTTTATCGAAAATTAGGCACCTGTTTCTTACACTATCCAATTGGTCAAAGATGGTTATAAATGAGTTAAATACAATTTTATTAAACTTATCTTTGGAATGGATCAAGAGATCAAATAAAACGACGTGTCATTATAAAAAGCTATGAAGAAATGATCCATTTCATTTTATAACTCATTGCAATTGATATTGGTAAGGAGATCCATTTCATTTTATGACTCATTGCAATTAATATTGATAAGGTGATCCATTTCATTTTATAACCCATTGCAAGTGATATTGGTAAGGAGATCCATTTCATTTCATAACCCATTGCAAGTGATATTGGTAAGGAGATCCATTTCATTTTATAACTCATTGCAATTGATATTGGTAAGGAGATCCATTTCATTTTATAACCCATTGCAAGTGATATTGGTAAGGAGATCCATTTCATTTTATAACCCATTGCAAGTGATATTGGTAAGGAGATTCATTTCATTTTATAACCCATTGCAAGTGATATTGGTAAGGAGATCCATTTCATTTTATAACCCATTGCAAGTGATATTGGTAAGGAGATCCATTTCATTTTATAACCCATTGCAAGTGATATTGGTAAGGAGATCCATTTCATTTTATAACCCATTGCAAGTGATATTGGTAAGGAGATCCATTTCATTTTATAACTCATTGCAATTGATATTGGTAAGGAGATCTATTTCATGTTATAACATTGCAATTGATATTGGTAAGGAGATCCATTTCATTTTATAACTCATTGCAATTGATATTGGTAAGGAGATCCGTTTCATTTTATAACTCATTGCAATTGATATTGGTAAGGAGATCTATTTCATGTTATAACATTGCAATTGATATTGGTAAGGAGATCCATTTCATTTTATAACTCATTGCAATTGATATTGGTAAGGTGATCCATTTCATTTTATAACCCATTGCAATTTATATTGGTAAGGAGATCCATTTCATGTTATAACATTGCAATTGATATTGCTAAGGAGATCCATTTCATTTTATAACTCATTGCAATTGATATTGGTAAGGAGATCCATTTCATTTTATAACTCATTGCAATTGATATTGGTAAGGAGATCCGTTTCATTTTATAACTCATTGCAATTGATATTGGTAAGGAGATCCGTTTCATTTTATGACTCATTGCAATTGATATCGGTAAGGAGATCCATTTCATTTTATAACTCATTGCAATTGCTATTGGTAAGGAGATCCATTTCATTTTATAACTCATTGCAATTTATATTGGTAAGGAGATCCATTTCATTTTATAACTCATTGCAATTGATATTGGTAAGGAGATCCGTTTCATTTTATAACTCATTGCAATTGATATTGGTAAGGAGATCCATTTCATTTTATAACTCATTGCAATTTATATTGGTAAGGAGATATTTGTCGTTGGATATAAAAAGGAGTTGTTAAATCTGACATAGCGGGAAATGTTAAATATTGCTGTGTTAGGTAATGACCATGTTAAATGTCTTGTGCCACAATTTAATAATTTCTGGCGTAGTGTCATTGAGGCTTTTATAGATCTGTACAAAAAGTTTGATATTTCTAATAAAAATGTGGCTTAATATAAAAGTAGGAAATGCAAGTGTTCTTTACAAGAGATGGTTAGAGAAGGGTGTTAAATTTAAAAATGTTCTGTTGTGTGAACAATTTGACAAATTAGTTTCTTTGCAGATTATTGTTCCAGATTAAATTAGTATTTTGAATGCTCTTAAGTATGACACTAGTAGAATGAACGTCAGAATTCAGCGAAAGCTACAACAATCTATTATATACAGAATATTATAGCTTGTATTACATGATAAAAGGATATAAACACGTGTACAAAAGGTTATAATCGTCTGATATAAAACCATCATCCAGAACAGGTGGGAGATAGACTTTGGCACTATCGAAGTTTTACACTCTTCAATTTCTGACTAAAAATATTCAAGGCTACGGTGGTTGCATTTAAGAATTGTAGATAGAATTTTTCGCCTAAATATATTTGCAAACAAAATTGGATTATCAGACAACAATCTTTGTTTCCTATGCATAAAAGAGATAGAAACCTGACCACACATATTTTGGAAATATGAATAATCTACTAACTTTGGAAAATAACTTTTACATTGGATTAAAAGTGAATATCATCGCACATATACTTTTGTTTTACATCAGAATAAGAGTAATATCTTTGGCGTAAAAGATTACATAATAGCAGATGATATTTAAATTTATTGATTATATATATATATATATATATATATATATATATATATATATATATATATATATATATATATATATATATATATATATATATATATATATAACGAAACATCAAACGTTATACAGTATAAGAAAGTCCTCAAGTTTAATTACTTGGCTGAACAAATAACACGCATTTATTCAATGTAAATGGGATAATTTTAAGAAATGATGGTGTTAGTGAAAGAATGTACTGAATTTAATTTGACTGAGTTTTATAGCAGACACATATAAAAATATAAGATATATCTGTTGTAATTCTTGAAGTTATAACCCACCCACCCACCGATCCCACTCTGTTTCCTTTCCTCTCTTTGCTTTCTAAACGATACGATTTATTTATGTCTTAAAAGAAAATTCTGACAGTAGCTATCGGTGGTTTGTATTTCTTGTATTGCCATGCTTACTTGATGTATCACTTTGTGGCATATGCCAAGTTGTTGATGCAATGCGGTATATGCAAAGCGGTATATACAAAGCGTCGATTCCAAGGTTTCTCAAACTTATCATCGCTTGCTATTATGTCTGAGGGAATACATTTTTTTTAGAAAAAATAATAGAAAATAAATTGTGTGCATGTTTACCGTGAAGAACGATATACATTGTGCTGACGTCCTGCAAACTGCGAATTCTAGGAAGTAAATTTAATCGTGACGCAAATTTCTCACGAATGCATACACATTGTGCGGTCCAAGAACCTATGCTATATGGTACAGCTGTAGTAGAGACGATGCACGATACGAACACTCTAGGGTCATGCTGTCAGTGGTGTGATTGTGAGGTTGGTTGACACTGTCAGTCATTTGTCAAACGAATAAAAATAGTGTTACCCCTTAAATGAATGTAGAAGTGTATGTTATTGTTATTGTAGTTTAATCAAATGGAGTAATTCTATCCAACGATTCCCTTTGCACATAAACCAGGAGGCTTATACAAGCGTGTTCTCTTTAGAAAACAGAATTGCCAATATATTTTCCTCTATTACAGGTGAAAGATGGCGTGATTTTCGATCACATAGAATGTGGAGCTAAGGACAATCAATTTCGCTGAAGGAGGAAGATGATTACGATGGTGACTTTGAATTTAAAAATGTTTCATGGAAGTGTTTCTCTGCCACTGAATTATATTTTCATCTGCCTGCAAACATTTCACTCCAGTTGACTTCATCTTAGCAAATTTAGAGAAGTCAAAGCTTGAAAAAATATCGGTACTCAGAATCAATCTATTTTTTGATGAAACCAACTGATGCAAGAATTCAATAATTTACGCAAATTTCAAAAAGCGCGAACATCATCAGAACTGAATCATGTTTGGTAATTTGAAATTGTAACGTGAGTTTCTACCACAATCTGGTTACCTTGAGTTTCCATCACAATCTAGTTAACGTGAGTTTCCACCACGATCGAGTTTACCTTTATATATCTCATATTTGGTCCAAATTATTCTATGGAATCCAATAATTAATTATATGTAATGCTGTGAATGGAGTTCAAAATCAACCTACTCAAATTCGTTTTAGCACTCATTTAACACCGTCGATAAGGGGAAGAAGCAGCCTAGTTTCCTTACAGAAAATAACACTTCACCTCCGCTGTTTGAAATCATCAGCATAGTGGTGGTAATGGTTCAATTAAACACGCAGTTTCGCTGTTAACACTAGAGGATCATTTTTTAAGGGAAATTTTGTTTCATATTTAGACCAATATCCTGGACGCAACAAAATGTAAAAATAACTATTTACGGAATGGAATTACAGGAATCAGGAAAAAGGAAAGAAGGCAACATGAAAAGAGGTTGCTGCTCTTCTTGTTGTTGTTGCAAACAAAAAGAAGGCGATAGTGATGGCGAGGAAAAGGCACATTCATCGCTAGATGGGAAAAAATCCTTGCACAAGGCCGGTGCAACACAGAATTTATCCCGGCGAGTCAGAACGAGAAAAAACTGTGCGCAATGCTGCAAAAGATTCACCGCATTTCTTTTCTCACACATTGGCCTATGCTCTCTTGTGGTGGCATATTCAATTCTTGGTGGTTTCATATTCATGAAACTCGAGGCTCCACATGAAGAGAAAGCGAGAAACACGGTAAATTCTCGGAGAAGGCACCACATAGAATTACTCTGGAATATAAGCCTGGCACATAACATATTCCGGAAAGAGAACTGGTCCGCAGAGGTCAACATACAGCTCTTAGAGTTCCAGAGGGAGGTATATTTTGCAGTGAAGCAGGATGGATGGGACGGAAGAGATAAAGATGACACCGGATTTGAAGGAGATAACCAGTGGTCTTTTGCGGGTGCTCTTCTTTACGCTGTTACGGTCATAACAACAATAGGTCAGTAAATCTTATGATCAACACGATTAATTTTATTCTTAAACTATGACTTTTGCTTTACCCCTCTCTAATATCTAGTAGAGTAACTTAAGTAGAATAAGAACCTTATGTCAGTCAATCAGAGTGTAATTTTCGAAACATTCGTCTAAAATTTTGTCTTGTCTACCGCACACGTTATTCAATAAATTTAATTTCAGAACAAAGCGTCGTATTTGATGTAAATAATGGATTAAATTGTATCTAACACTAGTAATTATGAGGTATTCCTGAATATGAACAGTTTTCAGTGACTTTTAAAATCTTGCAAGATTGTAATGAATAGTTTTCATGCGGACAGACATCATAGCTACGATCAATGGTGTTGAGCAAGTCCATTTTGCATGCGTGTAGTTTTGTGAAATATTTTGATATAAATTATGCACTGAAACTTTAGTCTGAATAAGATTTTTTTGCAAGCCGTATTGTAAGATTTTTTATTTATTCTTATGACTTTGTACAACACAAAGTTATTATTTCCTTGTGATTATGAACTATGCTATTTTCAGATCATGAAAGTGCAATTTATTTTCACAGATATATTATTTAATGGCAAGTTAAAACAGCCAGTCGATTGTTCGAGACATGCATTGAATTGTACTTATACTATGGGAATGCCTTGATAAATGTACATTTTCATCGCGTGACGATGATTGTTTTTTTATTATTATTATTTTTTGTTGTTGACAGTCAATGACTTTAAACATGTTCTCTTTAAATGACTTCATCTAATTTCCAGGCTATGGTCACATTGCACCAAAAACGGTGTGGGGACGTTTGGTGACGATGGCGTACGCTATTATAGGCATACCTTTGACTTTGTTGTGTTTGGCGAACCTCGGATCTTTCCTAGGAAACTGTTTCCGGTGCATCTACAAACATACTTGCAAAGCTATTATGTGGCTATGCTGTCCAAAGCAGCTGAGAGGCAAAGGCAGTAGGGAGTTCAGAGGGCAAAGGGCAACAAGTAGACGGGAGAGGACCGAAGAAAGTGATCCATTAAACAGTAAATTATCGCAAGAAAAAAATATAGATAGTGGAGAGCTGACAGTGATCGTAGACGAAAACGCTGCAGACGTTTCAGAAGAAGAAGAACTCGTCAGAGTTCCGATATTCGTCAGCTTAATGATCCTAACGATATACATATTCGGAGGAGCTCTACTGTTTTCGCAATGGGAAGGTTGGGACTATCTAGTCGGGTCCTATTTTTGTTTCATAACATTAAGCACAATAGGATTCGGTGATTTTGTACCCGGTTACGGTGCCACAGACTCTCTTGAAAACCAGGAAAAACTAATTATATGCGCATTTTATCTTATATTTGGACTATCTATAATAGCAATGTGTTTTGATCTAATGCAAGAAGAGGTGAGGGCGAAATGCAGATGGCTTGGTAAAAAGTTAGGAATCATTGATAAATCCAAAAAGTAGAGTAAAAAGAAATTCTGGCTTTTGGAAAGACTAAGAATGCAAGCCATGATCGCATAATTTTGTGAGTGACTATTTTGTGTAGTTATCACAATTTATTTATATATATATTAAGATTGACCTTTTGAAATTACAGGTTTTGACAGTGATGTGCAGAAGGAAAGAATACACGCATGACCTTACAATCATCAATCTTTGAAAACCCATCCCTCAACACAACGTTAAGCTTGCGCATTGACTCAACGACATATTTCTACGAGCATAAATCACACACCGAAATGACACACATGCTGGATATTATTAGACTAGAGTACAATTTTGTCCAAAACAAAATTGTTTATAATATATGTTTCTTTTCTTTTTTGTTATCCTGCACCTTATATGCGTACCACACCACTATAACAGCATCAATTAATGCGGACACATGTCTGGAAAAATGACAAAAGGTTAAAAGAAACGATTCCACATTGCATTTTCAGCAAAAGTAAAAGAAAACACTTTGCAAAGTCGAACTAAAAAATAGAACTGCTATAGAGCTGCAGCTTCTCTTGCAATTGCGGAGACAATGTCGTTGTCAATAAAGGAAATCGGCCTGCACTGTAGCGACTCAAGCTCGCTTGTAGATGCAGAGAAGACCATGATATTGTATTGTATTTTAATTTTTTAAAGACTTGTTGCAAATTTAATAGCAGAAGTGAATGTTCTCATTGTCTATTAGTCTTGACGCCAGAAATGTTCTCTAATCACACGGAGGAGAATTTGTGGTGGTTATGATGGATTGGACAGATAATCGCTTGTTCTACTAATAAGCAAATTTTACAGATTATCTCCCCAAGGATAAGTATTATATGGCTTGACGTCCTTAGTTACTGTTTCAGATGCGATAAATATGTATGTATGTATGTATGTATGTATGTATGTATGTATGTATGTATGTATGTATGTATGTATGTATGTATGTATGTATGTATGTATGTATGTATGTATGATGTATGTATGTATGTATGTATGTATGTATGTATGTATGTATGTATGTATGTATGTATGTGTATTTGTATGTGTGTGTGAGAGATACTGAATCATGGGATGTAAAGATCAAAGAGTTCCCAATTAGCATTAACCTGTTTTTACAGCAGTGCTACCGATATTAGGAAAGCGTAATGATAAAGAACGATTGAGTATTTGCTGCGGATTATTTCCTCTAAAGTTCGTAAATGTCAGTTTTAGTTATATGTCATGGGATGAAGAGATTGTTCTATAATTTGAATGCTGCTTTTTGTAAATCCTTTTCTGTGGTGGGCAAAAACACACGAATGTGGAATTGATTCTAATATTATTGTTTGACTACTAGTATATGGTATTCTATCTTGTTTTTTTATTTGGATTTAATATATTTTAATATATTAATAATTGATACAAAAGTACTATTTTCCCTCATTAAAATGTGGTATTAAGAATATTCATATGTACATGCGAGTGTTGACTGAGCTGCATGAATGTTAAAATGACTCCTTTCGTTAAGTTAATCAAAGTGTATACACTTTAGTGTCAATTCGCTTTACAATTAATGAAAAGAAGAATGGTATGAATGAAAAGAGACATGAAAATAATATTGTTTATTTCATATTGTTTTTATCTGTTAATTTATCAGGAAGAAAAGGACTCGACATACAATTCTGCAATTGTTATAAGTAACTCCAGATCTTATGTCTTTGAAAGAAAGCATCTAATAAAGCAGATACTCAGCTATTGTGATGTTAGCTAGCCTTTTGGAATCTGCAACTCTATGGCCCCGTTTACGCAGCAGAATAGGTCAAGAACTAATTTTGGTCCTTACTTAGGTACGGGGTTTGGACCGGACCAATTAATTTGGTCCAGACTGTCCAGGGATCTGCACAGAGAGTAGTACTAGTAATTTGGTCCTTACCTAATTCTTTTTCTGGATGCTTGCTCTAGTAAATGTGCATGTATTCTATTGTTTATGGCTGTTTGGCACGAAACAAAATTTTTGGATTGAAACAATAGGTGTGATCCATAGTATATGAGTAGTATAGGATGGCGATATGAGTACAAAAATGGCACTTGCGGTACAAGAAGAATTAGCATTAGACCGCCATCTTGGAATGATGTCACTTGGGGTGCAATGGGAATTCCATGTTAAAAAGTCCATAGATTTAATATTAGATCGCAATCTGGGTACTATGCCACTTTGGTATAGTTACCCTGTGTCACCAATTCCTAGGTATGATTCTATATTGAGCGTGTATTTTTAGAACTTGGAAGGTACAAAAGTTATTCCAATTCTATTTTTATAAACCGATAAAAGGCTGACCTGCAACATTGTAGCAACTTTGTCGTAAGCAAAGAATGCACTCCGGTTCATTTCGCTATACTCACTTTTAGTGTGTAGTATGATAGTATGTTAGTGTGAACATTTCTACCCTTTTCCCCTTCATCTCATCTTTGGAATGAACAAATGAGATTTTCCTTTCTAAATAGCAATTGCTTTTACAAAAATGGGAGTCTGGGTACAAAGGGATATGTAATGTTAAAACTACACTTACTAAACAACACGCCGTTTGAGTGACCAAAACACACTCATCAATTGACCAGCACCCACACCTACTAAAGAGCGAAAAGGGTAGGAATATATACACACACTATACCCACAAACACCACGCCGTTTGAGTTACCAACACATACTCATCTTCTGACCAGGACATACACTTACTCACACAAAGGGTAGGATTTAAAAGAAGTGGGATGAAATAGAAGTGAAATCCCTTATAAACAAAACTAAAATGTCACCTACCACCCCTATCTCCCTATAACTTCGCTGCCATCCCCTTATAAACAAAACTGCCACCCCTACCACCATTATAATCCCTATATCCCTAGCAGTGACGTGTAAGCAGAGGAAACGGTAGGAAGATACACACACTACGCACACAAACATACTTATATACTATCAAACAGAAGGGTAGGAGTGTTCACACATACACAAACATACTATCAAACCTGAAAAGGGTACGAATGTCCACACACACACACACACACACACACACACACACACACACACACACACACACACACACACACACACACACACTTATAGATACTTATATAATATCATACATGGCGGATGAAATGGAGGTGAAACCCCTTATAAACAAAAATAAATCCCCCTACTACATTATCTCCCTATAACTTCCCTACCATCGTCATATTAACCGATGGAGAGGGAGGAGAGAAAATGGCAGGAGAACTAAAACACTATGCACACATAAATACTTATATCCTATCCTTTTCAAGGCGGCCACATATATCTCTCAGAAAATAGATACCACTGAATATTGCCAAATCAAACAAAACAAATCCCTCCATTATGAAATGTTTGTGTGTGTTTGCATATCTTGTCAACAGTAAAAAGCAAAATAAATCAAGACATAGATACACTTACGTTTTTGGTATATTTTCTTTGATAAGAATCACAACGAAATTTAAAAACACATCACAAAAGTCCATTTTCTTCTTCTTTTTACTGTCTTCTCTTTTTCTTCTGCTTGTCTTGCTTTGAATTTCTTACATGGAATGGGTTCTTCTTCTGTTTCTTCTTCTGCTTCTGAATCTCATCCTTTTTCCTTTTCTTGAGACACTTTGAAGACCAATTTCCTAAACTGTGTTGAAAGTGCCGTTAAAACCAACAAAAAAAGGCAAACCCCAATCCCAACTCTCAAAACAATTTCCTTTTCCTTGACAATGATAACATGTAACTTTACGTTTTTCTCTGAACCTGCTTTCTCCTGTCTTGGAGGTTCTGTCTTTGACGTTGTGTCCTTTCTCTTGACAGTCATAATAAATATCTTGACTTTTATCTCCATAGGAATAGTCTCTGTAAATATCTGACCAGAAGTGATTTTTTGTGGCTCGTCCATCTTCACAGATTGAAACTGAATGAATGTACCCGCACTCATTGTCGCTTGATAAACATTGGGAGACAGTGTGTTGGAAGATATCAAATGTCAATTTGGGCTCACTTCGTCACAAATGTTTTTGTCGCTCTAGATTGAATACCTTCGGTGATATGTTACCTATGGATATGCGCTGTTGGTGAATATAAGTGTGAGTTAGTTTTCCACACTGTCAAACTAGGTCAGAATTTGGCGTTAAGCTAATGTTTTCTTGTACTGGAAGGTTTGAACATTTTTTGTTTGAGCTTGAAAACGGCAAAATTTAAGTTCATTGCTGTTGTGCATCGAAACTGTTTTTTTACGAGTTTTTCGAAGATACGAGATTTTTTTTTTTCGGCGATGAGCCGACTTGACTTTTTCGCTGAATGACTGCCATGTTTTGAGTTTACTGACTGGGCTGTCTGTCAGCAGTGATGTTCGTTCCGCTTGTTTATTTTCCCTTCCACATTTAAAGTTTTTCTATACTGCTCTGCCACTGACTATATAGGTAGATCGATACGTAGGCGAGACAGAATCAAAAGTGAGGTGATATATCTTATATTAAATGGACAAAGAGATTATTAGGATACACAGTATTTATTCATGGAACGTGAATCATCTATATACTCATTTACTATCTTACTATCATTTTCCATTGCTGTTATGTAACTATCAAGAATATCTTCAGATACAAATGCAGCTTGAGGCCCCGATTTTTGTTTTCGTAGTGGAACTTTGAATTTTGTAGAAGCCACAGCAACAACAGCCAAGTTAGCCAGAGGAATTATGCTGGGACTGGGATTATTCACAGAAGTTAGAGCGTTTGGAATAGAAGATCCAGTTACACAATTGGGTCCAGCAAAAATTGAATTCTACCCTGTTCACTGTTTCTTGCTCTCTAATTGCAGCCTGAATCTGCTTCGAGTACTTGAACAGTGACTCATCCCAGTGAGAAGGCAAAGACGAATTAAATAAAGTAGAAGTAAGCACGCACTTTGGAATGCTTCGCTGATTAGAACGCTTAAACCTTGAGTTCGTCATTTCAAGAAACTAATAATTTAAATACTTTTACAACCTTTTAATTATAAGGTTGTTTGCTTTGCTATATTACGGGCGAGACAGGACAGGTTACAAAAAGAACTTAAGAATATCGAAGTATTGTAGATACAAAATGGCTGAGCGAAAAACAATCTTCTATAAGCTGGTCAAAGAAAGGTTTCTATATTAATTTTTGTAAGTTAAAGTCTTGCAAAGGTAAGAATTAACTATTGCGACAAAAAATCTTACGTATCATTTAATTTTGTTTTCATATGAATATATTCATTCCATATAATCTAACCCGCCCCCCCCCCCCTCAAAAAAAAAAAAAAAATTAAAATAAATGCTCGGAAAATTCTGTATTTGAATAGTATTATACTATTACTATACATTTTTTTAAGCGTCTTCGCAAGCGAATTATCTGTTGAGGATCATTATAGTAGTGTATTTGCTATTTAAGTATTCATTTTTTTCCCCATTAATTCACACATAAAACAGTGATTGCCTGGGTCTTATTTACCTCTCCATGTTTCCGCAGATACAGACAAACATATTTTTTCTTGACAAATATAGACACTCAATGTATGAAGCTCAACTTCAATATACTTTAGTTTTGCCTTTTGAAAAAAAAATGGAACAATCTACACATCAATATAACAGTACACCAAACCTTACGCTGAGCTTGTTTGTTTTTGATACAGTGCAATCATCTCTTTCTATAAATTGGGTGCCACAAAAGTAGCAAATACCAAATGTGTATTGTATAATAGACTTTTTCCCAGACGTTGTTTTGAATCTAACTACCCTTCAATTGAAAATCCACTGATTCGTTCACAGCTAGCTTGAACACATCAGTCTTCAATCACATTTATCTTGCCGGCGAATTGTATATACTCGTTCTGGCTGTTTCACGCCGGCATTCAATCACGAGCGTACGATCGAACTCTGTATGATTTACCTCCATTGCGATAGCGATCGCAATTGAGAAAGAGAGAGAGAGAGAGAGAGAGAGAGAGGCAGATAGATGAGATATTGTTCAAAGTCTTATAAAACATTGTTAAAACATGTAGCCTTTGTTCGATCCTGTACACATTCCAATGCGTTCTGCCCACTCACTGATATTTTGTAAACAGTAGATTTGCAATCCCCTGAATTTATGGTATGTTGACCGGTAAAATATTGCAAATTTGACAACATATTGCACAAGCAAGCATTGTTGTTGTATTTTTCCTGAAAGAGAGATAGAGAAAGAGAGAAAGAGAGCACAGGTTTGGAAAAAATGTTATCCTCAGTTAAGATGTAAACGTAACATTTGAGAATAGCAAGTTTTAAAAAATTCACAAATATTGCAAATTCACCCTAAATTACGTCTCATTTAATTCTCTCTTCATGTGGCCAATTCACTCCGCATTTTCTAACAAAGGTTAATGCTAGGAAAATTATTGGTTTGAATATTATTACTACTATAAATTATTTGTAATGTCGTTGCAAGTTATTTATCTGTTGAGGATTGTTTTAATAGTTTTTGCTATTTTAATATTATTTTCCATAAAATAGGCATGAAACTTGCATATTGCTTTGGTCCGACACTGTCGTTTCAGCTCGAAGAAACAGACATTCTAATAAGTCTGTAATATATGTAGACGCTTTATCTGCTGGTAATTGGGACTAGAACTGTTGACATTTCACCGTGTAAGTGTAAGCAGTAATCCTAAACTTTCTGAAAGTTACTTTGTGAGTGGTTTGAATGTGAAAAATTTCTCAGGGCTACCGAACGATTTTCATTTTTGGACGAACTTTGCTCTGACAGTCTTGGGGAGGAGGTAGTAGGAGGATGCTATTGGATATGGACCGATCATTTTTTCTTCAAGATCGTTAAGGTGAACTTCTGTCAAAATTTCTCTTATAGTATGAGGTGACACGGTACGATATCGTCTATTTCTGGTCTCTTCTTGGAATGGTATGATCGTTTCATGACGTCAAACTAATCAAGTTTGATTTCTCTAGGATACCCCTTTCTCTCACTATATAATAGTACCCATTCGTTGGAGGATACACTCATTCAGTTTGAATCTGTGAAATTGGAAGAGCCACAGGGGATCACACTTCTGGTCAGAGATTTACAGAGAGGCATTCGAAATTATAATGACAACAAGACTTCTGGTGAAACTTCAGGCTACTCCTCTGGAGATAAAAGTCAAGATACCTAATATGTCTCTTAAGAGAAAGGACATTGGGCTACATAAAGTCTACAGCGTTAAAGAAAACGATCCTCCAAGACAGGAGAAAGCTGTTCCAGAGACAAATGTAAAGACACTTGTAATCATAGTCAAGAAACAGGGAATTGGTCTTCAGAGTACCCTAAGAAAAAAGGATAAGATTCATAAACAGAAGAAGGAAGAGAAGAATAATTCATTCCATTTAAGAAATTCAAAGCAAGACAAGCAGAAGAAACAGCAGAAAAACCCATTCCTGTGACGAAGATCAAAAAGACCAGACAGTGACAACAAAAAGAAGAAAATGGACTTTTGTGATGTGTTTTAAAATTTCACTGTGATTCTTATTCAAGAGAATATACCAAAAAACCGTAAGTGTATCAATATCTTGATTTTTTTATTATTAGTTAGAAATGATAAGCTATTCACACACACACACACACACACACACACACACACACACACACACACACATTTTATAATGGAGGGACTTGTTTTGTTTGATTGGGCAATAATTCAGTATTGTCTCTTTTCAGAGAGATATAGGTGGCCCTGAAAAGGACCTTTGGGTTTTGAACAAATTATGGAATTTTCAACTCCATGTATGATTGTATATAAGTATTTGTGTGTGTATACTGTGTTAGCTCTGCCACCATTTTCTCTGATTACGCTCCATGGATGATGGTATATAAGTATGTTTGTCTTCATATTCCTACCCTTTTCTCCTCTTTAATTTCACTGCTAAGGTTGTAGGGGCTATAAGGGTGGTAGGGGGTGGTAGTTTTGATTATAAGGGGATGGTAGGGAAGTTATAGGGAGATAGAAGTAGTAGGGGGATTTAGTTTTATGTATAAGGATTTTCACTTCAATTTCAGCCCTATTGTATGATAGTATATAAGTATGTTTATGTGTATAGTGCGTGTGTGTGAACATTCCTACCCATTTCAAGAGTGATAGTATGTTGGCGTATGTGTGAGCTCTGATACCCTTGTGTGTGATATTATATAAGTATGTTTGTGTGTATAGTGTGTGTATATTTCTACCCTTTTCTCTCTATATATACTTAACTGAAAGGATTATAGAGATTATAAAGGTGGTAGTGGGTGGTAGTTGTGTTTATAAGGGGATGATAGGGAAGTTATAGGGGTAGTAGGGGAAATTTTAGTTTTGTTTATAATAGTTTCCACTCCTATTTCATCCCTCTTATTTGAATCCTACCCTTTTTATGAGTAAATCTAGGTGATGGTCAGTAGATGAGTAGGCGTTGGTCACTAAAATGGCGTAGTGCTTGTGGGTTTTAGTGTGTGGATATTCCTACCCTTTTCATTGGTTGGTAGGTGTGGGTGCTGGTCAGTAGATGATCACTCAAACGGCGTGTTGGTTAGAAAGTGTAGTTTTAACATTACATTTCCCTTCGTACCCATACTCCCATTTTTGTAAATCATTTCTAGGTACAAAGGGAAATCTCATTTGTACATATCCAAAGATGGGGTGGAGGGGAATAGGGTAAGAATGTTCACACTGAAGCACAAACATACAACTGATACTGATAGATTATCATGTGGGGAGCAAGTAGAGAAAATGTAGGAATGTTCACACTAACACACAGACATACTATCATACTTACATACTATCACACAATAAAAGGTAATATAGCGAAATGAGCCGGAGTTCATTCTGTGCTTTCCACAAAGTTGCTACAATGTTGTATGTCAGCCTTCCTATCGGTCTATAACAATATAATTGGTAATCCTTTTTCGTTTGAAAGTTCTAAAAATACACGCTAAATATAGAATCATACCTAGGAATTTGGTGACACGGGGTATCTATACTTCTTTCCTTGTCGCCATAGTGCCATTGTGTACCCAAAACCAAAAACATTTATAGCTACAAGGGGAAATGTAATGGACACTTTTAATATTAACTTTCCTATTGTCGCCATAAAGCCATTTTGTACCTATAAAAATATATTTATAGCGACAAGGGGAAATATAATGTTAATTTTCAACATGAACTTTCCCCTTGTACCCATGTTGTCATTTTTCCAAAACAATTATGGGTACAAAGTGAAATGTCATGTTAAGGACTCATGTTCAATTCCCCTTGTACCCAGTTTGCCATCTAATGTTAAACCTATGTACTTTTTAACATGGAATTCCGATTGTACCTCAAGTGCCATCATTCCAAGATGACGATTTCTTGTTAATTTCCCTTTTACCCCAAATGCCATTTTTGTCCCCATATCTCCATCCTATACTACTGACATAGAACCTAAAGGAGCGTAGCAATTTTTTTTCTCCTTATCTTATATGGACCTGACCAATCTTTATATGTAAACTGGCCCTATAAGTGCATGATTAATAGCATCAGCACAGTCCGTGCATGCGTTGATTGATAAGCAATCCTCATATATCATACTTATAGGTGAACAGTGAATTTGATCTTTGCCGCAACATTAAGAACCTACCATAAGATCAACCTTAGATGACGATCATTGAAGTGGCTTACGTAAATTAAGTGTTGAATGAACTATCTTTAATCTTTCAATTCTGTGGGATCGACATTTTTCTGATTCAATAAAGTTACTCTTTGGTTTTGGTAACAAGCAATTAATGTGAACACAATACTCTTCGGAACTATTCATAATGTCCTATAAAATCGGGATACAAGATCGCGTTTTTTTTTTACTTGAGATTCCTGAACCGAAAGTATCTTTCTTGCATTTATTGGTAACTTTAGTCTGAACTTTGATCATGATTTAATGTAAACGACATGAATTGTAACCTGCAAGGTTTATTACGGCACTTCAATCTGTATTCGATAGGAAACTTTACCTGGTCATGGGTAATCGGCATGTGAGTTTTCATAGAATTGTACCTATGTTCAAGTGCATGACCCGTAGCCTTCATTTCTTTCATCATATCCAATAATTAGCTGACTTGAGTTTGATACGTTGATATATTTTTACCATTAACATATATTAGTCATAACATATGTTTTACAGAAGATATGGTTCTATAGCGAAGTAAACAATGAATGAGGATTAAAATAAGAATAAAACTTTTAAATTTTAGTCCTCCACCCACATTGGAGAAAAAGAGAAAGGGATACAGATTTTTAGGTCAATTTTCTCACTTAGAATACAGATTTTGTTCCCATTAAACTATTTACATATCGACAAAGGTTTATAAATACAAGTGAGGCGGTGCATGAATGAAACCCCCACAGACCAAAGGAAAGATGTGCATAACATCCATGTAATGTTTAAACAAGACAGAACATTAGTGTTATATAACCTGCTAAAAATAGTAGATTGCGGAAGCACATTAAGATACAAAGGCATGGACTTATGCAGCTCCATCCACATACAGTCGAACATGGTCGAATGGCCGCACAGCTTCACCCGCATGCAGTCGAACATGGTCGAATGGCCGCACACGACTATAATTCAAAGTCATCATCAGCTTCATCCGCACTAAAGGAATGTAAAGGATGTTGGCCTAGTCGAAGGGTACAACTCAGGGGAGACAAATCCTAAGGACTTAAGCAGAGAGAATGATGGAATTGCGCCCCCGCAGAGAGAAGACCCATTATTGGGCGTATTTCAATGACAGGTCGACATTTCAATCGCATTGCTTCCATTACGCATACTTGTAGATACGGTTAAAACCTCCGATATTAAATATATCGTAAAATGACCCATGCAAATTCTTAAATCGCGGCCAATATATTAATAAGAAGACCCCGGCATATGTTTAGTAACTGTGGCATCAAGGATGCACGCATGAACCAAAATCATGTTTCAGTTAGAACGTATATCAGAATTTTGTTTTATTTTGAAAAGATAGGCAGAAACAAAATGTACAGGTATTAAAGAAGCAGTCCAAGTTCTGTTCAGAAAGCTAATTTAAAAGCAAAGGAAAAACGAAAGAAATTTAAAAGAGCACCAACTCGAAAAGAAGTAAAAAATTCTTGTAAAAACTGCTTCAATACACGTTTCTTTATAATTACTAATGTACCAGCAACACTTTTATCATTATAAGTTATACACTATTTTCTAAACATATCATTTATATCAAGAAAGGAGATTGGGTCCAAGACTACAATTTTATTTGCTGCAAGTATTTCATGTAATGTACTGTTTTCTGTCTCATGTTACAGCTGAAAAAAAAGACAATATTTATATATTCATTTACGTTCCTTTATTTATTTTACTTGATTATAATGTTTTGTATAAACGTATTACATTATATTGTTGTAAACTTTCTCTTGATATGATATGTGGCGTAATTCTTGGTGTTATTGTTGTTCTTGAAGTTTTATAAGAGAATATTATAAATCAAATTGATGAATATTTCATTTGTGGTCGTACAGCATTAGATACAATCCAGTTTTAATTCATTTAGCTAAACATTTACTCCAGCACAAGAGGAATTTTTTCTACTAGGCTAACGGTTCCTTGTCTACGTATTGCTGCGTTGAGCTGGGCGATAGCCACACTTTAGAAAGTTCTTTAAACAAAGACAAAATCATCACACATAATTCAATTATTATTAATTTTTTTCTCCAGTTTTCAGGCAATTACGAGTGCATATTATTGTTGTTGATTATTGTTTTGTCTCTCAACCAGACTCAGTTCTGAGCATTCTGTGTGCCACATTTTTCTTTTGCCAAGGAACTTTTGACTGCGTGATATCAAATGCCATAATTATTTAGGAAAGTCAATCCATCAACATCGAATCATTTAACAATGTGTTTTAAATTCGTGCAAAACATGATATTTATAACAGTTTCGCATACATCTCTATATGTAAATAAAGGTAGGTTTTATCTCTTTATTAGATTCCTACACGAGCTTTTTCTACCAACTTTAAAAAAAAAAAGAAAAAAAATGGGATACAAACCACACTGTGACTTATATAAGGAAGACATTATCTAAGGTTGAAATCGTTACGAAATTGTGCTTTTTCATACTCATCAAAGATAACGATCTTTGAACAAAGAGTATCCAAACTATCTAAAAGTGGAATATCATTCGAATGATTATTTCTGTTCAGAACGATTTCATAATCTTCCACTGTTTTTTTTTTTATTATTATTATTTTTCTCACTTTCAGCCAATATTAGTCAATACCTTGTAAGTAACTTTCTTGAGCATATTTCTTCATATTATTCATTCGATTCCTAGCTATCTTTTATTTTTTCTTCTCTTTTATTACTTATATATGCTTTAACGTCGTAGAAATATTTTTTTAACCAATATATATATATATATATATATATATATATATATATATATATGACGTCACATCAACTTGTGATCATTTTAATTTATTGTGATATTGTGAAAATGTGCAAAAATATCGTACTAATTTAAATTTCCCAAGTGTGCTAGCTCAGCTGTACTAAGGTGTGAAATATAGAAACTTATTTTCATATTTTCTTAATTCCTATTTTTTCACATGTGAAAAATATATCCTTATATTTTCACATGTGGAAATATGATTTCTCATCATGGCATGCGACGCTTGATTGTGTGTGCCTACATAAGTTATACCTGCACCAACAAAAACGAGCACTTTGTGAGCAAGAACAAATAAATAGAAACTGCATTACGTTTCAGACATGGAAATTAAATTTTGCTGAAGAAATTTTACTCGAAACCGTTCGCGGCTGTGTGAAGTTATTTCACCTTACTTCCTTGACAAAAACGCTAAACCCGCTGTGATGCATCGCTGAATTGGACTTGCTTTATGATCAGATGTGATAAAATAGTTTTAAAAAGTGTCAAAATGTAATTTACTGCGACAGATTAGGTCAAACCAATCCTACCGCTCTCTTAAGTCACTGATATGTATATGATCAGTTGATGAAAGTGAGGTGAATTTACGAAAAGGTGTTGTGTTGTGCTGAAGAATGAGTTTAATCTTCTAAGCTTCGTTTCTGGATCAAGTTAAGTATATAATAAAAAGAAAACTTTCTTTACCTGCCTGCGTAAAATAATTAATACAAATTAAAAGAAAAAAGAAAGAAAAAAAAGCATCAAGGCTATAACAAATGCACAAAACATAGTCATTTCATTCATCAATTTATAATTTCTAACCTAGTTGTCTTCAGTTCACCCCTAACATTGTCATCGTGTTCGCGTTTCAAACCAAACGGAGGTGTCCATGTAAACAACCAGTCCGACTGCCCATGGTCCTTTTCCGGTTTCTAGAACAGTCAGTTTTTCACTAAAAACTATGTCGTCTGCATCCAATATTTGCAATGTCTAGTTTTAATATTTCCTCAAATAATTGAGCAAATATAAAGGTGTAACTCTTTTATACATATCTTCAAACGGATGTAACTCCCAAAGTAACAGAAATTTACGGAATTATTTAGAGCTTATCGAAGACGGCGAACTCCATCACATCTGTTGTCTGAAAAAAAAAAAATACACTCGAACACGCAAATATGGCGACCGTGTTATTAAAGAAAATGCCGTTTGGTTTGAAACGCCAACAAATTGGCAGTGTTAGGGACCCCCTGGCGACAATCAGGTTAGAAATGATAAGTTGATGAATGAAGTGACTAAGTTTTGTGCATTTTTTAAATCTTTGATGCTTTTCGTTTTTAAAATCGGTAGGGGGGTACAAAAAAACAGGAATGTAAGCGAATACTACACATAATACCAATGATACAAAGTTGCAAGATATGGAGGGATAAACAAACTAATTAAAAAACATTACTTGATTCATAGGATAGATACTTTGTATTCCAATGGTCTTAATACTAAGGCATTATATAACATTGAAGAAATGTTTTTTTTATAAAAGAATTTATATGTTCCACACACACACACACACACACACACACACACACACACACACACACACACACATATATATATATATATATATATATATATATATATATATATATAAATTATAAATATATAATTGCATGTATGACTGTTTGTCTCTATATTGTGAATACACTGATTCAGTTTTCATTAGAGACTCATGTATCTTTCTGATCCAGTTATACATATTAGATGGTTATGATAATGCATATCATTTAATGACGTTATGTCAATGACGTAATTGTTTATAAATAGTTATTACATAGTTGGTACACTTTACATATAGTGTTTGTAGTTTAATATTTAGGATATTTTAACATGTTAACATATCACTTTATGTTGAATCTGATTGGTCCAAATATGCCCATGAAATTCTTGCGCAGTATTCTCATTACTGATTTGCTGCGACCATGGGAATTTTCTTCACCCCGCCTTCTGGAATATTGCTTTTTTTAAAACTATTACTATCAACATTTTGGCGGCCATTTTTTGAATCGATTGCTCAAGGGGCGTTCAGAAAAAAAAGGTTACGTCTGTTGGAATACGCTCAATTTACCCCACAGGGGCTCGTTACAAATACAATTGTGGGTATCGGTCAATGGATAGAGGGCTGGGGGAGGGGGTATAAACCTGTAACAGGGATCCACCCTATAACAAGCGTGGTTTAAATGTTAAACTATAGGAGTATATAAACTCACCTATGTTTAAAAAAGAATTTGGACAAATGTCGGTCTCCCAACGGATAAAAAGTTTGCCAACCACACCACAGCATTGTTCCAAATCAAATAATGCAAATATCCGGTCACAAATTCATTAAATATGAATTACTTTACTCAGCAACATCTTTAGTATAGATTTAGTACAATTTCTGCATCAAGTAATCATCCCTTCATATGAATATCCAACACATGGAATGCAACTTTTCTGCCGTATACAAGTTACTGCATCCATAGTAGTGGACACACTTTTGGTGGAAACATTGAAAAATTCTCATCGACATCGAATGTACATCGCGCGTCTAATCTAACCCGAGTGAACTATGTGACATCACACAGGAATTTCCATCAGAGATCTAGTGTTGAAAAATGATGTTGCCGGTGTCCAATGTTCTATTGATTTGGAAGGACAGTTGCTCTTTGAATAATAATTTGTAAAAAAAAAAAAAAAACTAATTTTAAATGTTACTGGTTATAGAACTGCGTATTAACAATTCAACTAGCGTCTAGGACTATTTTTTTACGCGCAACAATTGAAAGGTGCAGCGTCTGAGCCAGAAGAAACAAATTAGTTCTTCTTCCTTCTCTCCAAACTATTTCCATTAAAATAAAAACTGAGATAAACAGATCTCAAATAGGAAATACTTTAATATTAAATTTATGAAACTCGTTGAATAATTTCCAGCTCGCAAAGTGCTGAACAATATTCAACTCGTTTCATAAATTCAATATTAAATCATTACCCATTTGAGATCCTCTATATAGACGTCATCCGTTTCTTTCAAAAGTTTGTGCCTGAAGAAGCAAACAGTAAATGCTAAACTAGTCGCACAAATTTAATATATTAAAAATAACATGGCTTTCAAAGTGTAGTTATAAAGCAATTTGATATACCAATACTGTTGGTATATCAAATTGTGATTCGCCTATGGCGTATCAATATACATAAAATTATGATTTCAAGAGTTGACTATTGCTTCTGTACTCCTTAGATCAGTCATGAATTTCCACTTATTGATTATTAATAAAAATAAGAAAATAATAAGAGAAAATAATAATTCCTATTTTGTAATGAATTTAAGATGTTACACAATTTAATCGAAATCTCCTCTGCTCTCTCTCTCTCTCTCTCTCTCTCTCTCTCTCTCTCTCTCTCTCTCTCTCTCTCGGGACAAACATACGTTGAAATCTGTCGAGTGAGACAGAAAAAAGAATTTGAATTGGATGGAAACCTTGAACTTGAACTTTCACCATAAGTAACCTAGAGGTACCCGAGTACTTACAATTATATGTGTACACTTTCCATGCGATTTGTCTATATTGGTACACGATACCAACGATACAAAGTTGCAATAGACTGTCGAGACGAGTAGGCCAAACGGTAAATTCCTTGGCATACACAGACTGTAATCTGTTTGATGCTTTATTTTCTTTTTTATTTATTTTTTAAACCGATAATAAAGTTCTAAAACAGATCATTGTTAAATATTAAAATGTCGGAAGGTTTCTCCCCCTCTATCTCTCTTTCTCTCTTCGTCTGTGCTGGTTGCTCAGTCAGCATATCAGTTTTACCTAAATTAATCAAGATCACGCTCTTTCGCTCTCTCTCTCTCTCTCTCTCTCTCTCTCTCTCTCTCTCTCTCTGGATCTATGATGGTAAAACTGACGGACGAATCGACCAACAGAGAAACGGAGAGATGGACGATAAAAACAATGTTATAGTCACCCCACCCCCCCACCCACGCTCTCTCTGCTGGTTGGTCAGCCAGCATGTCAGTTTTACCACAATGGATCCAGTTCTCTCTCTGACTCCCTCTCTCCCTCTCTCTGTATGAACCAGCGTCGCAAGTCATGGGTGAAAATCCGTGAAAAAGCAGTGTAGCTGATTTTTTTTCCCCATGGAATGCGACAATGTCTCTTGACCTATCATGCTAAAACCGGCAGACACAAAGACTAACACAGAGAGAGAGAGAGTGGTGGGTGGGGGATAAAAACTATTTTATGGTCAGTATCAATGGAAAGTAAAGCATAATAATGACTTAGATCAACTGTGAATAACTTTATATGTTTTAATTACCTCTTGCTGGTTCATCATTTTGCTTAAACTGTTCCCCACTCGTATGTACTCTCCCGTGATTGAATGGCCGCGATTGCACTGTTTGGGACGCTAGCCATGCAATATTTGTAGTGCTCTACTTTTTTCATTGAAACCAACTTCCATGTATAAATCCTAGACGTCTCTTTTATTTATTTAGTCAATATGAATGAAAATTAGATGAACTCAAACAAGGTGCAAATAGCTATATGCTTCTAGATGCAGCAAGTGTAATTCTCTATGCTGAAGAGAAAGAGATGTTGGAAAAAAAAATATAAGCTGTTAAAAATGAAATGGATCAAGATGTTGATTCCTAATCATGGTTTGCCTATATAAGAGTAGTCTTTGTGGCTTACATCTTCACCAAGGCATTTAGACCTCCATAACTTTCATTACAAACAGTTACTCCTATGGTAGATTTTGCAAAAGCACTGTAAGAAAACAAGCATTGTGAAGTAATGCATTGGGGAAGCAAGAGATCGTACACACGGCACTCATGTTGAGCACGTCCTTCATTCGCATCGAGAAATGTTGTAAATATTCACTTTTGCCAAAATAAAAGAATTCTAGCAACACATTATACTTCAGATTGCTATATTTACTGCTTTCCATGGCATATTCAGAGATTTACTGCTTTCCATGGCATATTCAGAGATTTACTGCTTTCCATGGCATATTCAGATATTTACTGCTTTCCGTGGCATATTCAGAGATTTACAAGCTTTCCATGGCATATTCAGAGATTTACTGCTTTCCATTGCATATTCAGAGATTTACTGCTTTCCATGGCATATTCAGAGATTTACTGCTTTCCATGGCATATTCAGAGATTTACTGCTTTCCATGGCATAATCAGAGATTTACAGCTTTCCATGGCATATTCAGAGATTTACAGCTTTACATGGCATAATCAGAGGTCTTGTTAAGTATTAGTTCAAACTAATAAAAAAGAGAATTAATGATAACTTGTGACATTTTGTAAGGTCTTTAACATTATTTATTTATGAGTTTCAACTATGCATATGTGTCCCAATCCTTTGTCAATTTAAACTAATGGTAAAAAACTTAGTGAAATTTTTTCGCTCTAAATTTTCATTTATAATTATAATAAACCACCTTCAGTACCCCATCATGCACCTTTAGTACCTTTTCATACCCATGTCGTATAGTATGATACATTGGTGAGATGTATGCCACACATTTTTTGGTGGGGAATATTAATGAATGTGGACATACTAAAGGAAGTCATACTGTTTGTCCAGAAGATATTGAACAAACTGAGTGTAACCCCGAAGAACAACAGTAAGTACAGTACTAAGGTAAACAAGAAGGGCAACAGGTAGGATGAGAAACATTATACATTTCTTTGGTTACTGCTTGATCTTTTATTTTCGAGTACATTTTCTGAGTAGTTACATATAATACAGGTACAGACATGAGGTGTATTAGATGTATGAGCGTAGAACCGGCTGATGGTTGACTAATTCAGTGTAAGAACAAGGTGGAACATTCTAGGACGTAGCAAACAGGTGCGAGATGGTATGAATCCCGTAGAGGTGCGAGATGGTATGAATCCCGTAGAGGTGCGAGATGGTATGAATCCCGTACACAAACCTGATCTGGAAAAGTACCTGCCAATGTTTTTTGAAACATTAAATTACGTATGATACTAGAGAAGTATGACAGATATGATTTCCGTACACAAAATGGATCTGGCAAAGTACTCTGGTACACTTTTTTCAGAAATTCATACATAGTGAGTCAGAAAATCCGGATCATAATACGGTTCAGAATCCAGATTTTCTGATACTGACCTAATCTATCAATAAAGATCTAATTGCCATGATTATATATATATATATATATATATATATATATATATATATATATATATATATATATATATATATATATATATATATATATATATATATATATATATATATATATTTAACATAACGGATGCAATCTCATATTTGCTTAATAGCATTTATCAAACTTTGGCAGTGTGATATTGTCTTGGACAGGCGTCTCTCTATTATTGATCCATTCCCCAAATATATTAGTCAATCTCATTCAAACTATCTCGTTTTGTGCTTATACAACTATCTGACATATTATTAAAAATTGTCGCCTATCAGCACATGTTGCGTTAGCAGCCTATCACAATAGAGTATTGTAGTTGGTACTTGTTACACAACGTTCCACAGCCGCACGACTATATATCTTAGTCATATGAACAAAAATACATAAGGACGAGATCTTTAATTTTATCTTATTAGACGTCTTCTGTTCCGTTCTCATGAATTAAAAATTGACCATGGTTGAGGATCAATTAGAGGTGAGAAGCACTTATGGCTAATGTATGATTACAAAGCATTTTACATTTATGTGGGAACTGTATAACATTTACAATACATAGATGGCAGAATCAAAGTGGACTAACAAAGAAAACGGCTCGAATATTCTGCTCTTTAGCAGAGCAAAAGATGCTGAATTGCTATTTATTAAAAAAATATTTTGCACCTGATTACTACTATAAAAGTTGACTCATCAGCTACTTATCCTAACTATGATGTGAAATCCTATTAAAAACCAAGACCGATTTAATGAACATAGCCCATATTATCCAGGACTAGAATCGTCACAATTTTTTAATTTTTTTATATGTCTTTCCAGATGTTAATGGAACCATTACTTCTTTTAAACGTTGTAATGTTATATATCATAGTACCATAAACACTGTTTTTAAAAGTCATTTGATAGGTCATATTTTGACATCATTACAAGATTACAGTATTATAAAACATAAAGTTGTTTGCACCTTGGTATAACTGTTCACGTGAGATAATTTATGTTGAGTTTAATGTAAAAAGCATAATAAAGATTTATATAAAGTGATAAACTCCTTATCTTCCTGGTCATACCAGTGCTATGGAGAAGAAATTGTCCAGGCTGGAAGGAAACTTTCTCACAATTGCTGGAAGAGATTTAGATAACCTGCAATAAAACTTTATTTCTCACGAAGTACGTTCCAAACTAATTAAGAAGTCCTGTATATTAAAGACAAAGTCTATATGAATAATAATATAAAAAAATAAGACAAATTCTTGCAAAGTTTAATTGGACGATACAAACAGAAATGTACACCTGTAGTGAGGCCACTACAATATACTTGTTTCAAGCCTGTCTCAAGAATGAGCTGAGCGGGAATAGATTTGTGAAGGGACAAAGGGCAGATGTCAAACAAACAAATGTATTTAGAAATATATATATATATATTTTTTTTTTTAAATTTAAAAAAAAAAAACGGAAAGAAAATACAAAATCTATGACATCATGCATCATGACCATTCTCTGAAACCATATGCAATCTAAATATTAACTACTCTGACTGAATATCGATGGATTATAATAGCATTGCTAATCCAAATGTCTCCATCTTATAGCTAAATATATGACTTAAGTGACATTAAATCCTTTCTTTGTCAAGAAATAATTTATTTTGCACACAATGAGATGAAAATTACTCTGACAGTGAAACGAAGTTTTACTTTTGAGATAAAAGGTTGAATAGTTATTCAAATGAACAATCCCTATTCAGATGCTAGGTTGCAGAAAAAGTCCAGTTCAAATAATACGTTCTAGAAAAACTCATATTAAAATCACGTCAAGTGACTCCATGGCTCCTCCCCCTCCCAACCAAAAATATAAATAAACCACAACACAACCACATGTGGGCACGATTTCTTCCTGATTCCACACAGGCGAGTCCTCCATTGAGCCCCAGTCGCATGCAGGTAAAAACCATGTATACATCTAATAGCCCCCCCCGTTACTGGAGTGCGATAATCAAATCACAGCGACGCTGAATTGAGTCAAAGATGGAACAGGTGATCAAACTGTAGCAGTGCGTTATTGTCCTGGACAGGTGTTTCTCTTTTAGAGTCATGTAAATTGAGAATTGTACAACAATAATTATTCAAAAGTTTTACAGTTTACGCTTGCAAAATTTCTCTTTCTTCTGAAGAGGGCGAATTGTTTTATTGGCAGTAACCTTTGTAGCGGCCGATTTCATTAGATTTGTGACTATTTCATATTTTTAAAGACATTTTCTAAAATTAAATCTGTATGCACTAGTTCATCTTTTTTTTTTTTTTTTTTTTTTTTTTAAATAATCTCTTCAAGATTTGTCATCTCTGGCACTCTCATCTGCCCTCTCTAGCGTTCCTCCGCATTGTAAAAGCACCTGTGGTTCATTTATGATTACAAGGTATATTGAATTTATGTGGGAACTGTGTAACATTTACAATATATAGTTGATAGAATCAACAGGGACTATAAAAAAAATCTGCTCGAATATTCTGCTCTTCCGCAAAAAAGGAAGGAAATATTTTGCAGCTGATCACTACCATAAAAGTAGACTTCTTAGCTACTTATCCAAACTATAATGTGAAATCCTATACAAAATCAGGGCTGATTTAATTAACATAGCTCATATTATCCACTCAAAAATCTTGATATAGTTTTTTTAATTATTTTTTTTATATGCTTTGTCCGATGTATATGGAACGATAGCCTCTTTTATCCCTTTACAAAACATCAGTGTGGAGGTTGAACTGCCTAACTTGCACAGGATTTATCAATTAGGTCTGTAATGTGGAATTCCTTTTAAATTTATTTCTTGTGCAATAATAATTTTTTTTATAGTGGGAAATTTGTTGTGGACACTTGATGGGTATTGAGTTTACTTTATTTCAGCATGCAGGGGATGAAATGGTTTGTTGCCGTGGCAACAAAATCCTGCCTAGAATGTGTAAAAATCATGACAAAATTACATATTTTTCTGTATTTATTTATATTGAGCTTTCTACTTTCTTGCTAAATCGATCGTGCTTTGAATTTTCTCAATTTACGATTGAGCAAATCAAGATTTTCCAGTTATTTGGCTTAGATTGTCCAAGTTCCACCCAATTTAGTCATTACAGGTTTTTTCTTTTCAGTAAAGTGTTAAGATTGAATACATAGGGTCAATAATGTTTTGGCTGTATATTCTGTGTTTATAGTTTTCTTTAATATACTCAAATGGTCTTAAAGATTTCAAACTATAAACACATAATTTGGTCTAACATTGAATTTTACCAAATAAAATGGTTACTATAAGAGTTCAAAATTGCAGCGATAATATTAAGATATTAACGCTGATTTTATAACATATCTCCAAAATAAAAAACTTTATTTTGTGTTCAAATAAATGCCTATGTTCAAGTTTAAAAGAAGTTGAAAGAAAGATGAAGAATGATCAACAATTCATAAAAAGCATGAAGATAAAATTAGTATAATCAGTCTTACGTATATTTATACACACACTGATATACATACATACATACATACATACATACATACATACATATATATATATATATATATATATATATATATATATATATATATATACATGCATACATACATATTCTTAGATACTACATTATTTTGATCCACACACATGGAATATACCATGATGACCACTGATGATGAACCAAGCTCTTATATCCTAAGATTAGAATTTTATCAAGAAAAACTGAGAAGATCAGCTTTAAAATGTGTTAGAAGATGTTTCTCTTGTTTCAAACTTTAAATAAGTGGGAATTATTGTATGTAATCATTGATTTATTTTATTGCATCATGGAAGCAAAACAAATTTTATGGTGGACGCCTTAAGTTTATATCTAAAAACAAATTTAAATTCATTCAACAATCCTCAAAACCCAAAGTTTGTTATTGCATTGGACCTTTCTGTATGCAGTATTTTTTTTGACAAGATTGTTGCCTTGTAACAATCTGTTACATACACACACACATATATATATATATATATATATATATATATATATATATATATATATATATGTATGTATGTATGTATGTATGTATGTATGTATGTATGTATGTATGTATGTATGTATGTATGTATGTATGTATGTATGTATGTATGTATGTATGTATAGCCATGTAAATGCATGTGAACTAAAGTTGTCAGAAAAGAGTACAACACAAGTAATACTAGTAATTAACAGAGCATATAAGTGTAACAATTGACAGATTGGACAGATTGAAGGTAATGTGAATAAAAAGCTTGAAATAAAATGAAATATGTTTCTGTATAAACTAACTTGGTACAAATACATTACTTTTTGGCAACGAGACTGAACTGTAAACTAGTAATATTATTCTAGCAGGTATGACGAATATAATAGGAAATCTGTTTCTGTAGTTTCTTTAGTAGCACATGCGTTTAATATTCATGTGATAGAGAACGTACTTAGAAAATAAGTAATCATGTACTATTGTGACTTTTGGATTTAAAAAAAAAATATAAAAAGCCAAACATCAGTAACACATGCGTTTAATATTCATGTGATAGAGAACATAATCAGAAAATAACTAATCATGTACTATTGTGACTTTTGGATTTAAAAAAATAAAATAAAAAAAGCCAACATCAGTTGTCAGAAAAGAGAAAGAACTTGACTTGCATCAGTTGCTGAAATAAATATTTGCATTTCAAGATATGACAGTAGTTCTAATATATATATATATATATATATATATATATATATATATATATATATATATATATATATATATATATATATATATATATATATATATATATATTCCGCTCTTTGGGAAAAAATATGCTGAATTGCTATTTATTCAAGAAATGTTTTGCACCTAATCACGACCATAAAGTAGTCTTCTAAGCTACTTATCCTAACTAATATGTGAAATCCTATTAAAAACCAGGGTTGATTTAATGAACATAGCTCAAATTAGCCACGACAAAATCTTCATAAAAGTTTCTCAAATTAGCCACGACAAAATCTCCATAAAAGTTTTTTATAATATTTTTATATGCTTTGTCCCATGTTTATGGAATAATTGCTTCTTTGAAACATTTTAACTTGATATTTTTCAGTATCATGAGTGCTGTTTTCATAGATTTTTTATTTTCGGATCATTACAAGATTACAGAAACAACTAACATAAAATTGTTGACACCTTTGTATAACTCTTCACGTGCGACAAGTTATATTGAGTTTAATGTAAAAAGCATAATAAAGATTTATATAAAGTGATAAACTCCTTATCGTCCTGGTCATACCAGTGAAATGGAGAAGAAATTGTTCAAGCTGGAAGGAAACTTTCTCACAACTGCTGGAAGAGATTTTGATAACCTACAATAAGGTTTTATTGTCTCAAGAAGTACGTTCCAAACTGTGTACAAAATCTCATATTTAGATCACGTCAAATAGCCCCCCCCCCTCCAAACACAATGCAACCACATGTGGGCACGGTTTCTTCATGACTGCACATAGGCGAGTCCTCAGTGAACTCCCAATTGCATGCGGACGGAAGCCATGTTTACATCTAACACCCTGTTTACTGGAGTGCGACAATTAACACTGAATTGAGTCAAAGATGACCTTGAACCTACTTATTTTACCATAAGAAGAAACGGTGATCAAACTTTATCAGTGCGACAGTATCTTTGACAGGTGTATCTCTTTTAGAGTAATATTAAGTGAGACTTGTACAACAATAATTATTCAACATATTTTCAGGTTTTTGTTTAAAATTTCCTTTTCTTTTGAAGAGGGCGAATTTCTTTTATTGCCAATAACATTTATAGCTGTCGATTTCATTAGATTCAACTATTGTTTCGAATTTTTTTGTTGTAACTTTCTTATACCCGATCATATTACATACCAAAATTTCCTGGAGATATTTTTGTTTTAAATGAGCGATTTTGTTTTTCTGTTGTAGGTCCTTAAGTATGCGATGTGGGTCATTGGCTATTAGAGGGTTTCTCTTTTGCAATCTGTCCCAAATGCTTGTCATCGGTTGTAATAGTAATTATTTGATTTTATATACGTGATGAGAAACGATTATAACGGTGTTGAAAAGATCTCAGAGATCGTCAAAACTATTGCATGTATTATAGGATTCTCTGCAGAAGCATGTATTATGACTTGACTGAGTAATAATAGCATCCTTGATTTAGCTAGACTGGTCTTTAACATTAACTCGTTCAATCACAATCTATACTGCCAAAAATGTGGCTCAGTGATGACCGCTGTGTCGAAAACGATCTATACAGGCAAGAATGTGGCTCAGTGATGACCGCTGTGTCGAAAACGATCTATACAGGCAAGAATGTGGCTCAGTGATGACCGCTGTGTTGAAAACGATCTATATATACAGGCAAGAAGGTGGCTCAGTGATGACCGCTGTGTAGAAAACAGTATATACAGGCAAGAATGTGGCTCAGTGATGACTGCTGTTTTTAAAAAAAAAAAAATCTATACAGGCAATAATGGGGCTCAATGATGACTGCTGTGTAAAAAGAAAACAATATGCTGCAATATGTAATCGTATACCTTTCAGATACCCTGACAGGACGAAGCGAAGTTGCCAAATGAGGAGTTACGTATGTGGAATCATCGGTTCTATTTACAAAAATTACTTTTTAATGGAATCTTGAAGAACTTGTTGCTTTAGTTCCATTAGTAGTATGGATGGCATTGACTCTTGCATATATCATACAGCTATATTTATACACAGTATGTTGAACGTTCCCAATACATAACTCATTTGCTAACCATGTAATTCAATCATCATTATGTAATTGTGGAGTGGAACGGCATCTAAAACTCTATCTCGATGTATTTTAGAGTGTAACCGTTATAAAGATCAACGCAGGATCCTAGTTCTAAATCTTATTTTTTTGGGCTGCGACGACAGACCTTCTACTTCAAGGTTCATCTCAACTATCTCATAATGTCAACTGTAAAATACTTAAAGCTGTTCACGATTTTATAAAGCAAACCAGACGTTTTTCCTGATTATCTTCATATGTCTAGAAATGATTTCTTACAAAACCTATGTAAATATTTTTTCCCACGCATATTCACGTATTTCAATCATGGCTCGCTCTGTCTCTCTCTATCTCTCTTTCTCGTATTATGCTAAGTGTTTTTATGTAGAGGAAGGACTCTACCAAAGTTGGGAAACTTGTTGCCCAACCCCTATTGCTTCATTACTATGGCAATAAAATATATTTAAGCTTAAACGTACTTAAGAAATATAGTCGAATAAGAAAACTGCAAATTTTTATACAGTGCTTTTTGCAAACGAGCTAATTAATACGTTTTATTCGCACTAACATATGAGTTATGTAAAGTTAATGCCCAGTCTCTTCCACACCTATGTCAAATTGTTGGATTTAAAGTCATTAATGAAATTCAGATACTTCCAATAGTCATATAAGCTTTGGCGAAAAAAATCTAGGTAAAGAATAGTGACTATTATGTTTTATTATCAATATCATAGTAAAAATCGTGAAATTAATAAACGGTATATTACACTGTTTTCTATCATGACTGGCGGACAATGCGCACAAATAGAAAATTAATAACCCTGGTATGCTAATAGTCAGGTTTATAGGTATATGAAATGTTTCTACCCCAAGGTCTATAGTTCCTCCCCCACCCCCGCGTTGTCGTTTCTTTCTCTCTTTCTTTCTGTGCGGTGATGCTTGTTGGTCGATCTTATTGGATTGCACAACCACTACTTCATGCGATTAAATCCTTTTTTTCACTTTTTGAAAGATAAAGTGACGTGTAGCAACATCACATTGTCTCGGAGGTTTTAATAAAATAGGCATTGTGCACCAAGAGTTTTCTTTTCCCAAGCTCGTTTCTCTGTATAATAACAATAGCACCTTTCTTGAAACATTTGGAGAAATTGGTCTATTCAAATTATTAGGTTGCAGAAAATGAGATGTCCAGTTGAAAATAAAATTTGCAAAAAATGCCCTGTTCAAACAATAGGTTTTAGAAAATGTCGTATTTAGATCACGTCAACCCCCCCCCCCCCCTCCTCCCCATTAGAGCACGATTTCTTCTCGTCTCCACCCAGGCGAGTCCTCAATGGAGCCCCAATCACGAAGTCATGAGTACGTCTAGCAGCCTGTTATTGGAGTGTGACATTCAAACCACAGAGACGCTGAATTTGAACCTGCTTGGTTCAACGAAGAAGAACCTTTTTGATATTAGGCCTACTGGCTCAGGAGCATACACTCACAAAACTAGTGCAATTTTCATGATGACGATAGAAATAATATCGATATCAAAACCTACATGCAATACATAGTCAATGAGAGAAATGTAGATATAATATCATGTATTTATGACAGTTATTAGTATTTGTCCCAGTATACAAATTAAACACAAGTCATACTAAGACAAGGACTCGCTTACATACAAGACAGAGTAAGGTAGAAGGCGGGGATATTCATCAAAGAGATTATGTTTGTTAAAATACATTATTTATAATAATGAATTCTTTGCAGACATCAATACCGGCTCATTTATGATTTATGCATTAACAAATTTGAAAAGTTATATGAATTTAAATATAACAGGACGTATCCAGAATCCCCGTGATATAGGTTTATTTAAGGATTGACCGTTTATTTTTTTTGCGTTTATTTAAGAATGAACCGAAATGAACCGAAAAAACGGTGTTCACATCGTTTTCTCAGTTCATTCTTCAGTGAACTAACAAAATAAACCGGTCAATCCTTATAATTAAAATTTACATCTAATAAAGACAAAACAATGAAAATTATTTTAAAAAGAGTGTTAAATAGACCATTCGAACCTTGTCTATGCGTGCATGAATACATGCAAAAATAGCAACCAGTATCCGTAATTTGCATACAGTCAATCAGAAGAGGGCAGCCAGTTGTCTGACAACATGGTACTAACTGACCGTTGGTCAGTAAATTATTATATAAACAGCCTCCATTGGACTATATAGTCCTAGTATCCAAAGTGAAATCCATGGTGGAGAAATATGCTTATGATTAAACTACAACATTAAGTTTGCTTTGTTTAATTACTTTTACGCTTCTTTCCCAATGTCTTTATTAACATGATATTATTTTTTTTCAGAGAGAGAGAGAGAGAGGAAGGCTGCTCACTCGAAAGTAGCATGACTTGACTTAATTGTGAAACATATGATCTATAACTCATCAGTTGGATTCACCCAGTTAATGTTTTACTTCTTTGCTGTATCAGGATCGATCCATATTAAATTCCTTAGAACAATTCTTACCATCTCTATAAATCCCAACATTAGTTTCAGTTGATTTTGTTTCTCCCCACTTTTCCTACGACAGTCAAGGACAGTTTCATTGTTTTCTTGCGTGAGTATGCTAAAGTCCTAACTATTAAAATCTGCAATTTATTTATTTAAATTGGAATTACAACTGAAGAAAATGTTTGAGGCCCCAATTTCATTCAAAACATGAAAATACGACTATAAACCTAGATCCAAAGCTTGTCTAATCGTGGGGCGAAATCAACTATTTAGTCCTGACCGAATAATCGACTCATCTTGCCCTTACTAAATGTTAAAATGTACATGTCAGAATGTAACTTGAAAGAACATTTGGATTGTCAGGGCCCGCGACTCTCTCTCTCTCTCTCTCTCTCTCTCTCTCTCTCTCTCTCTCTCTCTCTCTCTCTCTCTCTCTCTCTTCGAGGATCATCTACATTTTGGATCGATCCAACTTTCAGCTGTATATTTTCAGAGTCTTATAAAATCGAATTTGTTTTTGTTTTTCTTTTTGTTTGTTTGATTTGTTTTCATTCGCAGCATTATTTAATATACACAGGAAACATGATATGACCATATCGCCCTCGTTGTTGATGTAAACCAACATTACGTGAATGTAGCTTGGCAATATTTTACACAAAATTCTATGCGAATGTCGGAAAAAGTAGTGCCATTGGGCGGGGATAAATTATTGTTATTTATTGTTGTTGGTTCATACCGGTATAAACAAAATAAATTCAAAAGAGCCTGACCAATCAGATTGCTGGAAATCTTAATGAAGAAAGAAAAATTTAATTAGTCACAGACAAATATAGCATGAAGTTCATCTTCCAAATTATTACAAAGTGTACATTTTATATTTTCATGGGGAAATGTCGGATTTGCTCATCTACCCATTTAAATGTCAAGTCGATATGATGATACTCTCAATTTTGTAAGTGCAACTCTAAATTTCACAGCAGTAGTTATATCCAGGTAGGACTGAATACAGATAGAGCTTTCTTTGTATAATATACTTAGAGGCAAGTCATTCAATTCTGAATTACAGTTCTGCAGAAAATTGTCAGCAAGTAAAGAAGAGTTCACATTGATTTAACCAAACATGATAAAAACAAAATGATAAAAATAAATATCGAACAAGAAAAGCAGTTTTGTTTTGATAGAAAACTATCCATATCTCAATGCAACACATATTTTCATAGAATATAAACCAGTCCTTATTATTATTTTGATACTTTTCACTCATCAATGGTTTTCTTTCAAGTTCAACATATACCAAACATTTTGCGTACACTGTTCTGCGCCAAGTAAACGCTTGCAAAATTGCATACGGACTCTATCAGTACAATTAGCTTTCCAAGCACTGAAAACTTCAGATCCATAATTCAATATTGGTAAACTAATTTTTACAAATGTCCAATATGTGGCTTACAGGCATATTTGTGAATTGATACATCCATTTGTTTAATGTAAAAATTGCTTTATGAGCTTGGCTGCTAATGTTCTATGCGTTTCCATCAAAGATCCCCCAGTGGTAAAACCAACAGCAATATATATACATTTTAAAACTGTCTAAGTTAATATCACCATATTTAAAATTATATCAGTCTGTTAACATACCACTTTTTCTAGAAGAGTCAAGAGTTACCTTCGTTTTGACAGCTGAAATCGTCGTGTACAACAACAACAACAAAAATAATTTTAAAAAATAAATGAATAAATAAATAAATAAAAAAAATGAAAAAAATAAGAAAAATAAGAAAATAAAATAAAATAAATACATAAAAAATAAGGCAAGATATCTATTTTAACACCTCCCAATCCTAATTCTTCTTCCAGGTCATCTAAGCAATCCCCCTGTCTTACATCAGAGAAACAAAACAATTTATCACCAACATTATTCTTATATTTAACTCTGTATGTTACTTCTTTACAGACCAATATGATAGCAAACGTTTTTCTCTGTATGAAACATATTTTGATTAACATATCATATCCATTACTTTTCCCATGTTTTAATTAGGAAATTGCACAGCATATTGCTTCTATTGATATCGCTGAGTTGAACTCCTGAAACATAATATGGAATTCATCATTAAGATCTCTTGCATCAGGGATGAATACAAAGCATCATTTGGATTATTAACTTCTTTGAAACAACTCCTAAAAATTTTGAAAACGGTATGTCACATCCATATTCTATTACCAGTCCTCTAAGTAATTTCCAATTGGTTCATGCGTTCTTATCTTAATATCAAGTAATTTATTAGTTCTTTCCATATCATAGTCATATCTATATTGGCTTGCTGTCTTTTTAAATACATTGATCCAGCATAGAACATTTCCTTATGGTTATCATAAGATCTGTCTGATTTGCAGGCATTTATGTTAATATACAAGATTCTTTTCTTTTTTCACATTCATCATTATAACATGGAATATCGTACTTAGCATCTTCAAATTCGGACTGTGGAAAATAATGTCTTTAAATTCTGACTGTGGAAAATAATGTCTTTAAATTCGGACTGTGGAAAATTATGTCTTTACAATAAATGACGAAGCAACCGCATCTATGTTTTTCACAAAATCGTCTAGATACCGATCGATACTGTAAATCCGGTACACACATCGATACAGAGTAAATCCGGTACACACGTCGATACAGTAAATCCAGTACACACGTCGATACAGTAAATCCGGTACACACATCGATACAGTAAATCCGGTACACACATCGATACAGTAAATCCGGTACACACATCGATGCAGTAAATCCGGTACACACATCGATACAGTAAATCCGCTACACATATCGATACAGTAAATCCGCTACACACATCGATACAGTAAATCCGCTACACACATCGATACAGTAAATCCGCTACACACATCGATACAGTAAATCCGCTACACACATCGATACAGTAAATCCGCTACACACATCGATACAGTAAATCCGCTACACACATCGATACAGTAAATCCGCTACACACATCGATACAGTAAATCCGGTACACACGTGTAGATAGATTTAAGCCGATTAGGATGTTGTAGGCATCGTTTTCACTCATATTAAAGCAAGAAAGTGGGGATAAGGCAATTTGATACATGACTGGTTCAGAAATTTGACACAGTGATACATTATCAATTGTATGCAAGACTGCTCTCAAGAGAAATCATTAAATATAATAACTTTCTCTTCATGATCGGCTACTGTAGGTCCATTTACAATCAGTGAGTTCACAGGATGTATTCTTAGACTTACCCTGTAAGTCTTACAGATAAAATATTTGAATCACCGACATTAAAAGAGCCAAAATTGTCAAATAATCTGCAATAGAAAAAATAAAAAAAAAATAAAAAATAAAAAAATAAATAATTCAAACTTTAACAATTACTTCCAACGTAAGTATATTAGTCACTATTCTTATTCAGTTCTACTCTACTAATAATGACACGCACATCTGTTTGCCTCCAGAAATCAAGAAGCTAATGACAAGTGCATTATCATACTTAAAATATAATCAGGAACATTGGACGGTCTCGCATTCATAACTCCTCAAATCAGTAACAGACAATTACCAGCAAATATGTTCATAAATTAAACAGAATGTTCAAATAGTCAATCAAATTTGTCTCTACCATAGGTTTTATAGTACTTCCCGATGGCAATACATAAAATAGACATAAATACAAATATTTGTCGAAACCAAATAAAGCTGTGTCAAGTTTCAACAAAACTTATGTCGTCTTTATCAGTTTTTAACACTCGTAAGTATGGACTGAACTTACTACGAATATGGACAACTAAACTTCCCTAATCCTTTTGTGTCTGTATTTTCTTCTTTTCAAGTCCGTTTAGTGCAATATATTCAAAACCCGTGATATTTAGAGCTACCAGGTAATTAGACCATGTTTCAGTCAATAAAAGTATCGCTGTTACCGAAACTTTTTAAAATTTAACTCTTCTAGTAACCAGATCTTGAACATTTGAAAGACATAACTTTATTGGCGTTCTCTTACCTACTCGCTACAAAGTTGTTGAACGGGGTGTTGATGAACTTACTTTATACTCGCGTGCGACCAATCTGGTTGAACGGGGTATGGTCGTACTACTATATATAACTGTGCGAACTACACGTGAGTCACTCGGCTTCCTAGGCTGCTGTTGTCGAGCCCCGTACTGTGTTCGTGTCGTGTGCTACGCCCTTATTTATGACCGCGTGTCAAGTCGTGCTTTAGTTTTTGACTGGGGATGGGCCTGTTTGCGTCTGTGTTCATGTTGACATTTTTTCAGCAAAGGCCAGTACAATCGGTTTATTCTCAAGTGTCGTAACGGTTTTCGGTCTCGAATCAGGAGTAGTAATTGCTTTGAGGGTAGTTGTAACATCATTTTCGTAACCACTACCGGTACTATGAATATTTTGTATACTTGCAATGTCAGAGTCATCCTCGCCATATTCTGTTCTATGGTCATGGTAACTAGGAACCTCTGAAAAAACATTCATCTGACTCGCATTCTCGCCATATGCTCGAGTATGTTGAGCAGATTTAGCAGTTTTCCTTCCCTTCAGAACATCAAACCGGAAACAGGGGCCCATACTGAAGGGGGGGGGGCTGCATTGCAGGCGCCCCATCCCCCCTACCCCCCAAAAATGAGCGCGTAACAACGCGAACGCTTCCTAGAGTGAGTTTTCTCTACAGTTAGATGGTTAAAATTATGCCCTAGAAACACTTATAATGCAGGAGCTTCCGGGTGTAACAGGATGAAGCCGGATTGGGATTGGATTTAGCGAAGGCACTGAAAGCTATTTCGTGAATGAGATGTTAATTTATAATGTAACGATGAATGAATTTGACACCATACTCGTGTGTATAAAGTCCAACAATGGATTTAACAGAATGATGCGTACCGAGTTCAACAACTGATATCATTTCTAAATGGAACTAATCAGAACATGTAACTTCAACGAATAATCAAACAAGAATCAACTTATGGAACTTATAAACAAATATGATTGATATATGGATGTATCACCATGGACGATCAATGTATAGAATGTATACACAAATATGGACAATGTATGATTCTATCATCAAGGATGATCAAAGTACAGAATTTTATACAAAAATATGAAGAATGCACGTTTCATTCACAAGTAGGAGCTATGTATTATTGATTTTCGCTCATATAGCGATACTGAATTATTGATTTCACTCATTTAGTGAAATTGAATGATATCGATTAAAAAATGGAACATATGTATCTGTAGCGTACAGTTGACGATCATGATGTATTTCCGGTTCCACAGCTCTCGTCGAACGGTAAAAGAGCCACCTCGCATGGCCCGCCACTCCCAGCCTGCTGAAGGATCCCTCAAGAGCCTCCTTATTCCATATAGACCCGTTGGTCACGAGCTCTGGTCCCTCACTGCGAGTAAGCCAATAAGCCAATACCGTCCTCCGAGCCAACATCACCATCGACCCCAGCATACGGGTTACACGAAACCCCACAGAGTTCTAAGACTCCCTATAAAAACAGCTAAAAATATAATGACTGAGCCGTGCAGTACACGAGACACGGTCAAGTATGAAGACAATAATATTTAGTACGCATGCGCCCACATGAATTTACTTCGTTTCATCAGAACTACGCTACGAGATTATTATTATAATAAACACGTTCGAACATGAATACATGTCCGACAAGAATAATCTCATTGAATTGTAAGGACTCGACCGTTACTCAATGTTTAGAGCATGCAAAATATAATTCAATTCAATTTGTCTGTTCAGTATTAAATTGGCTAATTTGAAACAGATTATACTCTATCTGATAGCATGGCGTTATGTGACATTGGTTTGACTCTCTGTAAAATTTAGAATAAATTCTGAAACATCCAATATGTAAAACAATTCTAACACATAAAACGGATAGCAAGAAAGAATACAATTTTACATTTCACATACCTCTACAGCTGAAGATTGCTCCCGTAAAGTGGTTATTGGTGTGCATCTTTTCATATACACAGTCAACACCTTGTTTGGCTTCCAGAAAACTCTCGTTGTCTTGTGATTATACATCGAGATTTCATTCTATAAATATCCTGGCTGTGGTGAAATTGCGCAGCCAGAGAACTCGATGTAATTGGGTTTCTTCTTGCAGGCAATTTGCTCGTGCATAATTTGATGAACCGAACTCAGTATTTTGAAATAACTAAAACCGAAAAATAAATCAATCTATACAGTTTTCGGTGTATGGTACCAGTTTAGAATACAGTTAATCTTTCATATAATGACAGATCATTGTCCACTTTATCCCTGTGCTATTCCTCATGTTTCTGATTTAACACAATACTTGCAAAAAACCCTGATGTAATAGAGAGTGGTAATCAGGACCACGAATGGGAAAATATCCACCTTCAGTGCGATATATACAAAAAATTTCATTCGTATTTTGTTTGAATCAGTTTCATATGACGTAGGGATACGTCGAGGCAGTTTGGCTGATACGTATTCATAAGCCATATCAAGCGAGTTCTTTTCCCGACTCAGAACAAAACACGAATGCGGTTTTGTATTTATTACATACCCACTCTTTTACGCTTTCTAAATACTTTTAACTGTACTGTTGTTACGACTCTGGGTCTTAAAAGAATGTAACAGAAAGAAAGTGAAACCAACAACGTAAATAAAATCAACAAACAATTTATTTCTAGACAGTTAACGTGAAAATTCAAAAGACACTTACAGTAACGTGAATTAAAGGCCAAATAAACCAATAATCATAAGTGTCCTAATCACAAGTCCTAAATATAGAATATTCCGAATAAGTTTTCCAGTAGCCTAAAATGTCCTCATGTGCTAGTAGTCTTGAATGTTCTGATGTGTCAGTAGTCCTGAATGTTCTGATATGCCTGAATGATGTAATACAGAATAGTTTTGAATGAATTCACATAAATCCCAAAGTAAAGTATTAATCCAATATGAGAATGAGCACTTTTAGTAATTCCAATGAATATTTCAAATAAATAATTCCTCTCTCTGAATTTTTTCTGATTTTCACAACTGTGACATCTGATTACTACAATAATTTCCTTAATAGACTGATTTTAATGATATAAAGTTTAATATAGGAATGAAATCTTGTTTACCAAACCTGTATAAATATAAGAATAAGTCACCTGACAGAATATTCTAGAATATGAGTAACTCTAATGGAAATTTCCGGTGCGTACGTGACTTTTCTCACATCAAGATATGGAAAATTCGAATCTAATTGTTAAATGCTATATAAACCAGACTCACCTTGAACTCAAATGCAGTAAATATGTTGTTTACAAACTGACTAAAATACAACTTACCTCATGAACGGATATTATACATTCAATATACATAACACGGTTGAATGAAATTCAAAACAAATTGGGATTTATACAAGTTCGATTCATGCATCTATACATATCTTCACGCGGACCTCAAAGAAGACATCTAAGTGGTTCGATTCTGGGTGTGTGATACGGAATTTAGGATTGAATAGCTGTATCGAATGCCAGATCAAGCATGTAAGATTAAATGGATATGTAATAATATTACTTCTGAATCAATTGCTCAATCGGTTAATGGCAAATACAAAAATGGAATAACTTTCTTTCACGATTGCATCATTATGGATGGAATTATTCTCATTGATGCCAATACAACTTTAACAAATATCAAACTTATTTCACCTATAATGAGCATAAGGGTGATTTGTTACTGTGCAAAAAAGAGTAGAGAAAGTAATCTAGAAAGAAACTTCAACTCAGTTATCGAAAGAATCTCAGTGACTACAGAAGGTCGTCCAAATATAGTTTATTCACAGAGTTTTCAATCGTGAAAACAGTTTACCGAAGCCTCAAAGTATTTATTTGGTGAACAACAAAAGCACATAGAAATTAGTAATGTAAGTGCTAACATTACATCTGCCTCGATTTGAAACTTACGCATGATAACAGATTGCATGGTACTTTTCATAATTTAGCTAGCGTTTAAAAGGTATTCACCTGCAATTTTGCAGTTTTGTCATTGACAACTAACATAGTATATATGTCATTCACTCATAAAATTTGTAACTCCAAAATTACTTCTTGGCATTCAAGCAGCATTGTAAAGTAGTTTTGATTCTGTCCTGATGCTACAGTGGCGAACAAAGACAAGAAGCACTGAGGTTGCACACACTAGTAAATCTTTGAACAAATGCAGGCGGTCATAACTAACAATATACACAAAGCAATGCTTTTTGGCGCAAAGTAGTCACTTTTCTAAAAGAGTAATAAAATTATTAGTTTTGCATACAATACATTTTCCTTTATACCCTTATAGTAGATAATGTCTAAATATGTGATATGTACACAACTTCTGACCGAAAATATTTTGAGCAAAATGTTTAAGATGGCAGGGGACAGTTTTGAAAATTGGCCCCTGTCAAATTTCTTAATATAAGACTATGATGTGACTTTTTGAGGTATTATTGCTTGATAATTAAAGATATGAATATATTTGTGAATTAGGTGTTTTGGGCTTGTGTTGTTCTTCAAATTGATGTGAGGCATGAACACCTCCCATAGTCAGTTCACAGAATGTAGACAGTGAAATACTAATAGTCGGCTAGGAAGAAGAACTAGCCACCCATAACAGTAGATACGTGGGTTCAAGGTAAGTTGAATATCTCAAAAACTGCCTGGATGGCAACTATTTTGAATTGCATCAAGCTGTTTAGTACACAATGTTTTTTTCAAAATTATCAACTAGGGAAAGGGCTTGCGTTTGCACTGTGAGCATCACTTTGTGTCAAAAATGGCCTTCGGACGTGAAAAATGCATATATAAATTGGGGGTTGGGGTGCATAAACTTTTTATGCTGTGAACATCCATTGACTTGTCAGATCAAGTGAAAGATATTCTTATATTTTGTTGTATTATAGCTATAAAAAATTATGGGCCTTGTTGACCTCACTTGTGTATTTTTTTTAATGAATTAATATATTAGGCAGGTGGGCGTGGCCTTTAAATTTGTGCATAAAAACAGTCCCTTGCACCCAGAATACTATAGCCCGTTTTTCGTGACTGAGCAACTCAATCTTGGCACCGAGTTAATATACACCATTTATCTATCCTAATTCTTAATGTAAGTCATACCGAATGCCTCTATCAATTGGAGACAGTTATAAATCATTGGCACTACATACTCTTTTCAAGACTTTTTTCTGTCTGTTCTGTCTTGATACTTTTAGCCTAAGCATTGTGTTTTGTACACTAAATGGTTCTATTTTTACCGCCATCAATGTACCGTTTTGAGTGCTATGGCAGATAGTAATTTACTAGTGGTCAATCTCACCTCAAAAATGTCATCGTGGGAAAAGTTGCTTTTTTCAGCAAACCGAGCTTACTTTGTTAAACGATCACATATTCTTTGCATTTTAGATCAATATCGTGTCCATAGCTTCCATGTTATCGGCCTTCCAGCTGAGCATACATGAATTGTAGCAGCAGGGAAAATTCTCCTGAGTATCGGGAAACACAAGCCTTGAACATTCTGGAAAGACGAAGCTAGAATTTATATGATTTCTTTGCTATATTTTTTGTTTCAAACCGATACATGTTTCTAATGCTAGTAGAAGTAATTTGAAACTAAAGGTGTTTTCTTAGAGCCGTCGGGAACAAAAGCTAACATATTAAGGTAAGAATATTGAGGATATTCCGGAACTGAAAAAAAAAAGAAAGATTTAAAGTTTTAAATCTCTCAATTTTTGCTGAATTATGATTAAATAAAAGCCTACTTGGTTTTCATACATGGTATACTATATGCCTTTTGTTAAGATTCATTCGTATATGGAACTCCTTTTTGGAAACAGATGAATATGGTGAAGATTTCACATATTATCTGAAACAACATCTAATAATACAGCTAGAAAGTGTTTATCTTGTTACTGGTCCATAGATAGTCCACCATTCCATTACTTTTCCATCCCTTTAATTCTCTCTCTCTCTCTCTCTCTCTCTCTCTCTCTCTCTCTCCATATATTTTCTTAATTTTGAAACTGAAGCAGTTTATCAAACAGAGTTACAACTGGCCTGAATCATTTTGTGAACGGACAAGTTATGTGCAAAAATGACACGTTAAGTCTGGAAGCTAGGATGGCACGTCTTAAAATGACTTGATAACATGAAGTCAGGTTAGACAGAAATACATATTCAATTTATCAATTTGTTATTCTATGTTATTGTTTTCTTTAAACAACTTAAACGTTTATAAAGAATTTTCTTTTATTATATTGCTGTCGTAAATCCTGCCATAAACTGGTCGTTAATTTGTGAATATGTTTCTATCTTAATGCCCGTGGTAAAATATGTTTCAAGTTTTTCAACCCAGAATAATTCCGTTCCTGACGCAGTTTTAGACCGGGCACTAAGCATATTTTTGAGAAGAATCATGCAGTTTTAATGAAAGAAGAAGTATTGTGGCTAAGTTAGTTTCTTCGAGTTCACATTGAGGTCAGTCGGATAGAAACCAGCAATAGCAGGTGTTATTTATATTACGTTTATTATTTGATGACATTAACTGTAGCAAAAATATACTGTAAGAAAAAAATAGACTGTATTTCGAGGTTGCAATTTATTTGTTCAATTTAAAATTTTCCTGGCAAAAGTACAGACAAGTGCTATTAAACCTTCCTAGGAGTTTAATGGGTAAAATTAATTTCCTAGTGAGATTTACAGGGAAATTATCGACTTCACCAAGTCATATTGGAAACGGTGAAGATACCTCTTTCAAAAAATATCAGCAATACTATACATAGCCTAATAATTAGGACAGGAAATTATGTATGAAAGCAGGCTAAGGAATATTTTGTTTCCACATGGTACCAGCGGTATAAGACATGATCCCTTACACGCCGATCACATTAACCAAACTAAAATTAAAAATAAAATACAGACACAAATATTAATGCAAATTTAATAATAAAAATGAACAATAGATTACTTTGTATGTATGTATCAGCGCAATCCTGACATTACAGTGCCGAGGGAGTTTAGGTACCACAGATAAGACACACAAAAAGGGGTAAAATCTTTGATTACAAAGTACTTGTAAAAAATATAACATCACTCTTTTCAAAACTCCAAGACCTTGCCAGCTGTAACATCATCACGCCGCACATACCAGGGCCAAAAATCTTGCACTATTAGCCGCCTTGTGCGACAATCAGTAGGGCGCATCCGGCCCATTGTACATCCCCAAGCTCACAGGGGAAAGATAACCTTGTGCCGTTCCATGTGTGGTCCACTTAATTTATCAACGGTATAACCTCTCAAATCCAAACTCCTCGTTTTGATAAATGGGAGTTAGGATGAACCAGTTTGGGTTATATAAAATTGGCACATTTCGGGAACGTTTGCATGATAACCTTTCCTAACTGACTTATATGGGCAACTGAACTTAACGAACATATCTTTGTAGTACCGCTTTATCATATAATACTATATATGTCATGAATTAGCCCAGCACCTGTCTATAGCAGACATAATGAGCAACCCTTGCATGTCCTCTAAAATCATGTTTTACTGTATTTGTTCAAATATTCCGACAATTGAGGTTATACTGTATACAGTTCTCAGCAAATGTGATAAGTGCGATGGAAAATTCTATAGGGTACAGAGACAATGTTATCATTTAAATACTGCAGTAAATTTAAAAGTTTAAGACGGCGTGGAACCAGGACTGACAATGCCGCATAATTCAGCACTGTTCTCAAGTTTCATACTTTTCTTCATCATTCATGCACAAAAACAACACGTGTTTGCAGAAAGTGGTTCAAAAGTGCTTTTGACAAAAATAGCTTACTTCAGAAAATAAAGATGATAAGAAGATTTTGCCCGTTTTAGATTTCTTAATAAAATACGCGATTTTTTCAAATTGTTTACTTTGAACATTTGTAACTTCTTCTGTATGGAGTAAATGCATGATATCACTACATGAGGCAATTATATTTCCAGGTTTCAATTACCGCAAAAAATTCACAATCCAATTTTTACACTTGTATTGTGTTGCAGAAAAGTTTTACTGCACGTTCCCAATATATAATATTTGACTTCGTCTTCTGAGCTAAATATAAAAGAAGTATTGTATTAAAAGTATTCTTACATGATTGTAAGTAAGAGTTTATACAGCAAAATTCTTTTTTGTTTCTTTCAATTTGAGCATGTTTTGTTCTTTATTTTTTTTACTTCAGCAAACGCTTAAAGTAGCAACAGGGGATGATTTTTTCAGAATTATAGAATATACAAAAATGGAATGTTTTCTGCATAATTTGAGTGTGCAGATTTCAAAAACGAACCCATCTTTATGATATCTTTTCAAATATTGGTCTTTGGCACTTTTTCCAAATTCTTGACCTCATGTTATTTCAAGCTGAAATTTGCATATTTCTTACATATGTTTATAAAGAAATGTTTTGTGAACATTCAGCTTCAAGAATAAATTAACTTTTTCTATGTTCCAGGTAATTCAGCAGCCCCCCCCCAGCTCCTTTTTATCAAACCCTCCCCCCTTACATTTTTGCATGAAATACTATATTTTTGAGTCATACACAAGTTGAAATTATATGTTGCTCTTAAAATGGAATGTTTTCTGCATAATTTGAGTGTGCAGAATTAAAAAATGAACCCATCTTTATGATATATTTTCAAATAAATTCACAGGAAGCATTCAAACACATGAGCCGTCCACCATTGTTAATATTGGTCTTTGGTCACTTTTTGCAAATTCTTGACATCATGTTATTTCACGCTGAAAGTTGAATACTTCTTCTTACATATGGTTATATATACATGTTTTGTGAACATTCAACGTCAAGAATAAATTCACTTTTCTATGTTCCAGGTACTTCTGAAGCCTTTCAGTTCCTTTTTATCACGCACCCCCTATCATTTTTGCATGAAATACCATAATCATGAGTCATACACAATTCTAAATCTTATGTTACTCTTAAAAGCAATAGTGCAAATGCATTACAGTGTTCTTGTACATATATACATTGATCTGAAATCACAATTTAGTAAATAACAATTGCCATTTCAGAATCTAGTGATGATAAGATATTTTTGGTCAGTTTTCATATCTGAAAAAAAAAAAACAACCAAAGATAAAAATAACTTACTTTGAATACTTCCACAATTCTACTTCTGGCACTGAGTTGGTTCTCAAGAAAAAGTTATGATTATGTTTTTGTTTAAATAAAGAAATGCTACAGACCGATTTTCTGTTCTTTATGATGACAATATTCATACTGATATTCTTAAAAAAGACATGAAGTGGATTTGTTTGAATTCTTCACAATTCTGAAAAATCTTTTAATTTTTATCTCATTTTCGCCTCTAATAAACATGAGCATTTTAATTTTAATACCAGTGTCTCTAGATAAGAATCGTACCTAGAGCAGATGACCTAACATTGATAATATCTCAGTGATCACAATCACATACATATTATCAATATCATTATCAGTATCACCTGTCGAGTCTCAAATCTCGAAAATACATTACACAACAAAAGTTGTACCCAAATTTTTGAATAAATTTGGTATAATGAATGACAATACGTTTGTATAATCCGACTCCTTGGTATAAACGTCTGCCCTTTCATAAAATCAAGTTTTCGTGTGTTTTTAAACCCAATTTACATCCCATTGTTGTCATTGTTTACATTTTGTACGTACCCATGTGCCGGGAAGAGTTACCGTTGTTGCTGGCATGGGTGACCTTTAAAAAAGACGTAATTCGTGGGGTTTCCGCAAATATTCGCTCATATTTTACCATTATTCTCGTAAAACGAACTCCAAAGTATTTATAAAGTAGGCGTAGATGAGCGTATATGTTTATTTATTTAGTTTTTCTGCGTTTTGAGTACTTCGGATTTCGTTTATTTTCGCCGAATATGTTGTAGAAAAGGCCCAATGTCATATACGCTAAATATAGACATTTGACCTTTCAACCATGAATACATTCGGATATAATAATGTCGGCTTTTTATATACGAAAGCGGAGAAAGTACCAGGTGTAATGAGGTTGACATTTTGAGAAAGTGTTAATCTTGATCGCCAGTGCCCTCTAGCGGTGGCGCCTGTTGCTACTTAAAGTATGAGATGGATTTCGTGTCTTGATTGTTTTGTTACTAAGATGCCATATTTTTCTTCACAGCATGTCAATACGAGCATATATATAATACACACAGGGAGAGCGGTAGATCTAAACCTTCTGGAAGTGTGGGGGCGGAGAAGGGATTGGAGTATGTTCGAGAGCTGGATGGGAATTTAAAGAAATAAAAAAAAGCAAAAGTAGCCACAGTTCATATAAGTTTATTTGATATTTTGGCGACATAATTTTTTTATATTTATGTCACTGTCATTATTGCTGGTAATCCAATTTAATAAAGAAGACAATGCCTAATGAGCTAATCAACTCCGCGCATCACATCTACAAAATGCGTCCAAACTGCTCCCCAGATGGCGTTGTTCAACAATGCTAGATATAATGATTCAAACGATAAAATTGTAAATCTTACTTTAACGAAGCAACTTGAAAAAACAAGGAAAAACGAAAAAAAGGGGTATTTCTGTCAACTCTTGCACAAGACAGTCTCTGATGGTAGTAGCGTTTTGGAAATAGCGTGAGAGCCACCTGGTGAGCAGCTTGAAAGGTGTCGTGATATACTTATTTTTGCTAGTGAGTTTTACCATTATCAGTGCTCAAACAGTTTTGAGCGGCCTCGGCGTTTCCATTTCGATCGATGCATTCCTCTACCTTGCTTAAAGAACCAGTTATGTATATTTTAATATAGACGGTGTTAATTGACTTTAACACTTGTCATACACCACCTTATCAAACTGAGACCAACTGGAGAGATATTTATATCTGAAAAATGAGTAGATTAATTTCTTGCTTTAACACTCGGCATTCATGATGTTGATATTGAAAAGCAATAAATAAAATAGTTGAATTCATATAAACGTTCTGTCCGAATCAGGGTCAAATACTAGATAGACATATATAGATACCAACCTTGCTCTTCTTATTGCTTTGCCTCACTCTCACTGAACTGTTACAACAATACCAGTGGTATTGATTATTTTGAGGCGGGGTAACTCTGTCACCCTGCCTATCATATACTTTTTAACATGTTCATTATGAAACTAAGTCAATAAATGTTCAGTAACATGCTTCAGTATCTAAGCAATTCTTCTTTTATCACCCTCAAGAATCTTTTTCAATTGATTCCAACAAACGATTCTCAAATTACTGCACACACACACACACACCACCACCACCAAACCACCACACACACGCACACACACGAATAATATGTTTCAATACCCCGTCACCGCCAAAGCCTGCTGTGTAAGATAGGTGACTTTGCATGTCACCAAACAAGATGGGCTTCAAATGCTAACAACTGTTAAAAACAACGTTATTTATGAGAGAAACTTGTTAAATGTGTGGGGTTTTTTTTCAGAGTACACTTACAAAATAATGAAATTAACAGAGTTGACGATGTTTTTAAAAAGCAACACCAACATGCTAAAATTATAATGTTAAAATGTATGCCGGAAATAAAACGGTTTCTTAATAGTTTCAGTTTGTTCTACTTTGCCTTCAGGGCAAACGGCCAACAACTTTCTAGAATAATAATTAGATTGTTACTTTTAGATAATTTTACAAATCTATCATCAATGCCATTGAAAATGAGTGTTGGAGAGCCATGGGTAATAAGGAGAGGAAGAAAGTTTAACACATACCCGTTTTATCTCATCAATGTACCCGGTAAATTAAATTTATGAGATTTTCCTTACCAAAGTGATGTGACACATCTCTTGGATCAGACACAAATACGACCGATACCAGCATGCAAAGTCCTAAGAGTCGTATTTGTTTTTAAAAAAGTTCGGAACAAGGTACATCATACAATTTCTCTCTCTCTCTCTCTCTCTCTCTCTCTCTCTCTCTCTCTCTCTCTCTCTCTCTCTCTCTCTCTCTCTCACACACACACACACACATATACACACACACTTATATATATATATATATATATATATATATATATATATATATATATATATATATATATATGTGTGCTCATTCAGTAGTGAAATTAACTAGATAATGTATATTTTAGTGACTGGACGTATTACTCAGTTGCAATTGATTGAGCTACTTACTACCTCGCGCTTTCTTATGGTAATGAGATTTATACAAATTCATATCCTATGACAGAAAAGTATGGTATGTAAGATCAATGCCAAAAATACACTCCCAATGGCGGTTTGATTACACACGTTACTATTATATTATTACAAGTTCAAAGTCATTTTCTACTAAATCAAATGTCTTCTTCCGGTTGTCAAATCTATTAGTATCGCCAAACAGGCAAAACGTCAAGAATCATCATGCAAGTCATTTCTCCGTCACAGACTCATGTAATATCAAACAATCATCGTTGATCATTGTCTGCCATCACCGATCATCATCGACCATCATCGATCGTCATAGACCATCATAGATCACCATTGAACATCATAAATAATTTTCAATCAGCTGCAAATGACATTATAATGCGAGGCATACAAACGCAGCATAATCTACACATATTATGGATCACTTACTGTCTTGAAAATAAAGGTATAAAAAATAAAGAAAACAAAACGTTATAATTATCTACATACAAAACGTACACACTCTGCGACTACAACAATATAACAATGAAGATAAAATCAATGAAAATAAAATCAATACCACTACTCGTTAAATAAGAGAAAGAAGGGGAGAAAGAAGGAGTAAGGGAGATATAAATAATTAAATTTATTTATAAATCTGTCATTTTCCATAGTTACCCTTGCGTGAAGTTTGTTGGCGTGAGGTTCGGGTAGTTCGACTTTCTTTGTCTTTGCACACTGAGCTCATCGAACTGGTAGGAATGACGACTTCTTTCTCTCCTTTTTCTGTTTCACCTCATTCATATCAATTTTAGAAAGCTTGATTCCGAATGACCATGTATTGATTTTCTGCAATTTTTTAAATGTAAACCTTTGCAGATGATTTGTTTGGCAAATACAATATTGTATGACCAAGGTTAAAATTAATTTAATTGTTCGAAAGCAGTCTTTGGGGATTAAAGGAGTTTACCTGTAATTCCAAAAGAAATACATCTAAATGTATTTGTCACAATGATCTCCCACAGTTATCATATGCATTACAACCTTTTACCCACCTACACAAGTCTAGTATTATTAACAATAGCATGCATGTTCCACTTAAATTCTGTAAAATGCTGCCAAAATCACACCACCAGATCGTGAATTTCTAGCTAATATAAAGATGAGGTAGAGGTTTTTTTTTAGTACAGAGCCTTACAAGCAGAGAAAAAGAAATGAATTTTAAAAAAGAAAAGAAGAAAAAGAAGGAACAAGTCTGCAAGAGCAGCAGTATAGAACCTAAACGTTATCAGAAGAAGTGCGTTTTCATCCAACAATGCGACACAGAGTTACAATTGGAAAAGGTCGTTATTAACTAAAAAAAAAATAGACATACGCCGTTCCAGTTTACAGGCAAAACATATTACCAACTAATTCTGTCACAAAATAATAAAGCATGTTTAGGTAACTTAGTGATGCTCTAACAAATACATGATTTATCTTTACTTGTTGACCATTCGGCTCAAGAAGATTTGCGTGTAATTTATTTATATTGATCAATAAGCTCTACTAATTTATGCGCATTTATTTTTTATTCCATGTCTCATGGTTAAAATTACCGAATCTACTCGCGTATAAGTCGATACGAACTGCAAACTGCATAGACTCATTATGCGACGGCAGATCTGGGTCTATGCAGCTTGTAAGGACTAATCAGTAGAACAAACAACATAGACCCTGATTTGCCGGCGCATTATGCGACGGCAGATCAGGGTCTATGTTGTTTGCATTTGGATCCTATTTATACGCGAGTATAAACGATAGCCTTTTACTATCATTTTTGTCTTGGGGGGGGGGTGACATTTCAATGAAAATTTTTGTTGAACTAGAATATTGAGGTTTACTGAGAGAGGGGCAATGATCTTGAAAGCCCGAAATTTGATTGATGTGTGAACTGCAAGTTACCATAAAGGAATTTTGGAATGGGGAGGAGCTGGCGGGAAACAAGTAGCCAATGTCGCAGAGAAGTTTGTATAACCCATATCTGTGGCAATTTTTTTTTTTTTTCTATCTTAAAAAAAATCCGTTTCTAACAGGTTTGTGAATCTAGATAAATACGACCTCATCTCTATTTAACCAAAGTTAGTTTGTTCGAACGTAATGTTCGAAATAAATGAGTTGGAAAGGATACATATAGTAGAGTAGGGGGCGAAGCTGAATTATTTGTTAAGACAATTACAAATATTTAAAGAATGAAGTTGATTCAACAAAGACTGACGCACTATTTTGTGCTGCATTTAGTGTTAAAGATTGCTCACAGCCAAGTCGGCCAGATGGACAGAAGATTACCGCAGTCACTACAGGCAAGGTAAATGTTTATTTTTTATTTTCATTAAGCATACATACATACATATATACATACATACATACATACATACATACATACATACATACATACATGCATGCATGCGTACATATATATGTAAGTAGATGTGAGTGAAAACTGTTACAGATAGATAGATAGATGAAACGAGTGTTTGTGCAAAAAATAGACAAAAAGTGGGATGATTTTTAAAAGAAACTCGCATTCGACTGAGTGACACTTGGTCATTTTGTTTATGTAATTCTTTGCTAGAGATTAGCTGTTTCATATACCAAAATACCAATATATTTTACCTCTTTGATGTAAAGGAAAAAAAAAGTATAATTAATTGAGCTAATTAATATTTCTAATTCTTAAGCGTCATCCAGAAAAACGGAGCTCCGAAATTGTCGACCTTCAAATATATATACTTATAGTCGGGACTCATTAATTTCTTTCCTTAAATTTAGTTCTGGTGTACCGTAGATAAGGGAATTGCTTATGGTGAGAATTTTCTCACTACAGTGAATGATGAATGCATTACCAGTCTCTATCTTCCTATCAATCTCCTGCCCTAAAAGTGCAATTGAAACATAATACCCACCGTATAACTGCTAAATTGGAAGTTCTGAATGTATGGGGCACTTTCCTGTCGTTAGTGCTAGCATTTCATTTTACATTTTTAACGTTTTCAATTTACATTAGGAATTAAGCCGTAACTTTCTTCCAAAGGCACGCATACTTTATTGATTTATTTATTTATTTTAATTTCTTAAGCCGACCGCATTCCTGTGCAAAATTGCAATGTCCAAAATTAAAAAGAAGACACGAATCTTACTGGTTTGCATTATTTATCTTAAATTTTTTAAAAACATGTGTCCTTAGATATCTCATTTAAGTTATATTGCGTCTTTCTGCTACTGACAGACAAATACCATAAACCATATACTAATAAAGACGGAATGCAATCTAAGACGATAAACTTTCATGCCAAATCTTGATTTAAAAAAAAAAAAAGTTTTGGTTTTAAAATAATTTAATGATTTAAGCTTCATTCCTGGAGAACTTGATTAGAACTAATTTACGTGCTGTTTAACCATTATAGTATAAAAAAAGTAGAAGAGACTGTGTCAAAAAATCATTACCGTTATAGTGGTGTGCCCTTGGGCAAGGCACTTGACTCCAACTCCCTGACACTAACTTACTTGTGCTACTGTGCCTTAAAACACCGAACCAATCAATCATTACCGTAAATGCAGTGCGAGTGGTGGGGCCTCTATTCATCAATGGACCTTTCCAGTACGAGTGGTGGTGCCTCTTATTCATCAATGGACCTTCCCAATAGGTCGCATGTAGAACATATCGACAATAAAGAATTCTCTATGCATTCCCAGTACAATTCATGCTCTATCTCACCCACCGGAATATCTCGATATTGATTTTAAAACTTTCAAACCGAGAATGAGAATTAACTCGAAACTTTGAGATCGAATGTCTTTGAATATATTTGTGACAATTTCAGCTACTTTGACTCCTATAAAACATTCTTGCACATTTTTAAAGCTTTTGTTTACTGTGACTTTTAATCTTTGAATTCTGGGTAAACATCCAAGTATTTCACTGGAGAATGTTAATGAATGCAGGCCAGACCCACTGGCCAAATTTACAAACCAACAGACCTTTAATTCGGAAAGTTTCTGACGGTTTGCCATGTGATCTCATTGTAAAAATGCACGAAGATTAATGTATGCAGAAAACCACATGTTAATATTTATCTTTCATCAACCCCCCAGTTCACTAAATGTCTAAACAGCACAGCCAATGAATCTAGGTTGATGTGTCACTGTTGATTAATGATGCCCCAGACGCTGCTCCATAAAGTCCCAGGTTCTTACCCTAGCTACCATGTGCAGCCTTCCCCAATCATCCCAAGAGATCTTTACTTTTGGAAAACAACAATGTTTCTGTAAGAAAAACCAAGAGTAGTTCATTTCATCTATATATCGCAGTTGGTAAAGTTTGAGTTTTTGGCGAACGAAATAATCAAGAAACTATAGATCTCAGCTAGTTTGTACAGGTAATTGTACACTATCCAATTAATGTTTGTACAGGTAATTGTAAAACTATCCAATTAATGTTTGTACAGGTAATTGTAACACTATCCAATTAATGTTTGTACAGGTAATTGTAAAACTATCCAATTAATGTTTGTACAGGTAATTGTAACACTATCCAATTAATGTTTGTACAGGTGATTGTAACACTATCCAATTAATGTTTGTACAGGTAATTGTAAAACTATCCAATTAATGTTTGTACAGGTAGCTGTAACACTATCCGATTACTGTTTGTAGAAAGGCCTATGATTGATTCATCGTCATCGATGGTTGTCTCTGTACAATTACCACAAAATACTTACAGTCGGTCGCTTTAATACCGTTAACACACACACGCACACACACACACACACACACTCTCTCTCTGTTTCTCTCTCTCTCTCTCTCTCTCTCTATCCGTTTTCAAATAAAGAACGACGATCAAACTCAGTGCCTTTTCTGACAATGTTTTGTAAGTGAAGAGATAGGGCGTTTATTTCTTCGTACAATACATGGAGAATCCCTCTTTAACACCTGGCCAAAATTAACAATAAGAATAAATATTATTCAATACTTTTGAATGTTGTATATACTTTATTTAGAGTAAAGTCCTAGGAGGAAAAGACTGAGCACCATTATTGTCTCATTCCTAAAATGCACTAATTTACACACAGTTCTTAACACCCCTTTTTCATATGCCAATTGTTTTATTTCTTTAAACCCTCTCTTTTTTCATCTTGTATTATGGATCTTTGGCATGACGTTTTCAAAATCTACCCAATGAATTCGTAACGAACAAATTCTAAAAGCATTCCGGATGATGTACACCAAAGGCGCATGAATGTTTTCCTATATTTTGCAGCGATTGCTTAAATAAACAAATTATATCCCTTTCTCTTTGGAATGATTGGTGAAGTGTGAATCAAACTAATATAATGTTTGTTTAAAATGGCAGCTCGGTAACTTCAAAACCTAATTGATAGCAGATATAATGAAACCAAACCGTATATGAGGAAACGAAAACTGAGCACGTGGATATGTATTGGACAGATTAACATATATTACATCAGCATGTCCCGCAAATATATTTGCAAAATGCGGTGATACTAGTTGGAAACAAAAGTATGATATTGATTTCAGAAAATGTGAGGTCAATCTATTTGGGATTGTTTTTATGAAAGCTAAATATGAGCCATTTCCATTGTATAAGAACTCTCTCTCTCTCTCCTTTTCTCCTTTAATTAATTTTAGACGCAGTTACATGGTTACTTTTATGCTTAATAATGTATTAATCATATACATACAAAAAGTAATTGTGTTGTATCGTATTACACGATGTGATTAAGACACAATTGCAATACGACAATTTTACAGTTAGCTATCAACGTAACCCATATTTTCCTTTAATATCTTCGACATTGATTTTCATTCCAGTTTCATTTTCTTTAAGCATCCTATGTTTTGTACCATACATGTATAGACCAACTGCATTCCTAACATTAAAATCCAGTGAAGATCATCCTCAAGTTTAAGATTACAGAAAATGACAAGACTAGACTCTCTTATGAGATCGTTTACTCTCAAAGTCAGTATTAATTTAAGTTACGATAGTGACACATGGCACACAATAATGTGAAAACGGATCTTGAGTTTATACACTAACCTAAGTCAAGTTAGCTTATCCATGCCACTCTCCATCCCTGACTACACAAGTAAAAGAAAAAGCACATACTGTTATGATAATTCCGCAAGTTGGTTCAACCTGTGCTTTATATTAAACATATTATGTTATCTAAATTGGAACATAACATTTGATTCTCGTACAGTCAGAAATGAAACTATTTATATTTTTATCAATTATAAAGGCAATATATCCTATATACTCGCGTATAACTCGATACCAACTGCAAACTGCATAGACCCAGATCTGCCGTCGCATAATGCGCCGGCAGATCTGGGTCGATGCAGTTTGTAAGGACTAATCAGTAGAACAAAACAACATAGATCCTGATCTGCCGGCGCATTATGCGACGGCAGATCAGGTTCTATGTTGTTTGCATTAGGACCTGGTTTATACTCGACTATTTACAGTACTCAAAACCTAATGACACCCTCGATATTTAAGAGAAAATGGTAGATTACGGTATCGGAGATAATTAGAGAGTAAATTTCCGTTTCCTTTTCTTTCGTTTACCCTTGTTTGAAATCGTCGTGAACACAACGTAGAAGACCTAGTTTTTCACTGCATCGATTATGGCAGTCTTTCGTTAAGGAAACAGCAAACAAAAAGTTCATAACGCCACGACAAACTGACCTATGGTACTGTGCTTGTGTTCCCCAGATAAATATTGATGAATTTAATAAAATGTACCATATGGCTAGTTTCAAACAACTTGAACAGAACTGTGACACGGCATATCATCTACAATGTTTTTCCCTTTTGGAATTTTTTATGCTGGAAATTGATGTCGAGACAAATACGTCTCAGTAATAAGAATGACTAGTTGTCTCTAGCACAAAATTATATTTAAAATAAGTTGTGGTCTTTAAAAATTTTAGTTTGCATCAGCTTAACGTGGTTCTTCAAAGCAGTATCGGTCGTTTGTGTGACTATTAATACTTCAATATTAGGTTAATCTGCATCTCATTGAAAAGCCTTTATCTCCCAAATTTGAACAATCGTGGAATAGCCACTCCATATCACACAATTAAACATGATGACTTGATAATGCCTACCAGCGATCAAAATATGCATGCAGATATACAGATATACATGAAAGCTTTTTATTTTATTTTATTTTTTTTTTGTCTGCTGGAACGTGATGGAGTTGTGGGGTTGGGTATGTTGATAATTGGAGAGAATCCTAAGAATCACGTTTTTTTGCCACAATTTAATTTTCAAGCATTTTTCCTTTCAGGAACATCTGCTACAAGTGCAAGACAACCTTCATTAATAAGTATTCAGGGTAAGTTGGTTTGTGCACTTATCAGTACAGTTCACATTGCCACCAATTTAAAAAATCAGAGTTTCTTTTTTTTTCTTTTTTGGTGTGGTCAGTTATATAATAACTGCACGCACAGCTCATGTACCTAATAATCAGTGGCGGCGCGAGGAGGGGTGGGGGTGGGCAATTGCCCCCGGTCGCCAGGCCAAGGGGGAACCTTTCGGGATTTTTTTTTTTTTTTTTTTTTTGCAGCTGAAATTTTCATAGTATTTCACCTTACCTTAGTGTAACGGGGGCAATTCTTCACAAAACTTATATTTAGGAGGGCGGATGGAGGTTGGCAACTGATATAAAAACTGTTCTCTGTGACAAAGAAGGGGCGCCATTAAAGAACATTGCCCCCGGGCGCCTCGGCAGGGGCGCTACTAAAGAACATTGACCCCAGGCGCCTCAAACTCTCGCGCCGCCCCTGCTAATAATAGCTATTTTAAACAGAAGCGGCGTGAGCGGGAGCAGGGGGGGGGGGGGTCCAAGGGGCATTTGAGCCGGGAAGGGGGGGGGGACGCCGTCGGGAGCTTTTTTTGCCACCCCCGCTGATAGTTGTGATAGTTAATACTTTCTAGTGCTTCAATAAAATGTAGAATCTTATTATTAAATTATATTTAAATATATACTGTTTGATAATCAAAGAAAGTGTTAAATTACTGACTTCTTTGATGTCTTATCGTAGATATGTGGATCTTTAATTCTAAAAGTTTTGTATCGTCTTTTGTTTCAAGAGGTATCATGTAAATGGATTTCACGTCGTCCTCCAGTTAATCAGTATTAAGATCTTATTTCCATTTCCTCTGTCACTGCCTTGGATTTTACCTGATCTTATAAAAAAAATATATTATAACATAATATCGAAATTGTATTATTCTTTCTAATCATTTCCATATATTTATTACTTGCATTTTCCATTTTTGCTGGCGAACCTTTTATTCGAGTTTTACTTCCTTTGGTGCTGCATTCAAGACTCGATGGAATTGAACAAAATTCAAATATATATATATTTATATGTTTGATCCGCTGAATCAGCCCGAGATTCCAATATCAGACCGAGGACCTTAGCCCTATGTCTGATATTGGTCGAGGGCTGATTCAGTGGATGATAAGGGCAAAGTCATATATTCACCTTTTTATCATATATTTAACAAAAAAGGACATTTCAAATCCTTTACCATGATATACAAAAAAGGACAATTCGAGGTTAGCATGTTTAAATTTATTATCCGTTCTATCTCACACTTTCATCCAATCACTATGCAGAGATGAAGATAAACAATGTAGGATCACATTTAAACTTTAAACAATTCATATTCTTGCACACAGTGCATTTCTTTTTCCATATGCTAAAATCATGATAAAGAGACATCAGTAATCATCAAATGTTGAATAGACGTCTGCAAACAAGTTAAGTACAATTTATTTTGTGACATACTATATCGAATATATTGAGATAGAAATATGAGCATTGACTGTAGAGCCTGAAAAAATTTAAACTATTTTGTTCAAACGTTTTAGTTGATAGTTGCAATGTCCCACCCGGGCTACTAATTAATGGAAGATTGATAATACTGCCTGATCTTTCTATGTCACTCTCAGTAACGCATAAAACCTGTGTTCTTTTTCGATAGTATACTCCAACTCGGATATTCTATTTGGTAGCGCTTCTAAAATTTTCTCTCCCTGAATCCGGTGCGCGTCTGCCATTTTCCCCCTGAGAAAACTCACGAGACATGTTGACACCGGTAACAGACTGGTTTATGATTATTTATGTAGTTATAAACAGAAACAAATGAAACAAAACACGCGAACAATTCAGCTGAACGCGATCCAGGCTGATACAGTTTATCAGCCTTGAAACTGTGCTTATCAGACTGGCATGCAGAATAAAACTGCTTAACGTTCATCTGTACCATATGAGCATTTTACGTTTATTGTATTCTGAAAATTATTATATATGATAAACTATTTTGATCCACGAGACTTTTTGTCCATTAGAATACACATCAGTATGTGGCATCTTAAGGCCACCATACACGTAAGAGTTATACAGAACAGTTCTTTTAGTTCTACTCTCCCATCATTTCATACGAAAGTAAGCAATAAACCTTGAACATTTCTCAATATATGATGTGGAGGATCTGGGAGGACAGAAAAACAATGAGTATAATAGGTAATGCTATTATTTTTAAAATAGTGTTTTTTTTTTGCTATAATAGACTGTTGACATTATAAGCAAAATGATTTGCGATGTCACCGCCCCACCCTTCTTCAAAAACTCACAGCCACTCTACATAAGAAACTTACTTCATAGTGAACTAAATTACCTTAATAGTTTGATTTTTCAGTAATAATATTGTTTTATGTCTCTTTGTCTTCGTTTTGGATTCCTTTACGTTCATTTTCGGTTGCAATTCCATCATTTTTGGTTTGTTTTAATTAATTTCCAGTGAATCTTCGTTCTTTTATCGCTCATTTAATTTCGTTTTTGGTGATTTAGTCATGTTCTACTCGAACCATACCGTTTCGGATCTCCTTTTGGGATCTAATTAGCTTGTTGACAAAATAAAATGTAGACAAGGTGAAAGTTTTATACAGCTATACAAAGTCAACCTGTTGAGAAAGGCTAAATATACCTCTCATTATTATTACACTAGTTATAAATTAAAATTATCATTATTAACCATCCAATATAATAATTGATTTTATTTTCCCGTACGTACATTTTCGGTTGCAATCATTCAATTTCATTTGAAATATTTGGCTCAAGATGTTTATTTTTATTAATAAGGCATGTCCTAATTCAGCTATATGACATATTTATCTTTGCTAGAAAATCGAAATGACTTAATTTAGTTATTGGTTTGCCTTATCTGTATGTGTCTCATAAATATAAAAAGACATTCAAAATGTCCCTAAGTAACTATGCCAACAGCAATAAATCATAGGCAATTTCAACAACAATTTCAGTATTAAGTTGGCATTTCCTACTTCAGCCACACCCTTGCGGAGCCCTCCAGTATGACATTTTTATCTTTGAAGAAAATCGAAATAACATCAGAAAGCAGACTTGAAGGCATATGACCTATTTTTTTAAAAATTATTTTGTTGTTGTTGATTAAACAGTCATTTCTCTGCGTTATTCCAAGGTTTTAAAAAAGCGTTCAAACTGTACCGACAGCTTCGCAGTAGATCATGGACCATTTCGAACACAAACATTGATAGTAGGGGGTTGGGGGGGGAGGGTTGGGTACCGGTGGTGGAGGGGGAGAAAATGATGGGGGGGGGGGTCGAGTGTCGGGATAGGGTTCCCAAAATGTAAGGTTGACAGTCATGTCTATTTACCCATTGTACACTATAGACTAACCTCCGCCGCCAAGTGCACAATCACAACCCAAATTTTAGGGATATAAACAAGATATTCGAGAAGTATCTTATACAAGCTCTCAGAGATATATCTGTAACTGTGTCAGCAACAAGGTCCACATAGTGAATCTCATACAAATCAATAATGTGAATAAGGTGTCAAAACATATAATATATATCGGCATTGAATCAATGAGTTACACTTGCTAAATTTTTTTTGTAAAGTTTAAAAAAAGTTTACCCGATAACTTTATTGCAGAAACTGTAAGGTCGCTTGTATATTAGTCGTTTCATCTAATGTCCACTGAGTTTTCTCGCAAGATAATTATGTCATTGTATGAAGGTTCGTCATCATTCTGGATATATACATTCATCTCCATTTTGTTGGTTTCCACCATGGTTACCAGTGTTCTCCCTACCTGAATTTCGAAAGCAAGATTAACTTTGAGAGGAAAATTTGAATAAAATGAATTGCAACCCATTTACTACCTTTACTATCCCCACCAATAGATATATATATATATATATATATATATATATATATATATATATATATATATATATATATATATATATATATATATAAACCCCATTCGCTTCTTCAACATGTGCCTATTTCTCTTGTGGGATGTGCTTCTTGAAGAAAACCTATTTTAATCAGTTTATCACGTATTCATTTAAATATATCCGCCTTTCTTGGTATCCCTTAGTACTTTTGCATTAACTGAATATATTCTAACAGAATTCACGATGATGCAAAGTTGTAATGCTAAAAATACGCCCTTGAAGAAAGAATAGATTTAGAATATTGAAAATATGTAAGCTAACACAAATATAAATATTGTCAAAAGAAGAAATGACGTAGCTTAGACTTTGACCCGTGAATGAAAATGTATCGTAAAGGAAATAGAAAATGTTTCAAATAGTATATCTCCCTTCTCGGCAGAAATTCACCATTTATGTCAGGATGTGACTCTGTAGGATAAAGCAGTATTTCATAATATGACCAATGACACATGTATTACTCTTTATAGAGACGTATTGTAGATAAGCAATTTCAATGAGTATGCCTCTCATGAAGGCGAACCCAAGAATGACCCATCAAATTACAGACCTATTTCTATCCTGTCCGTCATTTAAAAAAAATAATCGAAAAACAAATTTCTTCCCGCCTATTTCGCTTTCTCAGTAAACATAATCTTCGACATCGATCTCAAAGTCACTCCTCTCAAACTGACCTGAATTAACTAATAGACGAATGGCTATCTGCAATTAACGGATGTAAAATAACTGGGGTTTTCTGAATAAAATTTTTAAACAATCCCTTGATATTGCTGATCACGATATTCTTTTGAAGAAATTAGCAGTCTATACATTTTCAACTATTACACACTCTTTGCTCAAATCTTATCGAACAAACAGGACTCAAAGTGTCAATATTTGAACCCAACTCATCAGCACTGGAACCAGTCAAATGTGGCATCCGGCAAGGCTACATTTTACATCCTGTTATTTGTCTAATCTTTATAAACGATCTACCTCTATGTCTTACATACTCTAATTCCGATATATTCGCTGATCACACAACTATCCCTGCTCTCTACCCTACACTGGCTACCCATTCGATCCAGAATCAAACACAAATTTTTTCTCTATGCTACATTTCGTTGACTGGCTCCAGTCGCACATACCTATCTCACCTCACACATGTGTACACACCAGCAATATACTTACGCTCCTCTTCCGACACTCGTATTCTCATTATTCCCACTATCAAAATGAAGTCATACGGACAACGTTCTTTTGCCTAGCAGGGCCCAGCAACGTGGAACGAATTGCCCACTGAACTTAGACTCAAAGACGCAGTGATCTCATTCAAGAGTGCTCTTAAAACGCACCTATTTCGACTGCAAGAATAGACCTAGAGACTTAATAATTTTCCTTACCTTAATTATTTTCAGCATGTTTTTGTTTTCTAATTTCATGGTGTTTGGTTTCGTAATCATATCATTATATATGTTTTTAGGTGTTATCTAATATTGTAAAGCGCTTAGAGCTTCTGAATATTAGGTGCTGTGCAAAGTCTTCATTAATTATTATTATTATTATTATCCGCCATTCGGGCAGATCTACTTCCGTTGTCAATTATCATCTTCTGTTCAAAAGTGGTGTACGCAAAATAAAATGCACACAAATCAATCAAAAAGTACATGTATGACAATTGGTTTCACTCAGAAACTGTCGACAATTTATGCATTCAAACTTATTGTTAGTGACTTTGAACTTGCCTCTGCATACTGTCAATATTTGCTAGGTATCTTCATTGATAACACTATTCATTAGGACACCCAATGTAATCACATTTTACTTTTTACTGAATAAATGGACTGCACTTATGAAAATTCTTTCTAATTACGTTTCTGAAAATATTCTTAAAATATATTACAATAGCAATATTTTACAAATCTTAAAATATGGGTGCACAATTTAGGGCAACTGCAGGACAGCTCAAACTGAGAAGATTATTAAATTGCAAAAAAGAACTGCCCGAATAATTCTAAAAACTGATATTTCCACACCATCTTCTGAAATATTTTCGATATTAAATTGGTTACCATTTTTGTGAACGTGTTTCATTTCAAAAAGGTTGTATGATGTACAAAATGGTCTATTGCCTTGTATCTGATTATCTATCTTATCTATCTTATCTCACTAAAAAGCAAAAATACGATTGTGACCTTCGTTCTTTTCCCAAACTGTATCGTTTTTATTCCACGATCTCGCTCTTCCTATTTCGATAAATCTCTTGCAATATCGGGTCCAAAATAATGGAATACCATTCCTTTTGAAATTAGAAATTCAACTTCTTCCGGTAAATTCAAGTCCTTGTATAATGACTACCTTTAATGCTTACCGCTATTGATATCCAGAGTTATATTTCGATCGTATTGTGTACACATTAATGATATCATCCTCTATTACATTACGTTTCATTTTGTCAGCGTTTTACGTAGGATTGTTAGTTTTAACTGATGTATATATGTATGTAGTTTTCTATACTATTTCATGAGAACCTTATGGTAGATTAGCTTTAATGCTAAATATATCATCCTCTAAAAATAAAGACATTATTATTATTATTATTATTATTATTATTATTAAGCATTTGATGATGCAACATATCTGATAATGAACTTCACTGCATGATAGCCTAACATGCTTAATTGCTGAAACACAACAATAAAAATTAATATTTAACATGTATCAAACTTTCATACCAACATTAATTGTACACAAGTCCAGTTCAGAACTAATTACGAACACAGCTTCCTTAAATAAAGAGATTTAGTACAAACAATGATATATGGTATGAATAGAAAAAACTTTTTTCTGTTGTATACATGCGAAATGCATAAATTACTTAACATGTTACACCCCTAGATGTCATGAAAAAATAAAAACCAATAACTTGTTTGATCATTAAATAGGAAACACTTGGGAAAAGTCTTTGCAAACTGTTAAGGATATAGCGCTATTATCAGACGTATGATGCAGGTATCGCATAGATTATATATATATATATATATATATATATATATATATATATATATATATATATATATATATATATATATATTTATATGATGTTCGGAATACACACACATACATACATCTATACAAGGATGGAGCAAAGGCAAGACTCGAGGAACTCGTTAACTCACTTCCTATTCAAACAGAATTTAACACTCGGCCAAATGGATTTCTAAAGGTATATTAAAACATTATGATTATAAAAATGTACACTTATATACCAAACAGAGAGGAAAGCGCAAAACAATTTAAAAAAAAAGATTCTGTCACAAAAATTCCCCTGATGAATTTAAATCAAAATTATCTAACCATTAAAACTTTCATGTACACAGGAGGTTATTTCGAGAAGCATTGTTCGGTTTTTTTATTTTTAATTTTTATATTTCTTGTCTTCTCATGATAAGAAGCAGGCCAAATGATGTTATTAGACCGAGGCATCAGCTTTGACAGAACAATTTTTAATGCTTTATCTGGAGATCTTTCTTCAAGGTTGAGTGTGTGACTTCTCACAGATTATGCGGTTATTACAGGAGTTGGTCGTAAGATAAAAATCGATTACTTTCATGTCCCGAAATATTTTATTATAAAGCAATAAACCATGCGTCGACACAATGGCATATGCTATTTATATTTTCAACATATTACATAAAGCTCACTGCAGTTTTGTTTCCTTGCTGTCGGGCGCCACTAAAGAACGTTGCTCCCGGGCGCCTCGGTAGGGGGGCGCTATTAAAGAACATTGCCCCCTCGAATCCTGCGGTTGTTAAATGTGTCTGACGTTTTATCGGGTTTCAAAAGATAAACATCGCTGCTAATCCCTGCGACTGAGGAAATAATAGAAGCACAAAATAATGTTTACCAACTAATTGAGATAGATTTTAAACTTTGTATGAACTTTGGAAAAACAGATGGTTTTTCATGTGTGCGCCCTAGAGAATTCGAAGATTCGACATGTGTTTTACTCTTGAAATAAAATTTACCTTGCAACACAATTGTCAATAAGAGGATGGATTACAGTTTAGTTTGTATAATTCACGTCCTGAAAAACATCATTTTATGATCACATAAAATGTTCGATTATGGTATGCATGTCACACGTACCAAATATAAATATTTTACATGATCGTATTAAAAATACCTCACAATATATTGATTTTTATTTTATAAAATATGGCCTATGATGTCCTGATTTGTTGACAAACAACAATCAATCAATTAATTAAACATTCTCTCAAAGATATAGAGATACAAAATACATACTGGCTTCTATATAAAAGGGAGACGCAAAGTTAGAGTGCAGACGATCTGTATATAAGATTTATGTCTTCTGGAATAGTCTTTTTCCCCCAGAATACTGTGCGTTTCTCTAACGAGACATCAAATACTGAGGTACTAATCGATAGCTCTGGTGATTAAGTAATTCCTCCTCCACCCATCCTAGTACCTTAGCTTCGGAACCATCAATTACTATGCTATACAGATAGGCGGATGAAAGAGAGAGAAAATTTCGTAAAGACGATTTGTATCGCCCTCCTGTTTCAAGATGAATTTGATAACTGCTCTCATTGCTGAATTTCTCTGCTATAGACGTGACATAAACGTACCGAATAATATATATATATATATATATATATATATATATATATATATATATATAAAGATGTTGAAAATACAATCTTTCAATATTTCTAACTGGTGCTAAACCGTGTTATATTATTTTTTATATTGGTTTCTGAACATTTTCACATGATATAGATATTGTTTTCAGGTGATTCGTAAAGCCCCCTTTCTTGGTTTCCCTGTAAAGTAAGGAAGTATTGCTCTTCGGTGCTTGAGAAACATTCTAGCCTGCCTTAAAATAGCCACATTAATGCGTTAATTAATCACGATGTTTTTGATTGTTGTTGCTGTTTTCTATGTAACTTAAATATTTACAACAAGTGTACCCAACTTGAAGAGAAATGTTTTAACTGACATAAAGTTATTTCCCCGGGAGTCGATATAACATATACGACTACGTAATAGAGTATTAATGACGCCATTATTACGATGAGATTTTTGTTTACAACTTCTGATATAAACAAGGATAGCGATTCAAGTACAGCGGACTTAATATGGATTAGGTTTGCACATCAGTTTTAACATCTAGTTTAGTTTAAAGAAATAATAAAATCTATTGTTGTCTGAAATAGCACGCATAACAATGTTTGACTGTCGCTTTTAACCATGTGACGAGACTGGTCGAAGGATGGTAGGTTGGTGGGAGGCGAACCACTGGAAGCAATGTTTCACAGAGAGTTTTCTACTGATTAAAATAAGAATTTTCTTTTAGTAAAGGTTTGAATCTTCAAGAAAAGATTAATACACACCCCTTTTTTTAGGTGTCTGCACAAAACGCTTCGCTGTAAAAACGCATATTCTCTAAGCTAAAGTTCTGATATGTAAATATGGTTATCGTATAGAAAACCTTGACTAGAGAAGATATACAAACACATCGGAACCTTGACTAGCCAAGATGTACAAACACATCGGAACCTTGACTAGCCAAGATGTACAAACACATCGGAACCTTGACTAGCCTAGCCAAGATGTACAAACACATCGGAAACTTGACTAGCCAAGATGTACAAACACATCGAAACCTTGACTAGAGAAGATGTACAAACACATCGGAACCTTGACTAGCCAAGATGTACAAACACATCAGAACCTTGACTAGAGACGATGTACAAACACATCGGAACCTTGACTAGCGAAGATGTACAAACACATCGAAACCTTGACTAGAAGATGTACAAACACATCGGAACCTTGACTAGCGAAGATGTACAAACACATCGGAACCTTGACTAGCGAAGATGTACAAACACATCGGAAGTACCATAAGTTGTTCAGGAAGCTGTTTGGTATATTATATCAATGTATCACAGGAGACGCGGAGCGTCGAGTCTGATGCACGGATGTGACATATCGAATACACGATAAAGCTTTCTAGATCAACAGACAATACGCATGCAGCTTTTACTATGCACCTTAAAGAAGTATTAAATAAAACAAAAAAACATAACACAGTTTGATACTATAAATCTGTGTGAACTGGAACTATTCTTTTACACATATAGTGTAACAAGGTTCACATGCAATGAGGCACAGCGCGTAAGAATATAGATATATTTCTGGTCCACAACACACATGTATATATTCTTATAAGTGTGAATCAGTGATAGATTTACACGTAGTCACTGCCAATAATTCAATTTATCTTTAGTTTTTATATATTTTTTTTTGTTTTTGTTTATAATGTGGATACGCTTAGTTGGTATTGATATTGCAATTCATCAGCTCTGTGCCTCAAAATATTTCGCCGGATATTGCGCACAAACTGTGTGGTTAACGGGGGTGGGGGTAGGTGACGGGAATGGAGGTGAAGGACGGAGCAACCTGACAGTATCGGTACATGAACACTCTGGAAGCATAAGGCACATAATGCGGTCGTAACTTCGACGATTATTGGGTCATACAAAGATACTAGGGAATATTCTTTGTTCAGCTGGGAACTTGAATGCAGTTATGTGACGTTATATAGATTAGTTCAAGGTTCTCTTCTTTTGGTTGACAATCGTGATACAGAGTCGCAAATCTCTTGTGAGTTATATATTTCCTTATGTGATGGTAATCAAAGGAATAGTTAAAAATGTGCTAAAATTTGAATAGCTGTTTTTATTCTGATTTACAGTTAACTTTATTATATGTTTCTTACGTGTGTATTTGGATTCTGTTGTTGTTGTTGTGTGTGGACACTTTTTATACGGAGACGGAAACGCTTGTGAGTGATCCGTTTTTCCATATGTCATGGTCATGAAACGAATAGTTTAGGCTTTGTATAATTTGTAAGATTTTGAATGAAATTTTTTTTATCTTGCTGCGTATTAGTGCTGATTTGCAATGAACTTTACGATCGATTTCTTACGTATTTACATTGTATATAAAGTGTACACAATGTTTTTCTTTTCTTTTCAAGTTGCTAGGAGTCTCTTTTATTGCTGTTCTCCGTTACTATTGGAAGACTAAGTGACAAGATTAAGCGATTAATCTGTAGGTCGGTTTGGAGAGTAAGGCTTAAAATAGGATTATACAGAGTGCACAAACTCTTCACATTGGACTTAAAGGAAAACAGATGCCAATAATTCTTTGTTGGTTATTGCTTGCAGACACTAGAAATTTGTAACGATTATGGACATTGTTTTCAACAGACCAGAATGACCAATAAATCTATGTTTTCCCTTAAACGTGGTGACTTGTAATGGTATCCTTTCTAACTGAGATAAATTCTTTACAGTGCTTTATGAATGCATTAACATATTGTTATACATATTAGCTATTGTGGTTGTTTTAGGCTGTTACGCTTCCATTTTTATACTACTTAATCATTAGCATGTATGAACCCAGGTGACATCATTTATTTATTCATCGGTATGTTCCGATGATGTTTAAAATAGGATTGAAAGGAATTGAAAGATCTAAATTATCGCACAAAACTGAACTTAAATATATTCTCTCTCTCTGTCTTTCTCTCATGTCATTTGATCTGGATCCTGCAATATTTTTTCCCCGCGGATCTGAATTTTATATTTTTCGATGTGTATTACAATACATTGGATTACAAAAAGCCACAGGCAGTTGAAATGGTTACGGGTGAAGCTGTCTCTGAAGCCGTTCACACTGGCGGCTGCGTGCCGGTGGTAGTAATTCCGTTATGTTCCTCGGCTGCTAAGGAATTAAAAGATTTACCAGGGATAAGGACCCAGTCCGAGAGTGGGCTTTTGCACAAATAAATAAATAAATAAATAAATAAATAAATAAATAAATAAATAAATAAATTATAAACTAGAATTAATCAAATATAAGCAAGTTTTAAAATAAATGGACTTCAGATTTAAAACAAGAACTGACAAGTCAGCCTTGTTCTTGTCCTGCAACTTAGTTTAATGCTTCAGTTGATAAGAACATATTAAAAAATTGAATTAAAAGAACAAAAAATATTTTACAACCAAAACACTAAATAATTATGATATATACACATTCTGAAATTCTATAATGATGATTCAGTGAGCAGATACAGAGCAAATTGTGATATGAAATGTTCGCAAAATCGCTTAAACTGGGCATTATGGATGGCAACCTCAAGATGTGGAATATCGTACTGGCATTTATCTTATCCAGGTCTACCAGAGTTAGTAAAATCAATTTACAGGTTTCACATCTATTTTCTAATACGAAAACTGTTGTCTGAATGCTAAGTACCAATACCGGATGATTGATTTAATTTAACAAGCAATAATATAGATTTTAAGCAATTCTATATCATGTGTAATAACTTCAATATACCTCCTTATCATGACTGAAGATGTATTAATGGTAAAAAATAAATATTTGATTGATACTGGACAGGAAGAACACAAGAATGTGAAGATATAGCTCATGAGGATTTCGATTTAATAATTATCAAGTACAACAGATGCAAGGAGATGAAAAATGACATTCGGAAAAAAAACGAGCATTATAAAAGTCCAAAATATTGATGAGCTTACAAAAAGTTTTTTGATGAGGGAAATAAAATTAAAAAGAAAGTGATTTTTGAAAAAATCCCAACAAATAAAGAATCTCTTATATTTATGAAAGAATGACAGAACAAGTTCGAGAAAAGAAAACTTTTAATATTATTTAAATGGTAGAGGCTATATGTCCTATTTACATAATAGTCAAGGTCAATGTGATAAAGAATTTTTTTTACACTCCAATTGATAATATAGATCGTAAATTATAAATTTCATTACAGAGAATATATTGTGTGGAAGGTTATGACAACATTTAAAATGACCAAGCAACAATATATTTTATTACATCAACGATAAAAATGAAACAAAAACTGATTTAATTACAGATAGATTCTATAGCAGTGAAATGTATATGAAGAAATTAAAAGATGGAATGACTCCTAATAACAACAATGAATAGTGCTGATACTGAGTGTTTAAAACACAATTTGAAAGTTTTGGTAACTTCCTTTAATAATTACAAAGCATATATAATAAATTACAGCTCTAAAGTATATGGATTTAATAGCAAGAGATCTATACCGAGAACTACTGAGTCTGATATGTTTTGTGGTTTTTGAAAACTAAATTTGTTTACATTTTCCTCGACCAGATCATTAACACAAACAATTGCTCTAACGGGTATTATTCATCCTTGCTAGGCTCTCAGTGTGTTCAAAATGCTTTCATAATGATATTGTTTAATAAAATGTTGATTGAACTTACAAGAAAATATAAAGAGAATCTATAAACAGGTGAACTAGAAACATTACAAATTAAGATGGAAAAGTAATAGATTTCCACCGTATGCCTGTAACATATTGCTTTGTGTTAAGGAAATGACTGGATAAATATTGTTGAGAGGTTTTAGTGATCTTGGTTTTGAAAGCTGAGAGATAAGTGAGCCAGTGGAGGCTCAAGATCCTTCACTAGACCAATCAACAAAAGTAAACCTAAACAAAGATCGTTTTACAAATTTGGGCGATCCTGTAAATTTAACTTATGCGGCTAATAGTATGTTTGGTGCAAAAATGAGTTGACTCTCAAATATGGATGATAATACTTTTCTAGATATAAAAACACAGAGAGGACAATTTGATAATAAATAACCAACTTTTGATCAGAAAATAAAAAGAAAAATCTTGCAAAATTTAATAGTTACAAAAACAGATTTACGAAAACGAGTAATATATTATAGATGCACAATAGTTAATTAAACAGAGCTATTGTATCCTGTATAATTCTATAAGGCATTGGAGACTGCAAAAGAAAGATTCAACAATACTTAAACGTATTGAACAAAGGATACTCTCAGAGATAGATGCATTAGAGTCTGACATGGAAGGAATAAAGAAACGTTTAGAAATATTTTGTTTTTAGTTTACAAACATAGTTACATAATTGAAAAATCATGAGATGACAAACTTGGTTAATAATGTTTAGAGCTTTGTAGTAAACTTGATAGACACGATAGCAGCTAACACTAATAGTTTATCACAGTTACAAACAGAATGATTTAGCAGAAATAACTATACATATAGATGAAAACAAAAACAAAGTAAGTGTGAGTGAACTACGATTAGATATATTAGAACTACATGTGATTTATCTGTGAATTACTTGAGTGATGAAAAAAAAAAAGATAAATGCTCAAAAATTACCAACTTTATCAAAAAGAACTTACTACGGAAATAGAAAAAGTCAGAAAGCTAGCGAGCAAAAGCGAAAGAGAGAAAATCCATCAAGTTCTACAAGTTTGAGAGCAAATTCTAATAAATGCCCAAGAATGTACTGATAGAAAAGTTCTTAATAATATAGGTCTTTTACAAGTAAGTATGGAGGAACTGGATAGAAAGGTGAAACAAACCAGAAACGACTTTCATAATATTAAACAAACGTTAACCACTGAAACAGAAACATATTAATACTCAAGTAGATAAATACAACTAGAGCATTAAGTAAAAGCATTGATACAGTTACATCAGAAATAGAAGGAGATATATAGATCTTCCAGCCTGAATTAACTCAAAAAATGGAAAAGGGAGTATTGTAATAAATAGTAGTTAACGAACTAATACCCTGTTGCATATTAATTCATGATTTGAGAAATACATCAAATATTGATGCAATATAAACAGTCCAACATATTATTTTGCAAGACATGAGAACGGTGTTTCAACAGACAAAACTGGTTGTCTGGTTACACAACACCACCAACAATAGTCACAACTTTTAGATTTCATTATGCTCCAGCACATTTTACTGAATATATAATAAAACAGTAATAAGTAATTTACATTATTGTGCAATTCGAATATATAAATCCGGTTTGCATACAGTTTATTTAAACATGAACAGTGAATCACAAACTGATATTCTATTTCATATTCAACGTAATTATTAGAAATATTTCTTACACAATCGATATCACAAGAGAACCTGAAAATGAAGTAACTATATTAAACTATCAAAGAATGAAAGAATCACTATCATTCTATCTTGTTGAGAACACTATTTTATTTCTTTGTATGACAAGAGAAGATGGAAGTAATGAATTATTTACATTCTCATTTGATATAGAAGACAGCATCAAAATTTGCTGCCATCAAATAGCGATAGCGAAGCGACCAAGTTCTAACAATATAAGATGGCAACAGCAGCAGTTATGATTGATGAGGCAATTGTTAACGCCTTAACATTAACAAGAAGTAATTTTCTATTTCATTTATTTGATCCAACTGGTGCGAAATGATGAAAGAGTAAGGCGTTAAAAACATTTGAGGAATTGCAAAAGAAAACTGAATGACTTTAATGACAACAGAGCAATTTCACTAAATTACCTGAATGAAAGGTAAAGAGAACACGGTTTTGGTTACATACAGATTTAATAATTTCGACGAGGATTTACTTCTTTATTCATCTATTCATCCCGATGTTGTTTAGATATCCAATGACAACCTATACTTAATGATTTGTTACCAATCTTCTGGTGTTATAATGGTGCTAGTGTTTCATATTTGGTTGAAGTATCTGTGAGAGAAAGCAAAAGAAGCGAGCAAGCCACAACTTAGTGAACGATTATCGCACTAAATAAATGGCAATATACAGTAAATACATAACTCCTCATAAGCAAGAAAAAACACCACAAGGTGTAAAACATCTTAATCCAGCTCATCATTGTATTGCAAGTAGTATTAAACCCGAACAACATTTGCAGGTGGTAATCGTTCGATTAGGACATACTATATTGATTGTACCTGATACTTTTTTGTTTCCATGATACGAAATTCAAAAGGAGATGGTAATAATTCAGTGGTAAACAATTTAGGAAGAATGCTTTCTAGGGATACAACAATTTTTTTAATGGTAGTGACGATATTTTAAAACTAAATGATTACAAATTTTCATGATATTTGACGATTTATGGTTACAAATATTTGAGAAAACAAATAGAATAAAGCAGAATATTATGAACGAAAATTAAGAAAGGTAAGATCCGGATCGACCAGTACAAAGAACACTGCTATTGAAACTGCTCAGTTTATAGTACGTGTTAAGAACTTTAGAATGCCACTTGAGTTCCAGATAGTAACATATCATTGTCCATTGTATCCGTTTGTTCTTCCTCAGGATCTACAAATACATTAGAGAAAGCATGGTGCTAACCAGGATTATGAGTTGGAGAATATTTGTCTACTTTACGATACAGTTACTTAGGATATAATGGCTAACTCTATTAACATCAAGTATAGAAATGGACTTCCTTTCTCTGATGACTACATTAAAACAGAGAGAGAGAGAGAAAGAGAGAGAGACTATTTGATGTAGCTGCTAAAACAAATGTCATACTTGTTTCACCAAGAATGAGTGTAAAAGGAGTAGTGATACTATAAAGAACAAAACATAGAGACTGATAATGAAAAATATTTAAATTCGGCAAGAGATCAAATACTGATTACTCTAGAAGGATTACCAAATATATTTATGTCACATGGTTATAAAATGAAAGCAACAGTTTAATGAATCAAAGAAATATTTTGTTTTGATGAGGAACAAAAGCACTATTGTTTATGATTAGATCTAGGAAGTACACATGATAATAGATTACGGAACAGGATATACATTATCAAATGTTTAGCAGGAATATACACGCAGAACAGAAAAGAAAACGTAGACGCACATAAGATGTATATTTAGTTATTTAGTTTTTGTCTAATGCACAGGCAAATGTTCGGAATAGATTGATAAATCTATAATGTTCTGGAACTTGTTCGTTTATCTCATTGTTTAATAAAAGTTTACAATATTAGTAGATGGAGAATATATCAAGTGAATGGGTTTCAAGTATGCTGTTCAAAAAGTGTGTAATATGCAATAAAAATGGAATCATTGATGATGAATGTATACTATGTAGCTATGAAAAAAAATTTAAACTAGTATGACTGTTAAATTAACATATGTAAAATCAAAATAATTTGACCTTGTGAAAAATTAGATAAATTGTCAGAGTTATTAATTGAAGTTTATCGAGGAACAAATACTTTGTATTAATGACTGTCCTATCTTAGATGATGTCAAACAGAAGGCAACAAACTAACTAAGCAACCATTTAGTGGCAGACATTATGGAATATATGTGTGATTAATAGTTCAACAATACAACTCATTAATCGAAAACTTGGGGGAAATGTTAGGTTTTTAGTAGCAATAAGGGACGAAATAGATGAAAAGCTAAAACAAAAATAAAAAAAAGAAACTGCTTCATTAGCAGTTTCTTTTTTTAATTTTTATTTTAGCTTTAGGTTTGAAAATCCTTATCAGTACTCTCTATGCACACAACCAAATGGTAAAGTGTTTATTAAGGTGAGAGGCGGCTTTATTCATAGCTATATTATCCAGCTCATAATGAAATGACCTTATTACATTTATCTCTTGTCTATTTTCATTTTCATTAAAAGACAATCTTTATACATTCCAACTTTAATTTTTTTTAATCACACATTTTTAATACCTTTAATGCTCTCTTATCTTCTACATCTGTTCTAAAGGAATATTGTTTACTTCTTAATCTTCAAAATTCCTGTATTGATATACCATTTAAATCAGTTTTGAAACATTCTGGTATTTGTTTTAATATACTGGCAGTATCTTGAAAATATTATATTCTTTTGCAGTTACTTGTATCCAACAAAATAATAGTGTTCTTCATATCATCGTAAATGTTTGTTTCTGCGTGAATACATAAATGATCAGTATCAGGTATGACAAGTTTCATTTTATCACCATAAATATTTTTTTTTGTTGCTTATTGTAATATAAGTCATATGTCAACCATTTATTTATCCTCTAATACTATCAAGCCACCATAAACTGGCTCTGATGATTTATTTGTTTTTGTTTTTTAGATTTACTACTGCAATATCGTCATCTATTGTAGTTCTTCTATGAAAAGAAATATATTTTCGCAGCTTAATTTTTTTTATCCTTGCATATTCTTACTGTAGTTCTCTTTCTAAAATTTTCCATTTGTTTTCCAAAGACTACATTATTCATTAATTTAAAGAAATCTGTTAAAACAATCATTGTTTGCTATTTGTCTCAAACGAGTATTTAATTCGAGTATTTAATTCAAGATATGATTGTAGCCATGGTTCTTGATCAAATAGTATAGATCTATGTATCTTTTTTGTTTTATGCCTAACTGGATATATACCTTAAATTTCTATAGCGAATACCATCTTTTTCTTCATCTTTTAACGTGCAATACATAATTTATCTTCTGAAGGTTTTGTTTCCTTCTTTGCATCTAAACATTTATTTTGCAATGAGATAATTCAGACAAATCTGGACCTAATCTTTCAAATACTAGTGGACAGTCTTTAAAATAATCATGAAGATGTACTGGAACTTCCACAAAACCTCTTCCACAATTCCACCAAATTCAGTATCAGCTTCCCAATGCATTATATCTTCTTCTAGTACTTTGATCTGCCTTTTATTTTCCCATAAAAGGTTTTAACAGGCATTGGTTGGCACATAGCCCTGTTATGTAGATTGTTGGGATATGAATAAGGAATATAAGATTTTTAAAGTTAGTTGTTACTTTGCTCCATCATTAAGACCTCCTTGCGAACTTCTTCGCCTTTTGCTAACTTGCTCACTAGTGTAAAACTCATGCTTTTGCATATCTGTCTTAAATCATTCTTATTCCTCCTTTTATTCTTGATTCAACCATTATAAACATTTCGTAATGTGTTCACAATTGTAATTCTATGCCATTTAATTTTAAACTAGTATTCATGTGCTAGTCCCGGATTATTAAAATAATGTGCAGGGTCTAAGTTGTTGTTGTTTAAACACACATATCCAAATTCTGAAAAATATATCGCACAGCATTAGTGTATCTTTTTAACAAAGTAGTCGCGAAGATCTCTGAGACTTTTTAAATTGAAATGTTTCATACCATCTTAACGTATATGTAATCATATATACGTTTGAAAAATGAATCAATATGTTCATATCGATAGATGTCTTTTCTTACAAAGTTTGATTGCATACTACCATTTTTAGAACAAATTCAAAAATATTTTTAGTTTCTGTAAATTTATCACACTATAGATTTGTGCAAGTTGCTCCATAGATTGGCCCATAAAAGAAAACTCTTAACAAAATCTTACTGATCGTTACATAAACACCCCTCTTCCGTCTGTTTCAAACTTATAAACTGCAAAATATTTTGAACTTAAATTCATTTGTCATCACTGATTTGAATAATAGTGATGTCTTGTTCAGGATAATTTGTTTCCTAGCATTTGGATGAATAAATGTAAAAGGTGTCCAGTGAGGTTATGTATTAATAGTGGAATTTTTTAAAATTACAGTCATTATGCACTGGTCCAGTATATAGACCAGTTAGGTGGTAGTGATCTCTAACATTATAATATTTGAACTTGTTCGATTTGCTTTCTTATGAAAATATTGTTAGAGTTATACTGTTTTTCATCTTCATCTATGAAATTAATTTCTTCAGAGATTTTGTTGCCTTTATTCTTCATATATAGTTTATGCTATTGATTGGAATCTCTCATACAATTTGCTACTCAATCTTCTCCTTTATAAAATATTGGCTCATACTGATTTATAACTGACTTTATGTGGATACAAAATTCTGATGGAACATGATTAGGTGTTTCAACTGTTTTGTTTGCAGTTATCTATTGGAACAATTATATTCCGAACTCACAATATAATACAAATTGAACTTTTAATTTATTTTGATAATTTTGAAACTTTATTAGAGATAGCATTATATCCATAATATTGTCAGCCTTATTACATAACATTTTTGTGAGAATATAATTGTAACTTTGTATCATAATAAGAGCAACACTTTTTTATTTTTTCATTTTTTATTTTTATGATCATCTGGCTATGATGGTATAAATTTTGACATTTTTATCTCATAGTAATGATAATTTTCTCCATCAGTTATAATCATCATACATAACTACTTATCTCTCTCTTTTACACAAACTGTAACTGGTGTTATAAATGTTCGAACTTGTTCGCTTCTCTCTCTGCTCTCTTTCTCTCTTATCTCTCTTGCTCTCATAAGCTATTTCACATACATTAACTGAAATTTTGAATTCATCATCTAAATGATCAATATCTCTAATCTTAATAGGACATTTATTAACCCACTTTTTTATTGGTCTGTATGTATGTTTTTGGTGGTGTGTTTATAACAGGTTCAACAGCATAAAACATTTATTATTTTTATTTCCAACATTAACACAAACTTTTTTAAACAACATGAACCGAATCTGGTAAATCTTTATAATAATCAGCTCCTAAAGGTCTATGTCGATCAACCACAGTGTCAAATAGTTTATTCTATTAAAGACCAAATATGAATCTTTACTTATTGCTTTATCAAATTTTTTGTGTAATATTACAAAACATCATATCAATAACATAATCCATTTGATTATTGTTTATTATGCTACTAGGTCAAGTTCTATGGTAACGGTTTCGAGTATTATCGTTTTATTGATCACGCATTTCTAATCAAATAGATACGTTGACTTGACCAGTTACAGATCGAAACATCCCAAGTTTTATACTTGTTATTATATTCATTAAAATGGTTCAATATGATACAAAATATGATTATTACGTTCTCCATAAAAGCAATATTATTTTTTTTAAAAAAAACTCGGCTGCTCTTGTGCTATAAGTTTTCTTTTGCTTTTACGAATAAGTGCTTTAAATTCACGTTTTGTTGGAAGCTTAATTAAAGGTGATAATAATTTACTTTTGTTAATTGTTGGAAATTTACTGCGTAATAGTATTTTTTCAATACGATTTGTCTAAGATTTTCTTTCCAATTTATATTCTGAATTTTTTCAGTACTACATTTTTATTCATGTGGGTTTATTTTGTCTAGAATTTATATTTTCTGATGGCTTCCAACTGTTAAATTATTCCTCAAATCCATTCCATATAAACAGATGATATTTGTTACCATTACCAAATTTACTCTTTAGGATGTTTTAATCCTAAATATGTCCTCCTGTTTAGAATACAGAAATAACTCGTCTTCATAAACTGTTCCCTTAATGTCTTTACAATCTAAATCCTATAATTTACACAGTAGGGTCTCCTAAGAGTACACATTAATTTTAATTACCTCTTCTGTAAAATTTGGAAGATATCCTTTACCTTAAAAAAATATTTATATTTGAAAACCCTTAGACCATATCCAATTTTGAAATTAGTTGTTCCAAATCTACCAGTTTCTAAGTATCTAAACAATTAATTCATACTTTTGATCTGTTTTCCTCTTTTATTGCTACAATTGGTGGCATAAAACATCTATCCATTTTCTAGTTTTCTTTTTTGTAAAATGTTTCCACGTTCTAGATTTTAGTGTTCTATTAAATGTCTCTACTACTGATGCTTTTGTCTCTGAAGATGTAGAAAAGTGCTCAACAGCTTCATTTTTAAGATCTTTTACATCTTTGTTATAGAATTCTCTTCCTTTATCAAATTGTAATTTATCTGGTTTTCTTTCTCTAAAGATTTATTTAAATGCATCTTGTACTTATAACTGTTAAGATAAAAAGTGTTCTTTTTTATGCTTTCATGTTATCAATATCTGCTATTCAGCATCAGTGTGTCATGAAAATGTCTATTTTCCTGTTTATGTTGTTTGTTTGTCTCTTGAACTGTTGACGATTTATTTCATTCGGAGTATTTTATCATTTTCTATCATATTTTATTTCAGGCCATAATTGTTCTATATTTTTAAATGCTAGTTACTAGTATATTCTTTAACTTCTGTAAGAAGTCAACTATAGTAATATTAGAGACTAATGTTTGTGTATACACACTGTTAATTGGTGTAAAAGTATAGTCTAGTATAGTAATTACATTTCAAAAATTAGAAAATAGTTTAATTATTTCGATAAAAGAAATCAAGAAAAACAATTCCTTGTTTTCATAAATCTGAAGAAGTAAAATTAGGTTTTACATTTTTTTTACATCTAAATTGCCTCACTGAACAATAATGTAAAAATGTTACAAACTATCAAGTATGAAAATGATAATAATTTTGAATTTTACATAAATAACTATTTAAGTTTTCTAAATATGTTTTTTTTCATTAAATCTAAACGGATGAAAATTTGGTTGGATTCTAATTGTATAATTTTGTTAAAAATACCTTTAATTAATTCAGAAAGAGAAGAATTTAAATGCAATATATAATTAATTCTTAATTATTTCGGTGAACCATTCATTTGGTCCAAGAGGATTAAAAACAATATAAAATACATAACGTTAGAGTAATATCAATTATTGAGAAATCTGGAATATTAATATCACCTTTATCACAAGATAATGGTCAGTTATTTCATATTTTTATATCACTGATATAAGTTGTTTTGTTTCTGTTTTTTTTTTTTTTGTCTTTTCAAATCAATTTCAGTGATCATTTGAACGTTTGAATTAAACTAGTAATTTCTAATTTTTCTTAGCTTTCGGTGTTATCTCTAGAACTGTGGTTAGCGATCTTTTATTTTGATATTTAAGTGAATTTAATTAATTAATTGAATTTTTGAATATAGGTCAGTTTTAATTTATGTAATTTTTAAACAACATGTTCGCTTTACTTTCTAACTTTTATCTCTATCTCTATATTGGATGTATATATTTAAATATTTAAGTGACATATGTTATGTATAATTAACCTATTACGTGTGTTTAACTTTGTCCATGATAGTAAGTCGAACTTTAAAGTTCTGATCAATTGGTAAACACTTTTTGGACAGCATTTGAGGTCAAGGCCAGTCTTGTTGACAATTATTCACAACTTGGTTGGGGATTTTCCACTAAACTGACGCAAATCCTGCTGATGTGGGTCATTCGAGTTCATTTTGGTTTATTATAAGATGTGTATATAATAGGACTTGATACGCATTTATTCATTCCTGTTTCAAATTCTGTTTTAAAATCATTCCTCTTTTAAAATCAATCCTTGGGATCTGTTTATAATCAGAGTTTATAGCTGTGCTGTAGACATACTTCGAAAGGAATTATTTATTTGAACATCCATTGGAGTTACCATAAAGTGCTGATTAACCTTTGGATTTATATATATATATATATATATATATATATATATATATATATATATATATATATATATATATATATATATGTCTTTTAGATATTTGTGGACATTCTCAAATATATTCTGGATTGTATCGTTGTAGTATATCAGGACATTCAAGACTATTAATTCATTCGGAACATTCATTCTAAAATTTCTGACTTGTGTTTAGGACATTTAGGATTATTTGGAAATTATTTCACAAATAGCAAGTGTCTTTTGAATTTTCATTTTAATTACAGAGAAATAAATTGTTTGTTGATTTTACATACATTGTTTGTTTCACTTTCTTTCTGTTACATTATTTTAAGACCTAGAGTCGCAACATTTGCATGTTTTATTTGGATTAATTGATAAATTGGTGACGTTTGTGATACTTCAAGGATCGTAGTCTTCAATAGAACTTAATAATAACTAATCTCTTCAATCTTTAAAAATAGTAGCTTAGGGTGTTTTGAAAAGTTGTGATAAATAGGGGCCTATGGTTTCTTGATAAATTTTGAAAAAAGGAGGCCAAGGGTATTTGGGAAAATTTTGAAAATGGTCAAGGGTCGAAAGTGGCATAGGGCTTTATGACAAATGACGAATTATGGAGGGTAACCTTCTGGTGGCCTAGGTTTTTTATGCTGATGATAGTACTCAAACCCCTAGACGACTATTTCTTGAACAGTTTTGTAAATGGTGGATGGTCACATGTTAATGTTATTGGGTATTTTGAAAAATTGTGAAAACTGATTTAACGTGATTGCACGGCCTAGCGACATATTTACTTATGTACAAATATAAAAGTATAGAGTATTTTTTGATATTCCATAAATGGGGATTATACTCCTTAAATACGGACCGAAGTGCGGATAATATGTATTCGTTGTTTCCAGTCTTTCCCGTTATATATATATATATATATATATATATATATATATATATATATATATATATATATATATATATATATATATATACATCGACTAATCTTGAATGGAAACGTTTCTTGCATACATCAGATACATGCGATGCAGTACACATAGTTGCATAACGAACGTACTGGCTCTGTCGTGTTGTCTGGAATACACGGATAAAGACTAAGGTATTGTCTCATATCTCCTCCCCATACACACACACTTATTCTATCAGATATGACTTTAACTGTCGAGAAAAAGCGCCCTCAAAATTAATCTACTTTATTCAGAGATAACAAGAGCAATGTGATGAACTCGTCCAATCACATTTTTAGGTTTTCAAAATGTATAGATAAAAACGAGAGATGTCTGTTTTCACTGGATAAGTCACTGCATTCATAATTCCTTTCATCCATAACCTGAATCGTCTCTCACACGGATTTGTCAACATATCATCGCACAATGTATGGGAGAGATGGGCACGTTTGGGTCTGTCCGAGTACGATTGCGTCAACAAAAGTATGAAATCTTTATGCGCATTTAGGATAACGGGGGGAGGGAGGGGGGGGGGGGAGGATGGATAAAGATATGTCAGTCACATGCCAATATACCAATATACTTTTTTTTTTCTCTCTCTCTCTCTAGTGAAATAATGTATTCTTCGTGTTTTGAGGTGTCTAAACTTAATCTACTAATTCGGATCATACATAATTTTTTAAAGTTCTGAGACTTTGGGTAGATAGACAGATGTTGCTGCTGCTGCTGCTGATGATCATCATCATGAAACAAAAAATTTGATGATGATGGTTATATTGTTGAAAACAGCGGTAATACGTCTATTGCAGTCACAGCAGCTATTTACTGGAGCTGAATCAGAAAATGATAGATTGCTATGTGAGTTTAATTTACACACCCAAATAATGAGCAAACAACTTTGTTTTAATTTTGATATATTTTGTACTGGCAAAGATAAACATCTTTGACATTTTCCACATGCTTGTTGAAATCGGCTTCCTTCAGCAGCCATGGTGGCGAAGCGAAAATTCTCTAAGTGATGTCGCATATTTTGTTCTCAATTGTTGACATAAAAAATGCAGTTATTGCAGTATTTTATCTGTAACGCACGAAGCACAGTCGCTCACAAAGATTGCCAGTGCAGGCCGCCAGAAAGATTATTTTGTGCTGAGTCGATATACTTTTAATTTATTCCCTTCTTTATATTTAGGGCCATGCAATATTTACGTCTGGTCCTGCGCCGTATATTCGCGTAAACCGTCTGACGGCGTTGATAAATTTTCGACTTTGTCAAAAGAAGACAAAATATATTTATAGTGTGCAATTATGAAAAAAAAAAACATTTTGATGTTACAACATTTCAAATACTCACAAATAATTCCGACTTGTCCTATATGGCAGCTGTTGACGCAGAGAGCATATAATGTACGGTAGTTTTTCTCGTAATCCTTTTCTCGATAAAATGTCACAGAGAGCATCAAAAATGTTGAAACCTCTTCATTTTTGTGGAAACGATACTAATCTACAATAAAATACAATATAGACATTTTTGTGGAAACGATACTAATCTACAATAAAATACAATATAGACATTTTTGTGGAAACGATACTAATCTACAATAAAATACAATATAGACATTTTTGTGGAAACGATACTAATCTACAATAAAATACAATATAGACATTTTTGTGGAAACGATACTAATCTACAATAAAATACAATATAGACATTTTTGTGGAAACGATACTAATCTACAATAAAATACAATATAGACATTTTTGTGGAAACGATACTAATCTACAATAAAATACAATATAGACATTTTTGTGGAAACGATACTAATCTACAATAAAATACAATATAGACATTTTTGTGGAAACGATACTAATCTACAATAAAATACAATATAGACATTTTTGTGGAAACGATACTAATCTACAATAAAATACAATATAGACATTTTTTTATTTTAAAGAAATATCATAAAGATTAAGCAATTCATGCAAGGAACAAGGAAACTGCTTGACAAATTTATATCGAATGATAAAGATAAATTCGTGGAATATAGCACGCCGATTTTTGACAAATTATGCCGAACTGCTATCCACGATGGCAGCTGGAACTGAAGAAAGGGATAGTTTAAATTACTCGGACTTTATTTATAGAGATTTTTGTGGTATCAGGATATATTAAGTCACAAAATGAGTTCGATCTACAGACAAATGGCAACAGTCACAAATTCCCAACAGTTTTTGATGATCTTATCAAAATAACTGTACAACACATTGTGACCGAATTTACTGAGAAAGGTCCTGACTCTAGGATTACATAAACACTCCCACGCTCAAATTAGAGGTAATTCTAAACAGTGACGTCTGATTTGTCAAAGATTTGACGTCAGCCAATCAGATTCAGAATTTTGAATTGAGGCTGATTTGAGCATCAGAATTGTTTAAAAGTATGTGGGCCCGTTTCAAGACTTTTCATAATTTTGAGAAGCATTTCGAGTCATCGGCTATATATCAACCGCTTGTAATCATAGGAGGCACCTTCAAAGTTTTTTCTCGAAAATTGTTTTTTTTTAAAGTTTAGAACACATTTGACCAGAAGTGGCTTAGTTTAGGCTTTTGGAACAGTCATGATGTGCTAGGCAAGCAAGCTAAGGCCCCACCTCAGCCTTTTGGTCAAAGTTTCCGCTGATTCGATTGGGAGTTCTGTTTCATGAACAAGAAACAACCATGAACATATGAGTATCCTCTGTTTATTTAAAACTTTAGAGAAGACGTGAACAGTACATTCAGCTTTACTCTGCTCTGAGTCTTCGCTTCTTTGACAAATACAAATCTCACAGTCTCGCGAGAGAATACGATAATTGACTATTTTTAAAATTTTTTATAGAGGACCATTTTTTTGCAGATATGAGATTGATCAATACATTGTTGGACTTTCTGCTAAGTTAAGTTGGTTTGAAGCTCGTGTACAAGACAACTGTCCAAGACTGGAGCATGGATATAGTATTACAATTATTATGATGACGAATCGTAATGCTAATTTAGGCAAGGTGCAATCATGTTATGCGTTGAGAACTACGAGACGATAAGTAGAAACCTTATTTAATGACTCTATACTGCAGCGGTTACTAAATATGTGATTTGCCAATATTACAAGAGTTACGTTTCTCATTAACCTTTTATCAAGAATTATTCCCGTCCAGGAGGACAAGTTGTTCTATGCCATTCATAGAGTCATATAAATAAAACGATCCTTTTTATTGTTTACCGTTATCTGACACTGTCAAACTTTGAGGACATTTCACAGTATACCATCTGAATAGCCATGTGATAATGCAAATGACAAATTGCTCTCGGAAAACTTGAACGCAAAATTTGCTTAGTTCAGGATGAATTTTATTGTTTGTGTCCTCTTATTATTTGTAAATAGAGGTAACAAATGTGAAAAATAAAAATCATCAAGCTAATACGTGGCAAATGATCTAATGGTGCGTCGGTTCGACTCTGTCATACCACATTGGTAAAGCATACGGCTATAGTTATGGGGTAGCTCGAGATAATGAATCGGTTGGGTTGCACATTTTTGTCCTCTGTGACATATGAGACCAGATTTTGACGGTGTGAGTGGTATTCTTGGGATTTACCAGGTGAATTTAGGGCGACCTGACAATCACTTGTCTTTAAAATGCCGGGGGGGGGGGGGGGGGGTCGGCCTAACAAGCGGCTGAACCGAGGTCATCCTTAAAAAGAGTTGTTTGTCAGCGGCAAGAGATGTTTTACTCCTAAAGGCATGGGCAACGTGTCGCGGGTAGCAGAAAGGTATACAACCACAAAAGTCGAGGGATTAGCAACACTGGAGAACAACAACAACAGTGCCACATGTCTTGATTTTAGCTCTTTAGCTGCTACCTATATCGTTTTGCTCTTTGTCTTTCTATCTTCCACTGAAAAGCATATACGTTGTAACGTAGCGAGTAACCTCGATTTAAATATTCATCAGACTTAAAAGATAATTTGCCGTTAAAATCTTTGAATGATTATACCATTTAGGACAAACCGTATACAATATCGATGCAGTTCCACGCTGAAAGGGGAAATAATTTGGCTACTCTCTTCCAATGCTACAGTCTCCAGCCACCTGCGTGTTGATTATTTATATTTAATAAGGAAGGTGTTAAGTTTAGAAAAGATTTTTGTCATAATAATAACGTAACATTGATAAATATTGAATATTGTGATATCCACTTTATGCACCGAGGCATATGGGATTTTATTTGGTAAAGATATTTACCATATAGTTGGTAGACTTTACCCACAGTGTTGGCAGTTTGTTATTTTTTTATACCAACTCGTTAACATATCACATTATGTGAATCCGATTGGTCCAAATAAGCCCATGAAATCTTTTGCGCCGGATTCTTATTAATTGGCTGTGACTCTCTTTGCCCCGCCTTCTGAAGCTACTTTATTTTACTACTATAATTAACTCGTTGAATAATTTCCAGCTTTTGCTCGCCAAAAAGCTAGACATTAATTCAACTCGTTTCATAAATTCAGTATTAAATCATTACCTATTCGAGATCCTCTATTTATCACAGGACTACTGTGCCATTTACGTGCAAATATAGAGGATCGCAAATGGGTAATGACTTAATATTAAATTTAAGAAACGAGTTAAATAATTTATAGTTTTCACGAGTTTTGGCTAGCCAAAAGCTGGCAATTATTCAACGAATTTCATAAATTCAATATTAAATCATTTCCCATTTGAGATTCTGTTTATCACAGCGTTTTTGTTTTAGTGGAAAGAGTTTAGATAGAATGAAGAACAGACGATTTGCGGCATTCAATAAATTCTGGCTCAGACGCTGTACCTTTCAATTCTTGGACATGAACAAATAGTCCCAGGCCCGAGTTGAATCAATAATGCATAATTCAATAAGCAGTAACATTTACAAGTAGTTTTGTTTTACAAATTATAATTCAAAGTGCAACTGTCCTTCCAAAGCGATAGAACATTTGAAGCGGGCTACCTTCATTTTTCAACTCTGTATCGTCGATGAAAATTCCCTTATGATGTCACACAGTTCACTCGGGTCAGGTCAGCCGGAGTCGTTGACGCGCCATATACATGGATTTCGATGACATTTTGTACAACATTTCCACCGAAAACTGTGTCCATTCCACTGTGGACATTCACCACAGATGCAGTATTGGATACGGCAGAAAAAGTAGCATTCAAGGTGTTGGATATTCGTGTGAAGGGATGGTCACTGGATGCAGAAATTTACTAAATCTAGACAATACAGGTGCTGCCGTGTATAGTGATTCAAGTTTTAATGTTTTTGTGATCGCATATTTGCATTATTTAGTTGGAAGAATGTATTGGTTCGATAATTATCTGTAAGTGGGAGACCAGTATTTGTTGATATCCTTTCCATAAGAGACGTGAGTTTATTTACTCGTATAGGTTGACATTTAAACCACGCTTAGCCTGGTGATGGGGTCCAGTGTACTCAAGTTTTAGTTTTAGTTTGACATTCTCAGAATAAAATGGCCATATTTCAATATACATAACACAAGAGTACGTTTTTGTGATAGCCGACCGTTTTTTTTTTTACCACTGTCTGTTGGGTTACCGATTGGAAAGACGGCTGCCATATTGTTGATAGTAATAGTAAAAAGAAAAAAGTGTTCAGAAGGCGGGGCAAGGAAAATTCCCATAGTCGCAGCCCACAAATAATGAGAACACTGCACAAGAAAAATATTAAACCGCAAACACTGTATGCAAAGTGTACCAACTATGTGATAAACCCATATGATACTTTTCAGAACAAGTGCAATAACAACTCATGACTTCACAAATGACGTCATGCAAAGGAAAGGCCCCCAAGATCGCGGCATCCAAATATATTTCAGAGTCAGTTTACTACACTATTATGCGGTTTGGTCAAATATAATCCGTATTTTTCGTCATACGATAAACAGAATCTTACAGTTGTGTTAATTTCGTATGAAATGTATTAAACTCGTCGAAACGTTTCAATGTTTTGCTCGCCAAGACTCGCAAAAGAAATAAATTATTTGTCTCGTTTCATAAATTTCATTTTATGTGAGCACTCATGCTAGATCCTGTATGCATGTGATAAACTGGGACGGACCTTCCTGGGCCAAGTTGCAATGAAAGATATGTTTAGACACTTTGGTAAATTGATACCTGCTTCGGCCGACTTATGCAATCATTTGTGTGTCTGCCTATGTAACACCGCTCTTTTTTTACTTAAAAAAATACATCAGAACAAAATGGCTCTGAATTGTCTAGTGAGCAGTCCATAAAAACACATTTGTTTATCTGGGCATGACTGGTGATGTTAGGACATAGGATGCGAGGTGGATAAATGATTTTTGAATGCAGTAACGAGTAGCGTTTGACAAACATCGATCCAGAAATACCGTAAAACCACCCTCAAGGCAGATCTAGTATCGCTCCTAAATATATGAATGCATATGTCCTTAACTCTAAAATCCGTCCCTTCGGTAAAACATCAAAGGATTTTGAGCTAAAGTAGCCTCGCCAAGATTAAGATGAGAATGCGTCTACGCTGTTTGATTGACAACTCATGACAAACTTCAGAACATTGTGATAGGGAATCAAATCTTTCTAGGCCATTTATATGCTTCAGTTGCATTCTTTGTGACTTTGTATATTTCGTTTACATTTTTCAGGGGAACTACTTGTGCAGAGTACATAGAATCGTGTTGCCCTGGTTACGAGGGACGCTATTGTGACGTTGGTAAGACACAGACATACAGACACATGAAAAATAAACTAACAATATCACGAAGCACATAGGTAACCGAGTGAATGATCAATTAACGTTTTTACTAACACATATTTTATATGATTTGGTCCCTTCAATACACATATATGGAACAGCAAAGAGAGAGAGAGAGAGAGAGAGAGAGAGAGAGAGAGAGAGAGAGAGAGAGAGAGAGAGAGAGAGAGAGAGAGAGAGAGGAGTATATTAAACTTATAAGAATTCATTAATTTTATCTACCTACTTAAAACTGGTAAAAGTCTCAACAAGACAATACGTAAAATTTTCTTGGACGTTTCGTTTATTCCAATCTCTTATCATTCCTTCTCAATTACACGAATACCTAGATATTCATTTCAATATAAAGTATAGACATGCATTTGATGCCAGTTATCGGGATGTCCATTGCTGTTTGTATCTAAGCAAGTGTCTTCTCTTGAAGACAACGATGATGATGATAATGATGGACTTTCATAGTCAAGATAACATATATTAAGTGTCTTGGGATTCTGTATGATTTTATTGTATTTTTCAGAATGTTTTAATTGCCTAAAGTTTCGACAAATCGAAAAGCGTTATGAGCTTATCTACTACAAGGTAACGCATCATAAGGCTCATGCAAAATTAGTGCACATGCTTATTGTTTCCATCGTGTGTGTATTCTTCATCTTTGCTGCACTCTAATTAATTCAAAACCCTTATTTCTTTTCATACATTTGCATGTAAATCTTGTTGTTTTGCTTTGTTTTGTTTTTTATGGAGGAAATTCATATTATCAATAATACATAGTTTAAATGATACTTTTTCTGTAAGATGTGTACATATGCTTTATAGTTTACTGTTTCTTCATTGTAAGGAGTATACATCAGATGATTTATTTTGATTTATCGTACTTTATTTTCCTTTCTTTCATATGATATGAGAATGTTTGCATTCTGGTGTGTACGTATCTATGCAATATTTTGTTTGTTCGTATCCAGTTTCAGTATTTAATGTGAAATTGTTGTTGTTCTAAGTTATATAATGCCTTTACTCTAATATAATTCTATCGTTCAAGGCTAGTGTACACGCATGCAAAATAGGATACTAATATTTTGAAGTCATATAGTGAGTATTGCAACCTGAGTGAAATAAACCTGTTGTCACTTGTCAGTCACTTATAGTATCAGTTACATTTCTATACCTGCACAGGCATTACATGTCTCGAATTCCTTGGTATAATTCCACATTTTTTTGAACTGTTGATATAACCAAAATGTGGGACTATATCTACTGATAAAATTGAATAAGTGCACAACAAAGTACGTGTTGAAAATATTTTATTACTAAATATTTCATAGAGATGCTAGTACCAATAATAATATATCGATCCCTATGCTTGTATCTTTTATATGTAAAGATAGAAATCCTTTCATCTACATTGATGACACCATTTCTTCATTTCAGATGAAGTACTTTCAGGAAAAATTAATGACAAAGAATGATAATGACGAACAACGTAATGGTAAAAACGGAAATGACACTGATGTCAGATCTACCAGTTACCATAATGGTGTTTGTACTTGTCAGATCGGACCAGAGGGCAAGAGGGGGCCACCTGGTCCTCAGGGACCGAGAGGACCCCCAGGGAGTCTTGGGTCATCGGACAACACTGGTTTATTAGGCAATGGTAAAGATCACGTGTACTCTTTTACCTTTATACAATTGCTCTGTAGTCCAGAACAGATATAACCATTAGCATAGCACTCCATATAAATCAAAGTACTTTATGATGACTCTTACCCCATATAAATAGTGCTAAGTTTGTAGTATATGCTGAATATTTCAAGGAAAATGGTTGCAAAGTGTTGAAGTTATGACGATTTGAATTTGTATATGATATATAGTGGTAGTTACTGACATTAGACCTGAATGTCCGACAAGTAATAAAACTGTTAATGACATGATACTCAAACCTTTGCTAGCGATAATATTGGCCGGCAGTACATAAGTATCGGCACTTGTTAGGGCTTAGGTGACTTATGGGGATACGCTAATTGCAAGATAGTCCCATCAGAAACTTTGAAGTTAAATTCTTATCATTTACATCGGCACACAGCAAAATACATATGCATTTGTTTATATATTTTCCTATGCAGAACTTTGCAAAAGTTGTTCGATAGAAGCAGATGATTTAAATAGATTCTGTAACCCTGTGTCAATTACCAAGCAATGCCCCATTTTGATATATTTCAGTAATACACAAGAGGTGATTAAAGTGCCTGTCAAGTCTGTATCGTGAACGTAATGTAAGGACTCGAATTATGTTTCCAGAAGGTGAAAACGTTGGGTTGCCCGCGTCTAATTTTTCACCTTGACTTTAGACTTTTCAAAATGATATAATCGTAGAATTCTCAAAACGTATCTCGACAAATCTTCAGAATATGTGTAAGCATTATACTTGCGGTACCTGATGTGGTATTTGCAAGAATTCGGCAAAGCTTCGTTCATGCTCGAATATTCTGAACCTTTTTCTACAATTATTTTTATTGATTTATTTGTTTGTTTTTTTTTGTTTGTTTTTTTTTTTTTTTGGGGGTGGGTGGGTGGAGGGGGAGATTTATCTATCCCATAAAAATACTTATAATTGATTGTGTTGATATTGGTCTTTCCTATTTTATTTCCGTGTAGGTTCATCACGCCAGTGTCCACCCGGACGTGATGGTCCACCAGGGCCGAAAGGGTCTCAAGGGGAGTCTGGACGGGACGGCATGCCCGGACAAAAAGGGGAACCGGGTGATATCGGACATCCTGGTCCTCCGGGAAGTATAGGGTCGAAGGGACCACGGGGAGAAAAGGGTCAAGTTGGTCCAAAAGGGGAAAATGGATCCATGGGTCCAGAAGGAAAGATGGGTCCAAAAGGAAGTATGGGGCATCAAGGGCCCCCGGGGATGCCAGGAATATTAGGTAACGAAAGCGACACACACACACACAAAAGAGAGATAGGTAAAGAGAGACATACAGACAGAGACAGACACACAGACAGAGACAGACAGAGATGGAAAAGTTGTAATTCTCTTCTTTTTGTTCAACAGTAAACTCCTTGTTTTGCGTTTGATATGTCTTTATTTGTTTATATAATGGCATCATCATCATCATCATCAATCTTTAATTCCTCTTTTCAGAGATAAGGATGCAAACAAAGGAAAAAGAAAAGAATATTGACTTAGTTATATACGTGTATTGAATATTCTCAAAGTTTCTAAGGATATATATATATATATATATATATATATATATATATATATATATATATATATATATATATAATTCAGAAGAAAAAAAAATATCTCAAGATTTGTCATGTAAATATGTAAATATTTCTCGTGCTCAGCTGGACTTAACTTGTCTGTAGAAGGAGTGAAGCTTGTATACGTGCGTTATATTTGATGCATTGTGGGTGATGTACACTTCGTAGCGACAGTTGTACACTTTGTGACTACGATGTACGATCCGTGGTGATTTAGCTATCTAAGTTGAATAAGGATTAATGGTTTTCTTATTCTCTGATGGCTAGCAACACTTTGAGGCACACAACTTCCGATGGAGTGAAACATCAATTTTAAAGCCTAATCAGCTACAGTAATTGCAATGTATTTGCAGTCCATTCATTGAATAAACTAGCTCATTACTTTGCAAGTCTTGCAAGTCTTAGTCACTAATTGTGGTTGAATAAGGTTACGCAAACTTGCGTCTTCTCAGAAACAAATTATGCAGTTATTATCACGTGAAACACAGCACAAGTTTACAACTGGCATAAATCACGTGTATTAGTTTTAATAATTGTTTGCATACGTATCACAAAATAGTACGATTGTCTTTACTGATACATACTTATTGAGGGGGAGACGCTTGCCTGAAATAAGCTTCGAAATTCGTACGATACTTTACTGCTAATATCGAACCGTGAAAGAGAAAGGCTGGAAAGGTGAGTCATTTTACCATAAGAAAGTCAAATATATTATAGAATTTGCATATGACGATAGTTTAAAGCATTGTTTCTATATCTGTCATTAATATGAGTATACAAATGCAGGAACATTTAGCAAATCAGACCTACTGTACAGCCTGGCAATTATTATATTCCCGAAATTTTGTAGGTCATGTTTTGCATGCCACAATTCTGAATATTTAAATATCTGAGACAAAGAACGTTGTAAATATCATTTACCGCGCAGGAGGGAACAATATCGCCATCTAAGAACATAAACTACACCATATATTAAAATGATATTCCGCTTAAAGTTAAGTGTGGAAAGGAAGTAAATGAAATGCATCACGAGAATACCTTAGTGGGATGCTAAAAAATAATAATGATAATAATAAGAACAAGAATAACAGTAACAACGACAAAAAAAAAAAATTGCACGTGATTTTCCAGGGGGTATCTCGATGTGTAAAAACTGTCGCAAAGATATACGTGCGGGTCATAAACTGTCGCCTGGCTTTAAATACTGAGAAAACTGCATTGGGGGAGTTCCATTTCCATTAGACCAAATTCTCCATGAGTTCTCACTTGTAAGAGTCCATTATAGTTTCTTACCTGTGCGTTCTATATCGGTCCACCCCTAGTTCGACTCAATCTGTAGCATCTCGAGAGTCTTTAGTTGAACTGTAGTGTTTTTATAGCGAAGATCGTCAGGAACAGATACTGGTGAGAGACAGTTGTTTTGTATTATGGGTCAGTTTCTATGTTCCCCACCAAGAGGGTATCCAAGAAGACACGGGAACTGTTTGATGACCCCGACTTAAATTTCAACGAATATTTTGAAATTGTCAGTCGTTTCGATCCATTTTGATTATGTGTCGTCAACGAATATGTGTCAGCTTAGAGGCCTATGTAATGCGTCATTGAGGAGGTTTTCTTCGAGTCTATATACACCTAGAAAACAATTTGACTAAGGGAATCCGAATTTAACAGGCATCGTACAAGCTTTGTAGATGACATGATCTGACTTTGTATGCCTTTTAAATCACTTTGTTAGTTTTATTGGACGTTTTGATCTTCAACGTTTTTGGATGCAAGGGAAATATATATCTATCTCTCTCTCTCTCTCTCTCTCTCTCTCTCTCTATATATATATATATATATATATATATATATATATATATATATATATATATGTGTGTGTGTGTGTGTGTGTGTGTGTGTGTGTGTGTGTGTTTTAGACACAAATCTAGTTAACCAAGAAAATAAATCCTCGCCAAAAAGATAATGTCACTGTGTAATACCTTTTGTATTTACTCGTCACTACACAACACAAAACCGAACTGGCATTCATTTGTTTTGTAAGGAAGGGGTTAAAATCATTGAATTAGGAGTCGTCCGATTAATAAGATTTGTCAGGAGTAGGAATTGGAGTGGGGGTTCCTTGCTGTTGATGTTTCGTTGCGCTTAACAACATGTCTTTCTTTTGTTTTCCATACTGCCATGCACAGGAGTTGATACGGATGTATTCAAACGTCTTGCGGATGAATTTCGGGTAAGTAGCATAACACCAATTGCCTCCTGAATGCCTCTGGTCAATGACGGATGCTTGCACCCAGATGTATTACTAAATCTTGTCGAATTACTATATGGCACATATTGTTATCAATACCGTTTTGATTTTTTAATCTGATAGAAATGTGTCAGTGACAAAACTTGTTCAGGACGACTATCATTAACTTCTCATGAAGGATCCATCTTTATAGTATGTAAACTTAAGTTCCGAGTAAAAAAAAAGTTGTGCACAGTTTGACATTATCGCACAACTCCTTAAACCATGCCCAACACCCACGTCATATAGAATAAATTAATATAAAGTATCTTTTTACATTGAATTATATTACACCTGATAAGACTGCATGTGATAATATTATCATAACAAAGAATTACATTACACCTGATAAGACTGCATGTGATAATATTATCATAACAAAGAATTACATTACACCTGATAAGACTGCATGTGATAATATTATCATAACAAAGAATTACATTACACCTGATAAGACTGCATGTGATAATATTATCATAATAAAGAAAGCAAGAGGCGAGTCTTTACCTTCTGAATATCACTTGCTGTTTTGTATTTGTTGATGATTTCTTATGAGTGGGTTCCCTGTTAGCAGTTAGAGGAATACAAATTTATTCGAGAGATATTACAAAGCACATACACATTCTCTTTTCGTATTAATGTTTGCAAATTGTTAATTGGGTATTCAATTAATGTTATGAAAAAAGACTTTAGCCGTATATCTCATACTAAAACGAGTTACTATGCTAAGAAGAGGACAGTTAAAAACAAACGAGTTCCCTAGATTGACCAACAGGAGAAATACTTGCTAAACAGATATAGCATACAGATGGGTGTAAAGGCTAATTAAGGGTAACTTGTACTAACTCACTCAAAACTACATAGGCACTGCGCGTGGTTACGGACTTAGTTTTCGTGCAAAAATGTCAAAATGTGCAAATGTGTTATATGATCATCTACGTAAGTTTAGGTTTTATAAAGATAGGACTTTTTTGAGAAGTTTGGTGGCAGGTGTCCTGAGCTAACTTTGTCACGGCCAATTTTCTCTCAGATTACAACAAGAAAAAGTTATCGCCTAAAACATGTGCAAAAGTGTGTTTTAGACAGAGTTTAGGGTCACTGGAAACATAATGTCATGATTGCAAGCATAATCAAAGCATTTACAGAGAAATAAGTAAACAAATAAATAAATAAATAAATAAAGAAAGAAAGAAAGAAAGAAAGAAAGACAATTTAGAGAGAATGTAAAATAAGTTTTCAATCCTGTATTGAAATTACACTCGCAAGTTAACTCTAAGTAACATTCCACTATTAAATACATATTTTAATTAGTAATACTAAAAGTTATTTTCCATGCTATTTTTAGTTTATTTTTGTTCTTTTTTTGTCACCCTCCCCTCCCCATTTTCGTTCATTTTTGGAATGTAGCACGGCGTCTGAAGAATGGCAGCTGTAATATAATTACTGTTTGAAATCGGCTATGATTTACAGCGAAGCTGTTGGCATAGTTACTGCGGCATGATTTGGACGCATTTATAGCTTTTAGACATCTTAGAAAAAGGCAGACCAATAACCATGTTTGAAACAAAATTTAGATCACCTGCATGTGAATCTTTTTTGCTCTATCAATGTTATTTCGACTTTCTAGCAAAGATAAATGGAGCTCCTCAAGAGTAAGGCAGACGTATGACACTCGTAATTACCGAGAATAAAACTACTGAGTAAAATGAACGAAACTGAAATTGAACAAATTGCCACTTAAAATGTACGTAAAGGAAAATAAACTAAATTAGATTAGACTATTAGATTAAATGTTTAATAATGATACAATATAACTAGTGTAAATGTGATTATGAAATGAACGCTACATTTAGCCACTTCTCAACGAGATGACGTTGGGTAGCTGCACTGAACTTTCACCTTGTCTACTTTCGATAAATATTACAAAGCACAAACAACTTTACTTCTCATAAAGAATATTTACAAATTGTGAGTTGTTCATTTAATTAATTTTGCGAGAAAGAATTCAGTCGTATGCAGCAGACTAAAATGAGTTACCATGTTAAAGACAAAAGGACAGCTAAAATGACTCAGTTCCCTAGATGGATGAATAATGACTAAATAAGATAGCTATGCTAATTACGGGTAATTTGTATTATTGTATTCAAACTTACATAGGTATTGGATGTGGGTACGGACTTAGTACCATTTGATGAAACGCAGAGTGGAGGAGCTGACTGGAAATATTGAAAAGAACTCCTAGTTATATGGATTTGTTGTGCTTTTAAAAAAGGAATTATACACAATTTTCCCATCAATGATGTCTGCCAAAAAATCTGAACACAAAACACTACGTTTTAAAAAGCATTTTACAGCAATTTCAAAGAGGGTTCTTAAAGCAAGTGTTAAGATATACAATCAATAAGTAAATATATAATTCATTAATTTATTACTTGATTGATTAACTAAATTTACGTTCTTTCTTTCATGCAGTTGTAACCTAAAGAATCATAAAGATATATCATGGAACATGAAATGCAACATGAAATAATAATGACACTGGAAGCATACAGATAATCTTAAAAGTATATAACAATAAACTCTGAGATTAGAATTTGACTACGATTCAATTAAATTAAACTTGGAGACGAGTTTGTCCATTACGGCGTTATAACTAGATTTATATAGCTCGTTTTCTTCCTCCCCAATGTCGTCCTTGATACACTTGAAATGAAATAAGAAGCAAATCTGAATAAAAATTAATTAAAAGCCCTAGACTCATGCGATGCCAAACTTTCTTTATGGAAAGAAAAAAAATGGATTACATTTTCAATAGAGTAGAATAACCTCTTTTGAACTACGTTGATTATATTACGTCAGACGAACAGTCTAGCTTGGGTAATGGATGATATAAAATATAAGATTAAGTTTTTGCCCCTGATTTATTAAAGATCTGTTTGCTACAAACTACAAATTAATTCCTGTCGTTTCTTTGGCAATGCAACTTTAAATATGTCTCAAGGTTATGTCCTCATATAAACAACTCAAGAATAAAGATGCATGGTATGATTGGAAGCGTGCTATAGATTGGCGACCAATATTGAGTTTTCCACGCTGCATTTAACTTTTCTTTGAATTTCGGAAAGGGTACTCTGCATTGATGCTGTACAATCATCGTTTGGTTACTTGTTGCTCATAAGAAGTAATGAGTTGAGGTATAATGCGATTTTGTATTTTTTTAAAATATTTTTGGAATCGATGTAGGTTAAGGCCTTCTATGCCTGTTATGATTTTTTTTTCATTGAGCGCGTGTGCATGCGTGATGGGATTATAAATTCTAGCGTGAAACGATTTTGTGTAGCAAGCTGTTATTAATTTTTTTTTTGCAAACAGTTACTCGACTTTAAAATCGGTTCCCGATTGTCATCACATTTCAACTACTTTTTCAACTACCTCGGTTGGAAGGCCACAACAAGCTCGCGAAGACAATCAACAGTAGGGGTATCTTTTTTGCCAAATGTAATGTGCTGATGTGCAAGAAATGTTTTGGCAACAATGTCGCGTACATTTGCAAATACCCAGACGAACGACTAGGAGCAACATTCGGTAGCCAAGACGTGCAAGAACGAGGGATCTGCCGTATCGGAGTGTCGATGTACGGTCTTGCCAGAAGATGCGACTATGGAAACCGCCACAAACGTTGTGGAACGGATGCTAGAATTCTCGTACAATCACAATCGCCCTTTATTCTGGATACGACCAATACAATCCCAATGGCAAGCACTGGCAAGATCCATCCATTGCAATCTGGTTCTACTGTCGAAGGCAACAAAGACGCTCTATTCTATCTATGTCGTGCGATCGACAAAGGGTTCCCCAATTCTGCATATGGAATTTGGTTGGACTATGGTGCAGTCGCTGGTGTAGCCAACAACACAACCAACAAATCCTTTTTCTTTGCGTTTGTTTTGCGAATATCTCCTATCTTGCAACAAATCGGTGCAGGATATTGTTGTAGATCTCCTAGCCGTTCGACTTGTTTCTTTAAGAAACGACTATGTGTTGGATATTCTTCGTCTCCAACACGACTGCCACTTCTATCGCATGCTTGCATAAACAGACAGGTTAGTTTGCTTTCTCGATGCAACAATCGTACCCTGGATATACACAATGGCGCTGTCTCTATACACCACAAGATCTCTCATTTGTAACACTGCCATGTTTTCTCCACGTATTCCCATGCAGGGCCAATCTATGTCGTGCGATCGACAAAGGGCTCCGGAAATTGGTACAACAATGGTGCACTCACTTTGTTAGAAGAAAACACTTTGGTGGATCCATAGACTAGCAATAGAACAATAGACCTGCCTAGAATCTATATATATATATATATATATATATATATATATATATATATATATATATATATAATATACATATAACCTCTTCAGACCGGAGGAGCAGGCAAAGCAAAAAGAGTGCTTGGACTGGCTCTGTGCAACCGCACCACAGTACACAGGGGTGTCATGGGAGAGTGGTGCCGATTGGCTCGTTTATTTTTGGGCTGCCAAGAACGTCTGCCGTCAACTGGACCTCGCGGACGAGGTCACAATCGAGTACGTGGCTTCCTACCCGTGGCCTTTGCAATAATCTTTGCCTTTGGGAAACTTTGGAAACATCTACCTTTCCGTCCTACAGGGTTCACGCTCTAGCGCAACACGCATAGCTTTGTTTTTGGAGCTAGTGGTAGCCAACTGTTGAGTGCGAATCAAAAATTTCTTCCACACCAGCACACTTCATTTGGCATACAAATTTGTTATAGAATTTAGCCCTGCAGAGGCACCCAAATTTGCTAGTCTTCGAGGTAGATAGATAGGCAAATGTTTTCAACACTGATTCCCTTTTCCAAATTACGTTTGAAGGCATCTCCGTTATAGGTATCCCCGAGTACAAACCCGTGTATGTTTTGTTGATGTCGTACAATAGTGTCGCAGTCTAGGCAACCGAAGTAGTCTTTTGTGGCATCTTTTGTGTAGAAACCAATTCCGTCTGCGCGTAGAGATTCCAGAAAACCTGGCAGCAATTGGAATAGTTCGGTGGTTGGAATATTGGCTGGGTCCACCTTGCCGACTAAAATCGCGGCCGGGGTGCTAGCACCCTAGTTTTTCGATCTATAAACCTCGAGTACGTGTGCATCCTTCTTCAAAATAACTTCAATTGTAGATCGGTATAGCGATGGTGCAGTACCGTTGTAGGGGGTTGTAAAAACAATACGATCATGAAGTGCGCCTGGGAAACCGTTGGTGGCTACATGGGCGCGAACTTTGAAGAGAATTGCTTTTGCTACGGCTCCGGCGGTAGATATAGCAGCTGTTGCAGCTTTTGTATGCTATACCTGGTTATCGGAAAGAAGACTCCACAAATGCAGGTTGTCGACAAATATGTCGGATACCGCATGCAGTTCTGTTCGAAGATTGTCGGGTCGGCCCGCTGGGACATAATCGACGTTAACGATATTTGACGCAAGGTTGACGCGATAGATGTTTTGTAGCAGTATATATATATATATATATATATATATATATATATATATATATATATATATATATATATATATATATATATATATCGGTGTGCTCTCCCACAGAGCGGATACCTATGTCGTGTGCGGTCGCGTAGGTGTTCGTTGGAATGTGTGTTGTCGTTTCGTTCGAGTAGTGTGTTAGTAGAAACATGTTTTTGGTTGCCATATATATGGACGATGTCGTTTCTGCAAATTTCTAACATTTCGACTACTCCTGCGTTTTGGTCGCCTGTGTGGTCGTGCGCAGCTGGTCTCTGCGAGTTATTGGCGGTCTGTATCGTTGTCCTGCGTTTGGTAGTCTCCGTGGGCTTTCTGTGGCCTGTATCGTAGTCCTGCGTATGCTCGTGTTTGTCTTTCTGTGGTCCGTATCGTTGTCCTGCGTGTACTTGGTGGCCTGAGTGGTTGTGCGTATGCCAGTCTCTGCGAGTTGCGAAAAAAATATATGCCCTACTGTTGCTAGTCTCCGCGAGCTTGTTGTGGCCTTCCAACCGAGGTAGTTGAAAAAGTAGCTGAAATGTGATGACTATCGGGAACAGACTTTATGCTTTTTGTGGTCTTGCCGCGGCAGGAACTGTTGGCCTTGGCGTGGCGGGAATTACGGCGGCGACAACTATTAAATATGCGCCAATCGGAATTATTGTCGGGGCTATATCGATAGTGACCGGTGTCGCAGGCGGTTCTAGTAAAATAATTTGAATACGGCTCTATTCGCGAACACGTATCTATTCAGAACTTTCACAGCGGCACAAAGTAGTCTTAATACGATTGTGAAGCTGTTCTCCATAGCCATCGAAGATATAACAATTATCGCGGCCGAGTTCGAGACCGAAATACGAAACCATCGCGCTTTCCGCGCACAGATACACAACCGCGTAGTGGATTTGGAGACAGTAAAAGTCGAGTAACTGTTTTGCATAAAAATTAATAACAGCTTGCTACACAAAATGTTTTCACGCCAGCATTGATAATCCCATCACGCATGCACTCGATTGAAAAAAAAATCATAACAGGCATAGAAGGCCTTAACCTAGATTAGAACCAATAATATACACAAAATACAAAACTGATATTATACCTCTACTTAATGACTTTTTTTATATACATTGCAAACATGCTATGCTATTAAAACGAAGAAGGTAATATTCATCGAGGTTGGATGCAGTATTTTATGGAAAGGATAGAGGGGTTTAGGAAGAGTTTGTTTGCTTAAAAACTGATTTATCTGTGTTTTGAGAGAGAGAGAGAGAGAGAGAGAGAGAGAGAGAGAGAGAGAGAGAGAGAGAGAGAGAGAGAGAGAGAGAGTCCGAGGTACCTTTTTAACTATGGCCAATCACACTTCAATATTACTCGTGTGAAAATGAGAAAGGCCAAAATTAAGCATTGATGAGTATACTCTCCATACATAGCGAACTTGCCAGGCTATATTCATATACTTTAAAGACAGTCTAAATATGTTCCATGTATACCTTGATAGTCTGCCTCCATAGCAAGAAAAGTTAGATTGTCTAAATCATAATGGAATCAGCATTGTTATACATGTGACACAGTGTGAGCAATATAAAGCACAATACACACATTGGAATATACTTGTGCGTATCAACAACAACTAAGATGCCAATCTTCAAATAGAAAACAAGTGACAAAGTTTTCACACCAAAAGTTAACAAGCCATGTCCACCACTGAATCAGACAGAATAAATGTGATACAATGGTAAATATAAATCGAGAATGTTGTCTCTTTTTCAGATTCTTAACGAAGAGTTTTCAAACTATAAAAGGAAAGTTTTAGAGCAGGAAGAAGCTATCTCAGAGCTGAAGTCCAGAAATTGCACGGGTGAGTATTCAAAATTTACCGAAGCAGAATCACCACTTTTTTAAAGTATCTTTACAATTCCGAATGCCATTTGGAATATATATATATATATATATATATATATATATATATATATATATATATATATATATATATATAATCTGATATATCTGTTTCAGTTGATGCCATACGGTAGATAATGTAATTCAATGCATTTTCACCTCGAGACTCTTATATAGGGTTCAACTTTGTTTTGATCGATGATTTGTAGGAACATGTCTGTGCTAATACCCAGTTCTATACTATTACGCAGACATTTGACAGAGAGTTGCTGAATACATTGCTCTGAGGTTACCTCTCGTCTAAATCAAGGAGTAAAACAATGGAATGCTCTCAGGGAGACGAAGTCCAGCAAAGCTGCTCATCTTATGAAATTTCAAAGTACATTTAGCAAAACAATCTGAACCCAAAAAATACGATATGAGATTTTCCATGCCTATCATTCGGTCATAAGTAGAGTCTTCAATCGTTTTGGTGGAAAATAGGGAGGAGGGAACGGGGTCGTATCAATTGTATCCTTTTTCCCCAATCCCTCTCACCCTGTGACCTTTGTGCAGTGGGTATTTATCGCATAATATTGCAAGAATCAGTCGAAGTGAAATAATCTGACTACTATAGTGTCTCTGGAGTGCTACGGAGTGTTTATGAAAGATCCCTTATAATAGAATTAGGGACATAACTTATCTCGAATCAGACGTCCGCCATCTTGAAAATACGTTTGATTCGTGGTTATCTATAAGCTGTAATTTCGATCCTCTGCCATCTTAAAACACGTTAGATGCAAGGTAAGATTTTGCCTGTGATTTATTATGAGTAATTTTTCACGAAAACTATACAGCGCACGAAAGACATTAAAGTATCAGCTGTTTATCTTAGGTATGCTTTCTTTTCAGAGGCGCTTTGATTTCTTCAGATATTTCAACTGATGTTTGCAAGCAGTAGTTAAGTCCTGACTGTTGTCATGTTGTTGTTGTTGTTGATGATGATGATGATGATATTATTATTATTATTATTATTATTATTATTATTACAGCTCCTCCGCCATTTCCATTCACCACGAGTACTTCATACAAAAAAGCTCAGAGTGATGCTGCAACAACTCAGGGTAATGCTATGGCAACTCAGGGTGATGCTACAGTATCTACTAAATATAATGAAATTGCTGGGTCTGACTTTATGATGGACATGGTGACACCAACCAGGAAGCAGATTATAACATCTAACAGCAGAAGTTTTAATTGTAGGGAGAAGTTTGACAAGTACAAACAAATGATCATGAAAGAAGGTCTCCAGGAACCGCCGCCTTTAGCCCCTATTGGGACCCATATGAGAGCTAAACAATGCAGAATTCTAAAAAAAATCTTGAAAAGAGTTTTGAATTCTCAGAACATCGCGAACGCATTAATGGAGTGAGTGATGTAAATATTATCTGGATTGATAAGAGTCTTCCCGATTGACCATTTTCACAGAAGATTACGAGTGCAGAGCATGTGTTGTAAACTTCATCAGATGTTTAATGGTTACATTTTCTTTTATCCCTTTGCTCATTTTCTCAGTACATCACTAGTGTAGTGAGTGTTACAAGTAGCATATTATTTTCTAGTGAGTTCTCATCCTTCAGTAAAAACATCAAGAATAAAATTATGTTTTGCGACATTGTTTTGATTTTCTTTACTGTCTTAAAGATTAAAGTCAATATGTTTATGGTTTTGTCTGAGACTCCTACTAAACACCGTAAAGACGCGCAAAGATGGGGAATGACACGCAAAGAATGGCAAAGACGGTCAAAGACACGAATAGACGGGGCAGAGACGGTACAGAGATGTTTCCAACTGACAATAGTGGAAAATACTGAATGTTGATTCCAATTCTATAACAATAAATATATAAGAATTAGAAATGTTTGTATTGTCTATATGTTGTCAGTTGTTTTTATCTTTTACTTCTTCATTTTTTTTTTTGTTTGTTTTTTTTTTTTTTGGGGGGGGGTATTTTAAATGTTTATTTGTACTCAAAGTTGTAACGAATTATGGTAAATATCCAAAAATGTCTTTTGTCATCAAAAATGGAATCTTCTTATCATGATTTGTAACATATTTCCTGTTATTGATACATGTTTATCTCTCTCTCTCTCTTTCTCTCTCTCTCTCTCTCTCTCTCTCTCTCTCTCTATATATATATATATATATATATATGTATATATATATATATATATATAATCTGTGTGTTGATAGTTCTAGATTTTTAGAATACACCGCAAAGACGCGTGAAAATACGCAAAGACAGGGTAAAGACACGCAAAGACAGGGTAAAGACACGCAAAGACAGAGCAAAGACGCGCAAAGAGAGTGCCAAAAAGTTATAGGATAGTATTTTACTGATTTATTTTTTTATTATATATATATACATACGAAGTTTGTAGGTGATTAATATTTGATCAGCTCCTTTTCAGACGTAATTAGCAAAGGATTATGGAAGTTTTAATGTTATTAGAATTTGATCAATTGTTTAACTGACGTAAATTGCCGGCCACACCCATTTAATAATTTTATATTAAACTACGATTATCCTGAGGTTTGAATACCTGTATTCAATTATTTGGACATTTTTTTCTTTCATGTAATTGTTAATTACCAAGAGTTTGGAAACTGTAGAAATTGTGTTGCACAATATTTAAACATTATATAAACGCACCATTTAGAATGCAATAGAAATATAAAAACAAATCACAACCACAGATCTAATAGCATATATACTTTATAACCAACATTTTGAAACTGCCCTTGTACTGCCCCTATGTTAATTGAGTTAAAGGTAGCACGTGTCTACTCTATTACTTGTGATTGTAAAGACGTGTTGACACAGCAGTAAATATTGTCCAGTATTGTAAGTTTAAAACGTCTCTGCCCTTGTACTGTCGCTGTATTAATTGAGTTGAATATATATTTTAAGAAAAAGAATGATCAACACATAGACAAAGCAAAAATTTCTAATCCTTTTATATTTATTTTTATACATTTTGTATCAACAGTAAATATTTTCCAGTATTGTAAGTATATGACGTCTCTGCACCGTCTTTGCCCGTCTTTGAGTGTCTTTGCTCGTCTTTGCCCTGTCTTTGCCCGTCTTTGAGTGTCTTTGCTCGTCTTTGCCCTGTCTTTGCCCATCTTTGAGTGTCTTTGCTCGTCTTTGCCCTGTCTTTGCCCATCTTTGAGTGTTTTTGGATTGTCTTTGCGTGTCTTATTCCTTCTCTCAACATTTACCGTAATTAAATATTTTAGAAATTTACACGAAGACTTTTCATGGTCAATAAAAAAATAAGAGAGAGTAGGGGTAATAATTAATGGTTAGGAAAATTCAACTTCCATATGTCAAAATGAAAGCAGACAATGAAATTCTTTAAAAAAATGTATTCTAAAAATATACAACTATCAGCGCATAATATATATATATATATATATATATATATATATATATATATATATATATATATATATATATATATATATATATATATATATATATATATATAACAGGAAATATCCAGTTAAAAAAGTTTGAAAAAAGTTTGCTTGTTTTGCGCGCTTCTCTTTCTCCAATACTTACTATATTTGATGAAGTCTCACAGCAATATCTTCGAATGAAAATTATCAACTCATATTAACCTTTAAGCCCCATTTGTCCAACATGACAAAATGTCAAACTTACTGCGGTTCACGAATAAACTCAGTAAAGGTGAAAAGACGTAAGTAGGTTTCGTTCGCATTTAAAGCTCATACTCCATAATTCGAAATTCATATAAAACAACTTCTGTTGGGGGAAACGACTCAAACACCACAGATCAGAATATTGAAAAGACATGAACAAATTATGTGTCCCTATATTCAGTTTGGTCATCGCTTTACGAAACATATTACAGACTGACCGACTCAGCTCTATCTCTCTCTCTCAAAATCTGACTGCATACACCTATTGCCCATCCGCTTAAATTCGTATAATAGAGAATTGTAAATTGGAGATGCTGTTTCAAACTAGATTTCCTTTTACAATCCGTACCCAAATACGAATAGCATAGACCCATGTCTGCGGTCACTTAATGCATTGGTAGATTTGAGTCTCCGCTGTTCTTTTGAAATCTTAATTAAAGTGAACTGCGTAAATCTTGATCTGCTGCCACACTATGCAACAACAGATCTTACACTATGCATCGACAGATCTTACACTATGCAACGACAGATCTTACTCTACACTGTTTGCAGATAGGTGCTCGTATGGTACATGATATACTGTCTCCACTATTTAGGAAGCTTTAATTGGGTGTTAATACAATCTGGCAGATTCTATCTCGTGCCTCAGTCAGTTATAAAATGTAAACTGGAAGGGGCAAGAATTTAATTTTTTTTGCACAAGCAAGATAAGAGACCACTCACACCAACTAGATTTAAAACACATTTAGCACGCCACTCAATACTGACTGCAGAAGCATTTATATGGGTCCACATACGAAACCACTGCACATATTTAGCGCTGTGATAGCGCCAGATTGTTCGCTCAATCTTTCAAGAATAAACAAAGTAAATGATAAAATGCGATGGACACTAATAAATGGACCAGCATTATTTCCAATCTATCTATGTAAATAAATAGAGATTACCTATTCTATTTTTATAATTTACGTAATGGAAGAAACTTTCGAATTATGGTCAGAATGTTTGAAGAAAAAGATGAATCAAATTTTTAATGCCATACACTTTCCAAATGAAAAGATTTGTTCCTTTTTATTTCGAGAAATAAAAATCGAAGAGCCGACCAGGAGATAGAAGGACAGACAGACGGAAGATAGATAGATAGGTACATAGCTAGCTAGCTAGCTAGTTAGATAGATAGATATATAATCTTAGGAAAGACAAATGGATACATACGCTATAAGACAGCAACCTTTTGCCGAGTCTTATAGTTTGGTTATTTGACGTAATGTCTATTATGATATCGACCCAAAAACGGGGTTAAGTACAAGATGAATAACTTATCGGGACAAAACAATCAAGAGTGAAGTTTTATTTGAATACACTTTTGAGGGTCATGTAGTTTAACTTAAATTATGATTCGACGTATCACACTTTTGAATACACTTTTGAGGATCATGT